>OZ024908.1:80413498-80841954 GCA_964017125.1 Flabesymbios commensalis | reverse complement strand
GTCAATTCAGACGTCAATTCTTAACCGTTTTCCATGTAATTTTGCAGGCACCATCGGCTTGTATTACGGCAACTGCCCTGTAAATTTGGCGGAGTTTCATTGATTACTTCAAAAGGTATTAATGAGATTAGTGTGAAATTTGATTGAGTATTTTTAAAAGTTTTTCATTTAGACGTTTATTCAGACGTCAATTCTCAACCGTTTTCCATGTAATTTTGCAGGCACCATCGGCAGGTATCACGGCAACTGCCCTGTAAATTTGGCGGAGTTTCATTGATTACTTCAAAAGTTATTAATGAGATTAGTGTGACATTTGATTGAGTATTTTTAAAAGTTCTTCATTTAGACGTCAAGTCAGACGTCAATTCTCAACCGTTTTCCATGTAATTTTGCAGGCACCATCGGCTGGTACTACGGCAGTTGCCCTGTGAATTTGTCGACGTTTCATTGACTACTTCAAAAGTTATTATTGAGATTAGTGTGAAATTTGATTGAGTATTTCAAAAGTTATTCATTTAGACGTCAAGTCAGACGTTAATTCTCAACTGTTTTTCATGTAATTTCGCAGGCGCCATCGGCTGGTATCACGGCGACTGCGCTGTAAATTTGGCGGAGTTTCATTGATTACTTCAAAAGTTATTAATGAGATTAGTGTGAAATTTGATTGAGTATTTTTAAAAGTTAATCATTTAGACGTCAATTCAAACGTCAATTCTCAACCGTTTTCCATGTAATTTTGCAGGCGCCATCGGCTGTTATTACGGCAACTGCCCTGTAAATTTGGTGGAGTTTGATGGATTACTTCAAAAGTTATTAATGAGATTAGTGTGAAATTTGATTGAGTATTTTTAAAAGTTATTCATTTAGACGTCAATTCAGACGTCAATTCTTAACCGTTTTCCATGTACTTTAGCAGGCACCATCGGCAGGTATTACGGCAACTGCCCTGTAAATTTGGCGGAGTTTCATTGATTACTTCAAAAGTTATTAATGAGAATAGTGTAAAATTTGATTGAGTATTTTTAAAAGTTATTCATTTAGACGTCAATTCAGACGTCAATTCTCAACCGTTTTCCATGTAATTTTGCAGGCACCATCGGCTGGTACTACGGCAACTGCCCTGTAAACTTGGCGGAGTTTCATTGATTACTTCAAAAGTTATTAATGAGAATAGTGTAAAATTTGCTTGAGTATTTTTAAAAGTTATTCATTTAGACGTCAATTCAGACGTCAATTCTCAACCGTTTTCCATGTAATTTTGCAGGCACCATCGGCTGGTATTACGGCAACTGCCCTGTAAATTTGGCGGAGTTTCATTGATTACTTCAAAAGTTATTAATGAGATTAGTGTGACATTTGATTGAGTATTTTTAAAAGTTTTTCATTTAGACGTCAATTCAGACGTCAATTCTTAACCGTTTTCCATGTACTTTAGCAGGCACCATCGGCAGGTATTACGGCAACTGCCCTGTAAATTTGGCGGAGTTTCATTGATTACTTCAAAAGTTATTAATGAGATTAGTGTGAAATTTGATTGAGTATTTTTAAAAGTTATTCATTTAGACGTCAATTCAGACGTCAATTCTTAACCGTTTTCCATGTAATTTTGCAGGCACCATCGGCTGGTATTACGGCAACTGCCCTGTAAATTTGGCAGAGTTTCATTGATTACTTCAAAAGGTATTAATGAGATTAGTGTGAAATTTGATTGAGTATTTTTAAAAGTTTTTCATTTAGACGTCAATTCAGACGTCAATTCTCAACCGTTTTCCATGTAATTTTGCAGGCACCATTGGCTGGTACTACGGCAACTGCCCTGTAAATGTGGCGGAGTTTCATTGATTACTTCAAAAGTTATTAATGAGATTAGTGTGAAATTTGATTGAGTATTTTTAAAAGTTATTCATTTAGACGTCAATTCAGACGTCAATTCTTAACCGTTTTCCATGTAATTTTTCAGGCACCATCGGCTGGTACTACGACAATTGCCCTGTGAATTTGTCGACGTTTCATTGACTACTTCAAAAGTTGTTATTGAGATTAGTGTGAAATTTGATTGAGTATTTCAAAAGTTATTCATTTAGACGTCAATTCAGACGTCAATTCTTAACCGTTTTCCATGTAATTTTGCAGGCACCATCGGCTGGTATTACGGCAACTGCCCTGTAAATTTGGCGGAGATTCATTGACTACTTCAAAAGTTATTAATGAGATTAGTGTAAAATTTGATTGAGTATTTTTAAAAGTTTTTCATTTAGACGTCAATTCAGACTTCAATTCTTAACCGTTTTCCATGTAATTTTGCAGGCACCATCGGCTGGTATTACGGCAACTGCCCTGTAAATTTGGCGGAGTTTCATTGATTACTTCAAAAGTTATTAATGAGATTAGTGTGAAATTTGATTGAGTATTTTTAAAAGTTATTCATTTAGATGTCAATTCAGACGTCAATTCTTAACCGTTTTCCATGTAATTTTGCAGGCGCCATCGGCTGGTATTACGGCAACTGCCCTGTAAATTTGGCGGAGTTTCATTGATTACTTCAAAAGGTATTAATGAGATTAGTGTGAAATTTGATTGAGTATTTTTAAAAGTTTTTCATTTAGACGTCAATTCAGACGTCAATTCTCAACCGTTTTCCATGTAATTTTGCAGGCACCATCGGCTGGTACTACGGCAACTGCCCTGTAAATGTGGCGGAGTTTCATTGACTACTTCAAAAGTTATTAATGAGATTAGTGTAAAATTTGATTGAGTATTTTTAAAAGTTTTTCATTTAGACGTCAATTCAGACTTCAATTCTTAACCGTTTTCCATGTAATTTTGCAGGCACCATCGGCTGGTATTACGGCAACTGCCCTGTAAATTTGGCGGAGATTCATTGACTACTTCAAAAGTTATTAATGAGATTAGTGTAAAATTTGATTGAGTATTTTTAAAAGTTTTTCATTTAGACGTCAATTCAGACTTCAATTCTTAACCGTTTTCCATGTAATTTCGCAGGCACCATCGGCTGGTATTACGGCAACTGCCCTGTAAATTTGGCGGAGTTTCATTGATTACTTCAAAAGTTATTAATGAGATTAGTGTGAAATTTGATTGAGTATTTTTAAAAGTTATTCATTTAGATGTCAATTCAGACGTCAATTCTTAACCGTTTTCCATGTAATTTTGCAGGCGCCATCGGCTGGTATTACGGCAACTGCCCTGTAAATTTGGCGGAGTTTCATTGATTACTTCAAAAGGTATTAATGAGATTAGTGTGAAATTTGATTGAGTATTTTTAAAAGTTTTTCATTTAGACGTCAATTCAGACGTCAATTCTCAACCGTTTTCCATGTAATTTTGCAGGCACCATCGGCTGGTACTACGGCAACTGCCCTGTAAATGTGGCGGAGTTTCATTGATTACTTCAAAAGTTATTAATGAGATTAGTGTGAAATTTGATTGAGTATTTTTAAAAGTTATTCATTTAGACGTCAATTCAGACGTTAATTCTTAACCGTTTTCCATGTAATTTTGCAGGCACCATCGGCTGGTACTACGACAATTGCCCTGTGAATTTGTCGACGTTTCATTGACTACTTCAAAATTTGTTATTGAGATTAGTGTGAAATTTGATTGAGTATTTCAAAAGTTATTCATTTAGACGTCAATTCAGACGTCAATTCTTAACCGTTTTCCATGTAATTTTGCAGGCACCATCAGCAGGTATCACGGCAACTGCCCTGTAAATTTGGCGGAGTTTCATTGATTACTGCAAAAGTTATTAATGAGGTTAGTGTGAAATTTGATTGAGTATTTTTAAAAGTTATTCATTTAGACGTCAATTCAGACGTCAATTCTCAACCGTTTTCCATGTAATTTTGCAGGCACCATCGGCTGGTACTACGACAATTGCCCTGTGAATTTGTCGACGTTTCATTGACTACTTCAAAAGTTATTATTGAGATTAGTGTGAAATTTGATTGAGTATTTCAAAAGTTATTCATTTAGACGTCAAGTCAGACGTTAATTCTCAACTGTTTTTCATGTAATTTTGCAGGCGCCATCGGCTGGTATTACGGAAACTGCCCTGTCAATTTGGCGAAATTTCATTGATTACTTTAAAAATTATTAATGAGATTAGTGTGAAATTTGATTGAGTATTTTTAAAAGTTATTCATTTAAACGTCAATTCAGACGTCAATTCTCAACCGTTTTCCATGTAATTTTGCAGGCGCCATCGGCTGGTATTACGGAAACTGCCCTGTCAATTTGGCGAAATTTCATTGATTACTTTAAAAGTTATTAATGAGATTAGTGTGAAATTTGATTGAGTATTTTTAAAAGTTATTCATTTAAACGTCAATTCAGACGTCAATTCTCAACCGTTTTCCATGTAATTTTGCAGGCGCCATCGGCTGTTATTACGGCAACTGCCCTGTAAATTTGGTGGAGTTTGATTGATTACTTCAAAAGTTATTAATGAGATTAGTGTGAAATTTGATTGAGTATTTTTAAAAGTTATTCATTTAGACGTCAATTCAGACGTCAATTCTTAACCGTTTTCCATGTACTTTAGCAGGCACCATCGGCAAGTATTACGGCAACTGCCCTGTAAATTTGGCGGAGTTTCATTGATTACTTCAAAAGTTATTAATGAGATTAGTGTAAAATTTGATTGAGTATTTTTAAAAGTTATTCATTTAGACGTCAATTCAGACGTCAATTCTCAACCGTTTTCCATGTAATTTTGCAGGCACCATCGGCTGGTACTACGGCAACTGCCCTGTAAACTTGGCGGAGTTTCATTGATTACTTCAAAAGTTATTAATGAGAATAGTGTAAAATTTGCTTGAGTATTTTTAAAAGTTATTCATTTAGACGTCAATTCAGACGTCAATTCTCAACCGTTTTCCATGTAATTTTGCAGGCACCATCGGCTGGTATTACGGCAACTGCCCTGTAAATTTGGCGGAGTTTCATTGATTACTTCAAAAGTTATTAATGAGATTAGTGTGACATTTGATTGAGTATTTTTAAAAGTTTTTCATTTAGACGTCAATTCAGACGTCAATTCTTAACCGTTTTCCATGTACTTTAGCAGGCACCATCGGCAGGTATTACGGCAACTGCCCTGTAAATTTGGCGGAGTTTCATTGATTACTTCAAAAGTTATTAATGAGATTAGTGTGAAATTTGATTGAGTATTTTTAAAAGTTATTCATTTAGACGTCAATTCAGACGTCAATTCTTAACCGTTTTCCATGTAATTTTGCAGGCACCATCGGCTGGTATTACGGCAACTGCCCTGTAAATTTGGCAGAGTTTCATTGATTACTTCAAAAGGTATTAATGAGATTAGTGTGAAATTTGATTGAGTATTTTTAAAAGTTTTTCATTTAGACGTCAATTCAGACGTCAATTCTCAACCGTTTTCCATGTAATTTTGCAGGCACCATTGGCTGGTACTACGGCAACTGCCCTGTAAATGTGGCGGAGTTTCATTGATTACTTCAAAAGTTATTAATGAGATTAGTGTGAAATTTGATTGAGTATTTTTAAAAGTTATTCATTTAGACGTCAATTCAGACGTCAATTCTTAACCGTTTTCCATGTAATTTTTCAGGCACCATCGGCTGGTACTACGACAATTGCCCTGTGAATTTGTCGACGTTTCATTGACTACTTCAAAAGTTGTTATTGAGATTAGTGTGAAATTTGATTGAGTATTTCAAAAGTTATTCATTTAGACGTCAATTCAGACGTCAATTCTTAACCGTTTTCCATGTAATTTTGCAGGCACCATCGGCTGGTATTACGGCAACTGCCCTGTAAATTTGGCGGAGATTCATTGACTACTTCAAAAGTTATTAATGAGATTAGTGTAAAATTTGATTGAGTATTTTTAAAAGTTTTTCATTTAGACGTCAATTCAGACTTCAATTCTTAACCGTTTTCCATGTAATTTTGCAGGCACCATCGGCTGGTATTACGGCAACTGCCCTGTAAATTTGGCGGAGTTTCATTGATTACTTCAAAAGTTATTAATGAGATTAGTGTGAAATTTGATTGAGTATTTTTAAAAGTTATTCATTTAGATGTCAATTCAGACGTCAATTCTTAACCGTTTTCCATGTAATTTTGCAGGCGCCATCGGCTGGTATTACGGCAACTGCCCTGTAAATTTGGCGGAGTTTCATTGATTACTTCAAAAGGTATTAATGAGATTAGTGTGAAATTTGATTGAGTATTTTTAAAAGTTTTTCATTTAGACGTCAATTCAGACGTCAATTCTCAACCGTTTTCCATGTAATTTTGCAGGCACCATCGGCTGGTACTACGGCAACTGCCCTGTAAATGTGGCGGAGTTTCATTGACTACTTCAAAAGTTATTAATGAGATTAGTGTAAAATTTGATTGAGTATTTTTAAAAGTTTTTCATTTAGACGTCAATTCAGACTTCAATTCTTAACCGTTTTCCATGTAATTTTGCAGGCACCATCGGCTGGTATTACGGCAACTGCCCTGTAAATTTGGCGGAGATTCATTGACTACTTCAAAAGTTATTAATGAGATTAGTGTAAAATTTGATTGAGTATTTTTAAAAGTTTTTCATTTAGACGTCAATTCAGACTTCAATTCTTAACCGTTTTCCATGTAATTTCGCAGGCACCATCGGCTGGTATTACGGCAACTGCCCTGTAAATTTGGCGGAGTTTCATTGATTACTTCAAAAGGTATTAATGAGATTAGTGTGAAATTTGATTGAGTATTTTTAAAAGTTTTTCATTTAGACGTCAATTCAGACGTCAATTCTCAACCGTTTTCCATGTAATTTTGCAGGCACCATCGGCTGGTACTACGGCAACTGCCCTGTAAATGTGGCGGAGTTTCATTGATTACTTCAAAAGTTATTAATGAGATTAGTGTGAAATTTGATTGAGTATTTTTAAAAGTTATTCATTTAGACGTCAATTCAGACGTTAATTCTTAACCGTTTTCCATGTAATTTTGCAGGCACCATCGGCTGGTACTACGACAATTGCCCTGTGAATTTGTCGACGTTTCATTGACTACTTCAAAATTTGTTATTGAGATTAGTGTGAAATTTGATTGAGTATTTCAAAAGTTATTCATTTAGACGTCAATTCAGACGTCAATTCTTAACCGTTTTCCATGTAATTTTGCAGGCACCATCAGCAGGTATCACGGCAACTGCCCTGTAAATTTGGCGGAGTTTCATTGATTACTGCAAAAGTTATTAATGAGGTTAGTGTGAAATTTGATTGAGTATTTTTAAAAGTTATTCATTTAGACGTCAATTCAGACGTCAATTCTCAACCGTTTTCCATGTAATTTTGCAGGCACCATCGGCTGGTACTACGACAATTGCCCTGTGAATTTGTCGACGTTTCATTGACTACTTCAAAAGTTATTATTGAGATTAGTGTGAAATTTGATTGAGTATTTCAAAAGTTATTCATTTAGACGTCAAGTCAGACGTTAATTCTCAACTGTTTTTCATGTAATTTTGCAGGCGCCATCGGCTGGTATTACGGAAACTGCCCTGTCAATTTGGCGAAATTTCATTGATTACTTTAAAAGTTATTAATGAGATTAGTGTGAAATTTGATTGAGTATTTTTAAAAGTTATTCATTTAAACGTCAATTCAGACGTCAATTCTCAACCGTTTTCCATGTAATTTTGCAGGCGCCATCGGCTGGTATTACGGAAACTGCCCTGTCAATTTGGCGAAATTTCATTGATTACTTTAAAAGTTATTAATGAGATTAGTGTGAAATTTGATTGAGTATTTTTAAAAGTTATTCATTTAAACGTCAATTCAGACGTCAATTCTCAACCGTTTTCCATGTAATTTTGCAGGCGCCATCGGCTGTTATTACGGCAACTGCCCTGTAAATTTGGTGGAGTTTGATTGATTACTTCAAAAGTTATTAATGAGATTAGTGTGAAATTTGATTGAGTATTTTTAAAAGTTATTCATTTAGACGTCAATTCAGACGTCAATTCTTAACCGTTTTCCATGTACTTTAGCAGGCACCATCGGCAAGTATTACGGCAACTGCCCTGTAAATTTGGCGGAGTTTCATTGATTACTTCAAAAGTTATTAATGAGATTAGTGTAAAATTTGATTGAGTATTTTTAAAAGTTTTTCATTTAGACGTCAATTCAGACTTCAATTCTTAACCGTTTTCCATGTAATTTTGCAGGCACCATCGGCTGGTATTACGGCAACTGCCCTGTAAATTTGGCGGAGTTTCATTGATTACTTCAAAAGTTATTAATGAGATTAGTGTGAAATTTGATTGAGTATTTTTAAAAGTTATTCATTTAGATGTCAATTCAGACGTCAATTCTTAACCGTTTTCCATGTAATTTTGCAGGCGCCATCGGCTGGTATTACGGCAACTGCCCTGTAAATTTGGCGGAGTTTCATTGATTACTTCAAAAGGTATTAATGAGATTAGTGTGAAATTTGATTGAGTATTTTTAAAAGTTTTTCATTTAGACGTCAATTCAGACGTCAATTCTCAACCGTTTTCCATGTAATTTTGCAGGCACCATCGGCTGGTACTACGGCAACTGCCCTGTAAATGTGGCGGAGTTTCATTGATTACTTCAAAAGTTATTAATGAGATTAGTGTGAAATTTGATTGAGTATTTTTAAAAGTTATTCATTTAGACGTCAATTCAGACGTTAATTCTTAACCGTTTTCCATGTAATTTTGCAGGCACCATCGGCTGGTACTACGACAATTGCCCTGTGAATTTGTCGACGTTTCATTGACTACTTCAAAAGTTGTTATTGAGATTAGTGTGAAATTTGATTGAGTATTTCAAAAGTTATTCATTTAGACGTCAATTCAGACGTCAATTCTTAACCGTTTTCCATGTAATTTTGCAGGCACCATCAGCAGGTATCACGGCAACTGCCCTGTAAATTTGGCGGAGTTTCATTGATTACTGCAAAAGTTATTAATGAGGTTAGTGTGAAATTTGATTGAGTATTTTTAAAAGTTATTCATTTAGACGTCAATTCAGACGTCAATTCTCAACCGTTTTCCATGTAATTTTGCAGGCACCATCGGCTGGTACTACGACAATTGCCCTGTGAATTTGTCGACGTTTCATTGACTACTTCAAAAGTTATTATTGAGATTAGTGTGAAATTTGATTGAGTATTTCAAAAGTTATTCATTTAGACGTCAAGTCAGACGTTAATTCTCAACTGTTTTTCATGTAATTTTGCAGGCGCCATCGGCTGGTATTACGGAAACTGCCCTGTCAATTTGGCGAAATTTCATTGATTACTTTAAAAGTTATTAATGAGATTAGTGTGAAATTTGATTGAGTATTTTTAAAAGTTATTCATTTAAACGTCAATTCAGACGTCAATTCTCAACCGTTTTCCATGTAATTTTGCAGGCGCCATCGGCTGTTATTACGGCAACTGCCCTGTAAATTTGGTGGAGTTTGATTGATTACTTCAAAAGTTATTAATGAGATTAGTGTGAAATTTGATTGAGTATTTTTAAAAGTTATTCATTTAGACGTCAATTCAGACGTCAATTCTTAACCGTTTTCCATGTACTTTAGCAGGCACCATCGGCAAGTATTACGGCAACTGCCCTGTAAATTTGGCGGAGTTTCATTGATTACTTCAAAAGTTATTAATGAGAATAGTGTAAAATTTGCTTGAGTATTTTTTAAAGTTATTCATTTAGACGTCAATTCAGACGTCAATTCTCAACCGTTTTCCATGTAATTTTGCAGGCACCATCGGCTGGTACTACGGCAACTGCCCTGTAAACTTGGCGGAGTTTCATTGATTACTTCAAAAGTTATTAATGAGAATAGTGTAAAATTTGATTGGGTATTTTTAAAAGTTATTCATTTAGACGTCAATTCAGACGTCAATTCTCAACCGTTTTCCATGTAATTTTGCAGGCACCATCGGCTGGTATTACGGCAACTGCCCTGTAAATTTGGCGGAGTTTCATTGATTACTTCAAAAGTTATTAATGAGATTAGTGTGTCATTTGATTGAGTATTTTTAAAAGTTTTTCATTTAGACGTCAATTCAGACGTCAATTCTTAACCGTTTTCCATGTACTTTAGCAGGCACCATCGGCAGGTATTACGGCAACCGCCCTGTAAATTTGGCGGAGTTTCATTGATTACTTCAAAAGTTATTAATGAGATTAGTGTGAAATTTGATTGAGTATTTTTAAAAGTTATTCATTTAGACGTCAATTCAGACGTCAATTCTTAACCGTTTTCCATGTAATTTTGCAGGCACCATCGGCTGGTATTACGGCAACTGCCCTGTAAATTTGGCAGAGTTTCATTGATTACTTCAAAAGGTATTAATGAGATTAGTGTGAAATTTGATTGAGTATTTTTAAAAGTTTTTCATTTAGACGTCAATTCAGACGTCAATTCTCAACCGTTTTCCATGTAATTTTGCAGGCACCATCGGCTGGTACTACGGCAACTGCCCTGTAAATGTGGCGGAGTTTCATTGATTACTTCAAAAGTTATTAATGAGATTAGTGTGAAATTTGATTGAGTATTTTTAAAAGTTATTCATTTAGACGTCAATTCAGACGTCAATTCTTAACCGTTTTCCATGTAATTTTTCAGGCACCATCGGCTGGTACTACGACAATTGCCCTGTGAATTTGTCGACGTTTCATTGACTACTTCAAAAGTTGTTATTGAGATTAGTGTGAAATTTGATTGAGTATTTCAAAAGTTATTCATTTAGACGTCAATTCAGACGTCAATTCTTAACCGTTTTCCATGTAATTTTGCAGGCACCATCGGCTGGTATTACGGCAACTGCCCTGTAAATTTGGCGGAGATTCATTGACTACTTCAAAAGTTATTAATGAGATTAGTGTAAAATTTGATTGAGTATTTTTAAAAGTTTTTCATTTAGACGTCAATTCAGACTTCAATTCTTAACCGTTTTCCATGTAATTTTGCAGGCACCATCGGCTGGTATTACGGCAACTGCCCTGTAAATTTGGCGGAGTTTCATTGATTACTTCAAAAGTTATTAATGAGATTAGTGTGAAATTTGATTGAGTATTTTTAAAAGTTATTCATTTAGATGTCAATTCAGACGTCAATTCTTAACCGTTTTCCATGTAATTTTGCAGGCGCCATCGGCTGGTATTACGGCAACTGCCCTGTAAATTTGGCGGAGTTTCATTGATTACTTCAAAAGGTATTAATGAGATTAGTGTGAAATTTGATTGAGTATTTTTAAAAGTTTTTCATTTAGACGTCAATTCAGACGTCAATTCTCAACCGTTTTCCATGTAATTTTGCAGGCACCATCGGCTGGTACTACGGCAACTGCCCTGCAAATGTGGCGGAGTTTCATTGATTACTTCAAAAGGTATTAATGAGGTTAGTGTGAAATTTGATTGAGTATTTTTAAAAGTTTTTCATTTAGACGTCAATTCAGACGTCAATTCTCAACCGTTTTCCATGTAATTTTGCAGGCACCATCGGCTGGTACTACGGCAACTGCCCTGTAAATGTGGCGGACTTTCATTGATTACTTCAAAAGTTATTAATGAGATTAGTGTGAAATTTGATTGAGTATTTCTAAAAGTTATTCATTTAGACGTCAATTCAGACGTCAATTCTTAACCGTTTTCCATGTAATTTTGCAGGCACCATCGGCTGGTACTACGACAATTGCCCTGTGAATTTGTCGACGTTTCATTGACTACTTCAAAAGTTGTTATTGAGATTAGTGTGAAATTTGATTGAGTATTTCAAAAGTTATTCATTTAGACGTCAATTCAGACGTCAATTCTTAACCGTTTTCCATGTAATTTTGCAGGCACCATCAGCAGGTATCACGGCAACCGCCCTGTAAATTTGGCGGAGTTTCATTGATAACTGCAAAAGTTATTAATGAGGTTAGTGTGAAATTTGATTGAGTATTTTTAAAAGTTATTCATTTAGACGTCAATTCAGACGTCAATTCTCAACCGTTTTCCATGTAATTTTGCAGGCACCATCGGCTGGTACTACGACAATTGCCCTGTGAATTTGTCGACGTTTCATTGACTACTTCAAAAGTTATTATTGAGATTAGTGTGAAATTTGATTGAGTATTTCAAAAGTTATTCATTTAGACGTCAAGTCAGACGTTAATTCTCAACTGTTTTTCATGTAATTTTGCAGGCGCCATCGGCTGGTATTACGGAAACTGAGCTGTCAATTTGGCGAAATTTCATTGATTACTTTAAAAGTTATTAATGAGATTAGTGTGAAATTTGATTGAGTATTTTTAAAAGTTATTCATTTAAACGTCAATTCAGACGTCAATTCTCAACCGTTTTCCATGTAATTTTGCAGGCGCCATCGGCTGTTATTACGGCAACTGCCCTGTAAATTTGGTGGAGTTTGATTGATTACTTCAAAAGTTATTAATGAGATTAGTGTGAAATTTGATTGAGTATTTTTAAAAGTTATTCATTTAGACGTCAATTCAGACGTCAATTCTTAACCGTTTTCCATGTACTTTAGCAGGCACCATCGGCAAGTATTACGGCAACTGCCCTGTTAATTTGTCGACGTTTCATTGACTACTTCAAAAGTTATTAATGAGAATAGTGTAAAATTTGATTGAGTATTTTTAAAAGTTATTCATTTAGACGTCAATTCAGACGTCAATTCTCAACCGTTTTCCATGTAATTTTGCAGGCACCATCGGCTGGTACTACGGCAACTGCCCTGTAAACTTGGCGGAGTTTCATTGATTACTTCAAAAGTTATTAATGAGAATAGTGTAAAATTTGATTGAGTATTTTTAAAAGTTATTCATTTAGACGTCAATTCAGACGTCAATTCTCAACCGTTTTCCATGTACTTTAGCAGGCACCATCGGCAGGTTTCACGGCAACTGCGCTGTAAATTTGGCGGAGTTTCATTGATTACTTCAAAAGTTATTAATGAGAATAGTGTAAAATTTGATTGAGTCTTTTTAAAAGTTATTCATTTAGACGTCAATTCAGACGTCAATTCTCAACCGTTTTCCATGTAATTTTGCAGGCGCCATCGGCTGGTACTACGGCAACTGCCCTGTAAACTTGGCGGAGTTTCATTGATTACTTCAAAAGTTATTAATGAGAATAGTGTAAAATTTGATTGAGTATTTTTAAAAGTTATTCATTTAGACGTCAATTCAGACGTCAATTCTCAACCGTTTTCCATGTAATTTTGCAGGCACCATCGGCTGGTACTACGGCAACTGCCCTGTGAATTTGTCGACGTTTCATTGATTACTTCAAAAGTTATTAATGAGATTAGTGTGAAATTTGATTGAGTATTTTTAAAAGTTTTTCATTTAGACGTCAATTGAGACGTCAATTCTTAACCGTTTTCCATGTAATTTTGCAGGCACCATCGGCTGGTACTACGGCAACTGCCCTGTTAATTTGTCGACGTTTCATTGACTACTTCAAAAGTTATTAATGAGAATAGTGTAAAATTTGATTGAGTATTTTTAAAAGTTATTCATTTAGACGTCAATTCAGACGTCAATTCTCAACCGTTTTCCATGTAATTTTGCAGGCACCATCGGCTGGTACTACGGCAACTGCCCTGTAAACTTGGCGGAGTTTCATTGATTACTTCAAAAGTTATTAATGAGAATAGTGTAAAATTTGATTGAGTATTTTTAAAAGTTATTCATTTAGACGTCAATTCAGACGTCAATTCTCAACCGTTTTCCATGTAGTTTTGCAGGCACCATCGGCTGGTACTACGGCAACTGCCCTGTAAACTTGGCGGAGTTTCATTAATTACTTCAAAAGTTATTAATGAGATTAGTGTGACATTTGATTGAGTATTTTTAAAAGTTTTTCATTTAGACGTCAATTCAGACGTCAATTCTTAACCGTTTTCCATGTACTTTAGCAGGCACCATCGGCAGGTTTTACGGCAACTGCGCTGTAAATTTGGCGGAGTTTCATTGATTACTTCAAAAGTTATTAATGAGAATAGTGTAAAATTTGATTGAGTATTTTTAAAAGTTATTCATTTAGACGTCAATTCAGACGTCAATTCTCAACCGTTTCCCATGTAATTTTGCAGGCACCATCGGCTGGTACTACGGCAACTGCCCTGTGAATTTGTCGACGTTTCATTGATTACTTCAAAAGTTATTAATGAGATAAATGTGAAATTTGATTGAGTATTTTTAAAAGTTTTTCATTTAGACGTCAATTCAGACGTCAATTCTTAACCGTTTTCCATGTAATTTTGCAGGCACCATCGGCTGGTACTACAGCAACTGCCCTGTAAATTTGTCGACGTTTCATTGACTACTTCTAAAGTTATTAATGAGAATAGTGTAAAATTTGATTGAGTATTTTTAAAAGTTATTCATTTAGACGTCAATTCAGACGTCAATTCTCAACCGTTTTCCATGTAATTTTGCAGGCAACATCGGCTGGTACTACGGCAACTGCCCTATAAACTTGGCGGAGTTTCATTGATTACTTCAAAAGTTATTAATGAGAATAGTGTAAAATTTGATTGAGTATTTTTAAAAGTTATTCATTTAGACGTCAATTCAGACGTCAATTCTCAACCGTTTTCCATGTAATTTTGCAGGCACCATCGGCTGGTATTACGGCAACTGCCCTGTAAATTTGGCGGAGTTTCATTGATTACTTCAAAAGTTATTAATGAGATTAGTGTGAAATTTGATTGAGTATTTTTAAAAGTTATTCATTTAGACGTCAATTCAGACGTCAATTCTTAACCGTTTTTTATGTAATTTTGCAGGCACCATCGGCAGGTATCACGGCAACTGCGCTGTAAATTTGGCGGAGTTTCATTGATTACTTCAAAAGTTATTAATGAGAATAATGTAAAATTTGATTGAGTATTTTTAAAAGTTATTTATTTAGACGTCAATTCAGACGTCAATTCTCAACCGTTTTCCATGTAATTTTGCAGGCACCATCGGCTGGTACTACGGCAACTGCCCTGTAAACTTGGCGGAGTTTCATTGATTACTTCAAAAGTTATTAATGAGAATAGTGTAAAATTTGATTGAGTATTTTTAAAAGTTATTCATTTAGACGTCAATTCAGACGTCAATTCTCAACCGTTTTCCATGTAATTTTGCAGGCACCATCGGCAGGTATTACGGCAACTGCCCTGTAAATTTGGCGACGTTTCATTGACTACTTCAAATGTTGTTATTGAGATTAGTGTGAAATTTGATTGAGTATTTCAAAAGTTATTCATTTAGACGTCAATTCAGACGTCAATTCTTAACCGTTTTCCATGTACTTTAGCAGGCACCATCGGCAGGTATTACGGCAACTGCCCTGTAAATTTGGCGGAGTTTCATTGATTACTTCAAAAGTTATTAATGAGAATAGTGTGAAATTTGATTGAGTATTTTTTAAAGTTATTCATTTAGACGTCAATTCAGACGTCAATTCTCAACCGTTTTCCATGTAATTTTGCAGGCACCATCGGCAGTTATCACGGCAACTGCCCTGTAAATTTGGCGGAGTTTCATTGATTACTTCAAAAGTTATTAATGAGAATAGTGTAAAATTTGATTGAGTATTTTTAAAAATTATTCATTTAGACGTCAATTCAGACGTCAATTCTCAACCGTTTTCCATGTGATTTTGCAGGCACCATCGGCTGGTATTACGGCAACTGCCCTGTAAATTTGCGGAGTTTCATTGATTACTTCAAAAGTTATTAATGAGATTAGTGTGACATTTGATTGAGTATTTTTAAAAGTTTTTCATTTAGACGTCAATTCAGACGTCAATTCTTAACCGTTTTCCATGTACTTTAGCAGGCACCATCGGCAGGTTTTACGGCAACTGCGCTGTAAATTTGGCGGAGTTTCATTGATTACTTCAAAAGTTATTAATGAGAATAGTGTAAAATTTGATTGAGTATTTTTAAAAGTTATTCATTTAGACGTCAATTCAGACGTCAATTCTCAACCGTTTTCCATGTAATTTTGCAGGAACCATCGGCTGGTACTACGGCAACTGCCCTGTAAACTTGGCGGAGTTTCATTGATTACTTCAAAAGTTATTAATGAGAATAGTGTAAAATTTGATTGAGTATTTTTAAAAGTTATTCATTTAGACGTCAATTCAGACGTCAATTCTCAACCGTTTTCCATGTAATTTTGCAGGCACCATCGGCTGGTACTACGGCAACTGCCCTGTGAATTTGTCGACGTTTCATTGATTACTTCAAAAGTTATTAATGAGATAAATGTGAAATTTGATTGAGTATTTTTAAAAGTTTTTCATTTAGACGTCAATTCAGACGTCAATTCTTAACCGTTTTCCATGTAATTTTGCAGGCACCATCGGCTGGTACTACAGCAACTGCCCTGTAAATTTGTCGACGTTTCATTGACTACTTCAAAAGTTATTAATGAGAATAATGTAAAATTTGATTGAGTATTTTTAAAAGTTATTCATTTAGACGTCAATTCAGACGTCAATTCTCAACCGTTTTCCATGTAATTTTGCAGGCACCATCGGCTGGAACTACGGCAACTGCCCTGTAAACTTGGCGGAGTTTCATTGATTACTTCAAAAGTTATTAATGAGAATAGTGTAAAATTTGATTGAGTATTTTTAAAAGTTATTCATTTAGACGTCAATTCAGACGTCAATTCTCAACCGTTTTTTATGTAATTTTGCAGGCACCATCGGCTGGTATTACGGCAACTGCCCTGTAAATTTGGCGGAGTTTCATTGATTACTTCAAAAGTTATTAATGAGATTAGTGTGACATTTGATTGAGTATTTTTAAAAGTTTTTCATTTAGACGTCAATTCAGACGTCAATTCTTAACCGTTTTCCATGTACTTTAGCAGGCACCATCGGCAGGTATTACGGCAACTGCCCTGTAAATTTGGCGGAGTTACATTGATTACTTCAAAAGTTATTAATGAGAATAGTGTAAAATTTGATTGAGTATTTTTAAAAGTTATTCATTTAGACGTCAATTCAGACGTCAATTCTCAACCGTTTTCCATGTAATTTTGCAGGCACCATCGGCAGTTATCACGGCAACTGCCCTGTAAATTTGGCGGAGTTTCATTGATTACTTCAAAAGTTATTAATGAGATTAGTGTGAAATTTGATTGAGTATTTTTAAAAGTTATTCATTTAGACGTCAATTCAGACGTCAATTCTTAACCGTTTTTTATGTAATTTTGCAGGCACCATCGGCAGGTATCACGGCAACTGCGCTGTAAATTTGGCGGAGTTTCATTGATTACTTCAAAAGTTATTAATGAGAATAATGTAAAATTTGATTGAGTATTTTTAAAAGTTATTTATTTAGACGTCAATTCAGACGTCAATTCTCAACCGTTTTCCATGTAATTTTGCAGGCACCATCGGCTGGTGCTACGGCAACTGCCCTGTAAACTTGGCGGAGTTTCATTGATTACTTCAAAAGTTATTAATGAGAATAGTGTAAAATTTGATTGAGTATTTTTAAAAGTTATTCATTTAGACGTCAATTCAGACGTCAATTCTCAACCGTTTTCTATGTAATTTTGCAGGCACCATCGGCTGGTATTACGGCAACTGCCCTGTAAATTTGGCGGAGTTTCATTGATTACTTCAAAAGTTATTAATAAGATTAGTGTGACATTTGATTGAGTATTTTTAAAAGTTTTTCATTTAGACGTCAATTCAGACGTCAATTCTCAACCGTTTTCCATGTAATTTTGCAGGCACCATCGGCAGGTATCACGGCAACTGCCCTGTAAATTTGGCGGAGTTTCATTGATTACTTCAAAAGTTATTAATGAGATTAGTGTGAAATTTGATTGAGTATTTTTAAAAGTTATTCATTTAGACGTCAATTCAGACGTCAATTCTTAACCGTTTTTTATGTAATTTTGCAGGCACCATCGGCTGGTGCTACGGCAACTGCCCTGTAAACTTGGCGGAGTTTCATTGATTACTTCAAAAGTTATTAATGAGAATAATGTAAAATTTGATTGAGTATTTTTAAAAGTTATTTATTTAGACGTCAATTCAGACGTCAATTCTCAACCGTTTTCCATGTAATTTTGCAGGCACCATCGGCTGGTGCTACGGCAACTGCCCTGTAAACTTGGCGGAGTTTCATTGATTACTTCAAAAGTTATTAATGAGAATAGTGTAAAATTTGATTGAGTATTTTTAAAAGTTATTCATTTAGACGTCAATTCAGACGTCAATTCTCAACCGTTTTCCATGTAATTTTGCAGGCACCATCGGCTGGTACTACGGCAACTGCCCTGTAAATTTGTCGACGTTTCATTGATTACTTCAAAAGTTATTAATGAGATTAGTGTGACATTTGATTGAGTATTTTTAAAAGTTTTTCATTTAGACGTCAATTCAGACGTCAATTCTTAACCGTTTTCCATGTACTTTAGCAGGCACCATCGGCAGGTTTTACGGCAACTGCGCTGTAAATTTGGCGGAGTTTCATTGATTACTTCAAAAGTTATTAATGAGATTAGTGTGAAATTTGATTGAGTATTTTTAAAAGTTTTTCATTTAGACGTCAATTCAGACGTCAATTCTTAACCGTTTTCCATGTAATTTTGCAGGCACCATCGGCTGGTATTACGGCAACTACCCTGTAAATTTGGCGGAGTTTCATTGATTACTTCAAAAATTATTAATGAGAATAGTGTGAAATTTGATTGAGTATTTTTTAAGGTTATTCATTTAGACGTCAATTCAGACGTCAATTCTCAACCGTTTTCCATGTAGTTTTGCAGGCACCATCGGCTGGTACTACGGCAACTGCCCTGTAAACTTGGCGGAGTTTCATTGATTACTTCAAAAGTTATTAATGAGAATAGTTTAAAATTTGATTGAGTATTTTTAAAAGTTATTCATTTAGACGTCAATTCAGACGTCAATTCTCAACCGTTTTCCATGTAATTTTGCAGGCACCATCGGCTGGTATTACGGCAACTGCCCTGTAAATTTGGCGGAGTTTCATTGATTACTTCAAAAGTTATTAATGAGATTAGTGTGACACTTGATTGAGTATTTTTAAAAGTTTTTCATTTAGACGTCAATTCAGACGTCAATTCTTAACCGTTTTCCATGTACTTTAGCAGGCACCATCGGCAGGTTTTACGGCAACTGCGCTGTAAATTTGGCGGAGTTTCATTGATTACTTCAAAAGTTATTAATGAGAATAGTGTAAAATTTGATTGAGTATTTTTAAAAGTTATTCATTTAGACGTCAATTCAGACGTCAATTCTCAACCGTTTTCCATGTAATTTTGCAGGCACCATCGGCTGGTACTACGGCAACTGCCCTGTAAACTTGGCGGAGTTTCATTGATTACTTCAAAAGTTATTAATGAGAATAGTGTAAAATTTGATTGAGTATTTTTAAAAGTTATTCATTTAGACGTCAATTCAGACGTCAATTCTCAACCGTTTTCCATGTAATTTTGCAGGCACCATCGGCTGGTACTACGGCAACAGCCCTGTGAATTTGTCGACGTTTCATTGATTACTTCAAAAGTTATTAATGAGATTAGTGTGAAATTTGATTGAGTATTTTTAAAAGTTATTCATTTAGACGTCAATTCAGACGTCAATTCTCAACCGTTTTCCATGTAATTTTGCAGGCACCATCGGCTGGTACTACGGCAACAGCCCTGTGAATTTGTCGACGTTTCATTGATTACTTCAAAAGTTATTAATGAGATTAGTGTGACATTTGATTGAGTATTTTTAAAAGTTTTTCATTTAGACGTCAATTCAGACGTCAATTCTTAACCGTTTTCCATGTACTTTAGCAGGCACCATCGGCAGGTTTTACGGCAACTGCGCTGTAAATTTGGCGGAGTTTCATTGATTACTTCAAAAGTTATTAATGAGATTAGTGTGAAATTTGATTGAGTATTTTTAAAAGTTTTTCATTTAGACGTCAATTCAGACGTCAATTCTTAACCGTTTTCCATGTAATTTTGCAGGCACCATCGGCTGGTATTACGGCAACTACCCTGTAAATTTGGCGGAGTTTCATTGATTACTTCAAAAATTATTAATGAGAATAGTGTGAAATTTGATTGAGTATTTTTTAAGGTTATTCATTTAGACGTCAATTCAGACGTCAATTCTCAACCGTTTTCCATGTAGTTTTGCAGGCACCATCGGCTGGTACTACGGCAACTGCCCTGTAAACTTGGCGGAGTTTCATTGATTACTTCAAAAGTTATTAATGAGAATAGTTTAAAATTTGATTGAGTATTTTTAAAAGTTATTCATTTAGACGTCAATTCAGACGTCAATTCTCAACCGTTTTCCATGTAATTTCGCAGGCACCATCGGCTGGTATTACGGCAACTGCCCTGTAAATTTGGCGGAGTTTCATTGATTACTTCAAAAGTTATTAATGAGATTAGTGTGACATTTGATTGAGTATTTTTAAAAGTTTTTCATTTAGACGTCAATTCAGACGTCAATTCTTAACCGTTTTCCATGTACTTTAGCAGGCACCATCGGCAGGTTTTACGGCAACTGCGCTGTAAATTTGGCGGAGTTTCATTGATTACTTCAAAAGTTATTAATGAGAATAGTGTAAAATTTGATTGAGTATTTTTAAAAGTTATTCATTTAGACGTCAATTCAGACGTCAATTCTCAACCGTTTTCCATGTAATTTTGCAGGCACCATCGGCTGGTACTACGGCAACTGCCCTGTAAACTTGGCGGAGTTTCATTGATTACTTCAAAAGTTATTAATGAGAATAGTGTAAAATTTGATTGAGTATTTTTAAAAGTTATTCATTTAGACGTCAATTCAGACGTCAATTCTCAACCGTTTTCCATGTAATTTTGCAGGCACCATCGGCTGGTACTACGGCAACAGCCCTGTGAATTTGTCGACGTTTCATTGATTACTTCAAAAGTTATTAATGAGATTAGTGTGAAATTTGATTGAGTATTTTTAAAAGTTTTTCATTTAGACGTCAATTCAGACGTCAATTCTTAACCGTTTTCCATGTAATTTTGCAGGCACGATCGGCTGGTACTACGGCAACTGCCCTGTTAATTTGTCGACGTTTCATTGACTACTTCAAAAGTTATTAATGAGAATAGTGTAAAATTTGATTGAGTATTTTTAAAAGTTATTCATTTAGACGTCAATTCAGACGTCAATTCTCAACCGTTTTCCATGTAATTTTGCAGGCACCATCGGCTGGTACTACGGCAACTGCCCTGTAAACTTGGCGGAGTTTCATTGATTACTTCAAAAGTTATTAATGAGAATAGTGTAAAATTTGATTGAGTATTTTTAAAAGTTATTCATTTAGACGTCAATTCAGACGTCAATTCTCAACCGTTTTCCATGTAATTTTGCAGGCACCATCGGCTGGTACTACGGCAACTGCCCTGTGAATTTGTCGACGTTTCATTGATTACTTCAAAAGTTATTAATGAGATTAGTGTGAAATTTGATTGAGTATTTTTAAAAGTTATTCATTTAGACGTCAATTCAGACGTCAATTCTTAACCGTTTTCCATGTAATTTTGCAGGCACCATCGGCTGGTACTACGACAATTGCCCTGTGAATTTGTCGACGTTTCATTGACTACTTCAAAAGTTGTTATTGAGATTAGTGTGAAATTTGATTGAGTATTTCAAAAGTTATTCATTTAGACGTCAATTCAGACGTCAATTCTTAACCGTTTTCCATGTACTTTAGCAGGCACCATCGGCAGGTATTACGGCAACTACCCTGTAAATTTGGCGGAGTTTCATTGATTACTTCAAAAATTATTAATGAGAATAGTGTGAAATTTGATTGAGTATTTTTAAAAGTTATTCATTTAGACGTCAATTCAGACGTCAATTCTCAACCGTTTCCCATGTAATTTTGCAGGCACCATCGGCTGGTACTACGGCAACTGCCCTGTGAATTTGTCGACGTTTCATTGATTACTTCAAAAGTTATTAATGAGATAAATGTGAAATTTGATTGAGTATTTTTAAAAGTTTTTCATTTAGACGTCAATTCAGACGTCAATTCTTAACCGTTTTCCATGTAATTTTGCAGGCACCATCGGCTGGTACTACGGCAACTGCCCTGTAAATTTGTCGACGTTTCATTGATTACTTCAAAAGTTATTACTGAGATTAGTGTGACATTTGATTGAGTATTTTTAAAAGTTTTTCATTTAGACGTCAATTCAGACGTCAATTCTTAACCGTTTTCCATGTACTTTAGCAGGCACCATCGGCAGGTTTTACGGCAACTGCGCTGTAAATTTGGCGGAGTTTCATTGATTACTTCAAAAGTTATTAATGAGATTAGTGTGAAATTTGATTGAGTATTTTTAAAAGTTTTTCATTTAGACGTCAATTCAGACGTCAATTCTTAACCGTTTTCCATGTAATTTTGCAGGCACCATCGGCTGGTATTACGGCAACTACCCTGTAAATTTGGCGGAGTTTCATTGATTACTTCAAAAATTATTAATGAGAATAGTGTGAAATTTGATTGAGTATTTTTTAAGGTTATTCATTTAGACGTCAATTCAGACGTCAATTCTCAACCGTTTTCCATGTAGTTTTGCAGGCACCATCGGCTGGTACTACGGCAACTGCCCTGTAAACTTGGCGGAGTTTCATTGATTACTTCAAAAGTTATTAATGAGAATAGTTTAAAATTTGATTGAGTATTTTTAAAAGTTATTCATTTAGACGTCAATTCAGACGTCAATTCTCAACCGTTTTCCATGTAATTTTGCAGGCACCATCGGCTGGTATTACGGCAACTGCCCTGTAAATTTGGCGGAGTTTCATTGATTACTTCAAAAGTTATTAATGAGATTAGTGTGACATTTGATTGAGTATTTTTAAAAGTTTTTCATTTAGACGTCAATTCAGACGTCAATTCTTAACCGTTTTCCATGTACTTTAGCAGGCACCATCGGCAGGTTTTACGGCAACTGCGCTGTAAATTTGGCGGAGTTTCATTGATTACTTCAAAAGTTATTAATGAGAATAGTGTAAAATTTGATTGAGTATTTTTAAAAGTTATTCATTTAGACGTCAATTCAGACGTCAATTCTCAACCGTTTTCCATGTAATTTTGCAGGCACCATCGGCTGGTACTACGGCAACTGCCCTGTAAACTTGGCGGAGTTTCATTGATTACTTCAAAAGTTATTAATGAGAATAGTGTAAAATTTGATTGAGTATTTTTAAAAGTTATTCATTTAGACGTCAATTCAGACGTCAATTCTCAACCGTTTTCCATGTAATTTTGCAGGCACCATCGGCTGGTACTACGGCAACAGCCCTGTGAATTTGTCGACGTTTCATTGATTACTTCAAAAGTTATTAATGAGATTAGTGTGAAATTTGATTGAGTATTTTTAAAAGTTTTTCATTTAGACGTCAATTCAGACGTCAATTCTTAACCGTTTTCCATGTAATTTTGCAGGCACGATCGGCTGGTACTACGGCAACTGCCCTGTTAATTTGTCGACGTTTCATTGACTACTTCAAAAGTTATTAATGAGAATAGTGTAAAATTTGATTGAGTATTTTTAAAAGTTATTCATTTAGACGTCAATTCAGACGTCAATTCTCAACCGTTTTCCATGTAATTTTGCAGGCACCATCGGCTGGTACTACGGCAACTGCCCTGTAAACTTGGCGGAGTTTCATTGATTACTTCAAAAGTTATTAATGAGAATAGTGTAAAATTTGATTGAGTATTTTTAAAAGTTATTCATTTAGACGTCAATTCAGACGTCAATTCTCAACCGTTTTCCATGTAATTTTGCAGGCACCATCGGCTGGTACTACGGCAACAGCCCTGTGAATTTGTCGACGTTTCATTGATTACTTCAAAAGTTATTAATGAGATTAGTGTGAAATTTGATTGAGTATTTTTAAAAGTTTTTCATTTAGACGTCAATTCAGACGTCAATTCTTAACCGTTTTCCATGTAATTTTGCAGGCACGATCGGCTGGTACTACGGCAACTGCCCTGTTAATTTGTCGACGTTTCATTGACTACTTCAAAAGTTATTAATGAGAATAGTGTAAAATTTGATTGAGTATTTTTAAAAGTTATTCATTTAGACGTCAATTCAGACGTCAATTCTCAACCGTTTTCCATGTAATTTTGCAGGCACCATCGGCTGGTACTACGGCAACTGCCCTGTAAACTTGGCGGAGTTTCATTGATTACTTCAAAAGTTATTAATGAGAATAGTGTAAAATTTGATTGAGTATTTTTAAAAGTTATTCATTTAGACGTCAATTCAGACGTCAATTCTCAACCGTTTTCCATGTAATTTTGCAGGCACCATCGGCTGGTACTACGGCAACTGCCCTGTGAATTTGTCGACGTTTCATTGATTACTTCAAAAGTTATTAATGCGATTAGTGTGAAATTTGATTGAGTATTTTTAAAAGTTATTCATTTAGACGTCAATTCAGACGTCAATTCTTAACCGTTTTCCATGTAATTTTGCAGGCACCATCGGCTGGTACTACGACAATTGCCCTGTGAATTTGTCGACGTTTCATTGACTACTTCAAAAGTTGTTATTGAGATTAGTGTGAAATTTGATTGAGTATTTCAAAAGTTATTCATTTAGACGTCAATTCAGACGTCAATTCTTAACCGTTTTCCATGTACTTTAGCAGGCACCATCGGCAGGTATTACGGCAACTACCCTGTAAATTTGGCGGAGTTTCATTGATTACTTCAAAAATTATTAATGAGAATAGTGTGAAAGTTGATTGAGTATTTTTAAAAGTTATTCATTTAGACGTCAATTCAGACGTCAATTCTCAACCGTTTTCCATGTAATTTTGCAGGCACCATCGGCTGGTACTACGGCAACTGCCCTGTGAATTTGTCGACGTTTCATTGATTACTTCAAAAGTTATTAATGAGATTAGTGTGAAATTTGATTGAGTATTTTTAAAAGTTTTTCATTTAGACGTCAATTCAGACGTCAATTCTTAACCGTTTTCCATGTAATTTTGCAGGCACGATCGGCTGGTACTACGGCAACTGCCCTGTTAATTTGTCGACGTTTCATTGACTACTTCAAAAGTTATTAATGAGAATAGTGTAAAATTTGATTGAGTATTTTTAAAAGTTATTCATTTAGACGTCAATTCAGACGTCAATTCTCAACCGTTTTCCATGTAATTTTGCAGGCACCATCGGCTGGTACTACGGCAACTGCCCTGTAAACTTGGCGGAGTTTCATTGATTACTTCAAAAGTTATTAATGAGAATAGTGTAAAATTTGATTGAGTATTTTTAAAAGTTATTCATTTAGACGTCAATTCAGACGTCAATTCTCAACCGTTTTCCATGTAATTTTGCAGGCACCATCGGCTGGTACTACGGCAACTGCCCTGTGAATTTGTCGACGTTTCATTGATTACTTCAAAAGTTATTAATGAGATTAGTGTGAAATTTGATTGAGTATTTTTAAAAGTTATTCATTTAGACGTCAATTCAGACGTCAATTCTTAACCGTTTTCCATGTAATTTTGCAGGCACCATCGGCTGGTACTACGACAATTGCCCTGTGAATTTGTCGACGTTTCATTGACTACTTCAAAAGTTGTTATTGAGATTAGTGTGAAATTTGATTGAGTATTTCAAAAGTTATTCATTTAGACGTCAATTCAGACGTCAATTCTTAACCGTTTTCCATGTACTTTAGCAGGCACCATCGGCAGGTATTACGGCAACTACCCTGTAAATTTGGCGGAGTTTCATTGATTACTTCAAAAATTATTAATGAGAATAGTGTGAAATTTGATTGAGTATTTTTAAAAGTTATTCATTTAGACGTCAATTCAGACGTCAATTCTCAACCGTTTTCCATGTAATTTTGCAGGCACCATCGGCAGTTATCACGGCAACTGCCCTGTAAATTTGGCGGAGTTTCATTGATTACTTCAAAAGTTATTAATGAGATTAGTGTGAAATTTGATTGAGTATTTTTAAAAGTTATTCATTTAGACGTCAATTCAGACGTCAATTCTTAACCGTTTTTTATGTAATTTTGCAGGCACCATCGGCAGGTATCACGGCAACTGCGCTGTAAATTTGGCGGAGTTTCATTGATTACTTCAAAAGTTATTAATGAGAATAATGTAAAATTTGATTGAGTATTTTTAAAAGTTATTTATTTAGACGTCAATTCAGACGTCAATTCTCAACCGTTTTCCATGTAATTTTGCAGGCACCATCGGCTGGTGCTACGGCAACTGCCCTGTAAACTTGGCGGAGTTTCATTGATTACTTCAAAAGTTATTAATGAGAATAGTGTAAAATTTGATTGAGTATTTTTAAAAGTTATTCATTTAGACGTCAATTCAGACGTCAATTCTCAACCGTTTTCTATGTAATTTTGCAGGCACCATCGGCTGGTATTACGGCAACTGCCCTGTAAATTTGGCGGAGTTTCATTGATTACTTCAAAAGTTATTAATAAGATTAGTGTGACATTTGATTGAGTATTTTTAAAAGTTTTTCATTTAGACGTCAATTCAGACGTCAATTCTCAACCGTTTTCCATGTAATTTTGCAGGCACCATCGGCAGGTATCACGGCAACTGCCCTGTAAATTTGGCGGAGTTTCATTGATTACTTCAAAAGTTATTAATGAGATTAGTGTGAAATTTGATTGAGTATTTTTAAAAGTTATTCATTTAGACGTCAATTCAGACGTCAATTCTTAACCGTTTTTTATGTAATTTTGCAGGCACCATCGGCTGGTGCTACGGCAACTGCCCTGTAAACTTGGCGGAGTTTCATTGATTACTTCAAAAGTTATTAATGAGAATAATGTAAAATTTGATTGAGTATTTTTAAAAGTTATTTATTTAGACGTCAATTCAGACGTCAATTCTCAACCGTTTTCCATGTAATTTTGCAGGCACCATCGGCTGGTGCTACGGCAACTGCCCTGTAAACTTGGCGGAGTTTCATTGATTACTTCAAAAGTTATTAATGAGAATAGTGTAAAATTTGATTGAGTATTTTTAAAAGTTATTCATTTAGACGTCAATTCAGACGTCAATTCTCAACCGTTTTCCATGTAATTTTGCAGGCACCATCGGCTGGTACTACGGCAACTGCCCTGTAAATTTGTCGACGTTTCATTGATTACTTCAAAAGTTATTAATGAGATTAGTGTGACATTTGATTGAGTATTTTTAAAAGTTTTTCATTTAGACGTCAATTCAGACGTCAATTCTTAACCGTTTTCCATGTACTTTAGCAGGCACCATCGGCAGGTTTTACGGCAACTGCGCTGTAAATTTGGCGGAGTTTCATTGATTACTTCAAAAGTTATTAATGAGATTAGTGTGAAATTTGATTGAGTATTTTTAAAAGTTTTTCATTTAGACGTCAATTCAGACGTCAATTCTTAACCATTTTCCATGTAATTTTGCAGGCACCATCGGCTGGTATTACGGCAACTACCCTGTAAATTTGGCGGAGTTTCATTGATTACTTCAAAAATTATTAATGAGAATAGTGTGAAATTTGATTGAGTATTTTTTAAGGTTATTCATTTAGACGTCAATTCAGACGTCAATTCTCAACCGTTTTCCATGTAGTTTTGCAGGCACCATCGGCTGGTACTACGGCAACTGCCCTGTAAACTTGGCGGAGTTTCATTGATTACTTCAAAAGTTATTAATGAGAATAGTTTAAAATTTGATTGAGTATTTTTAAAAGTTATTCATTTAGACGTCAATTCAGACGTCAATTCTCAACCGTTTTCCATGTAATTTTGCAGGCACCATCGGCTGGTATTACGGCAACTGCCCTGTAAATTTGGCGGAGTTTCATTGATTACTTCAAAAGTTATTAATGAGATTAGTGTGACATTTGATTGAGTATTTTTAAAAGTTTTTCATTTAGACGTCAATTCAGACGTCAATTCTTAACCGTTTTCCATGTACTTTAGCAGGCACCATCGGCAGGTTTTACGGCAACTGCGCTGTAAATTTGGCGGAGTTTCATTGATTACTTCAAAAGTTATTAATGAGAATAGTGTAAAATTTGATTGAGTATTTTTAAAAGTTATTCATTTAGACGTCAATTCAGACGTCAATTCTCAACCGTTTTCCATGTAATTTTGCAGGCACCATCGGCTGGTACTACGGCAACTGCCCTGTAAACTTGGCGGAGTTTCATTGATTACTTCAAAAGTTATTAATGAGAATAGTGTAAAATTTGATTGAGTATTTTTAAAAGTTATTCATTTAGACGTCAATTCAGACGTCAATTCTCAACCGTTTTCCATGTAATTTTGCAGGCACCATCGGCTGGTACTACGGCAACAGCCCTGTGAATTTGTCGACGTTTCATTGATTACTTCAAAAGTTATTAATGAGATTAGTGTGAAATTTGATTGAGTATTTTTAAAAGTTTTTCATTTAGACGTCAATTCAGACGTCAATTCTTAACCGTTTTCCATGTAATTTTGCAGGCACGATCGGCTGGTACTACGGCAACTGCCCTGTTAATTTGTCGACGTTTCATTGACTACTTCAAAAGTTATTAATGAGAATAGTGTAAAATTTGATTGAGTATTTTTAAAAGTTATTCATTTAGACGTCAATTCAGACGTCAATTCTCAACCGTTTTCCATGTAATTTTGCAGGCACCATCGGCTGGTACTACGGCAACTGCCCTGTAAACTTGGCGGAGTTTCATTGATTACTTCAAAAGTTATTAATGAGAATAGTGTAAAATTTGATTGAGTATTTTTAAAAGTTATTCATTTAGACGTCAATTCAGACGTCAATTCTCAACCGTTTTCCATGTAATTTTGCAGGCACCATCGGCTGGTACTACGGCAACTGCCCTGTGAATTTGTCGACGTTTCATTGATTACTTCAAAAGTTATTAATGAGATTAGTGTGAAATTTGATTGAGTATTTTTAAAAGTTATTCATTTAGACGTCAATTCAGACGTCAATTCTTAACCGTTTTCCATGTAATTTTGCAGGCACCATCGGCTGGTACTACGACAATTGCCCTGTGAATTTGTCGACGTTTCATTGACTACTTCAAAAGTTGTTATTGAGATTAGTGTGAAATTTGATTGAGTATTTCAAAAGTTATTCATTTAGACGTCAATTCAGACGTCAATTCTTAACCGTTTTCCATGTACTTTAGCAGGCACCATCGGCAGGTATTACGGCAACTACCCTGTAAATTTGGCGGAGTTTCATTGATTACTTCAAAAATTATTAATGAGAATAGTGTGAAATTTGATTGAGTATTTTTAAAAGTTATTCATTTAGACGTCAATTCAGACGTCAATTCTCAACCGTTTCCCATGTAATTTTGCAGGCACCATCGGCTGGTACTACGGCAACTGCCCTGTGAATTTGTCGACGTTTCATTGATTACTTCAAAAGTTATTAATGAGATAAATGTGAAATTTGATTGAGTATTTTTAAAAGTTTTTCATTTAGACGTCAATTCAGACGTCAATTCTTAACCGTTTTCCATGTAATTTTGCAGGCACCATCGGCTGGTACTACAGCAACTGCCCTGTAAATTTGTCGACGTTTCATTGACTACTTCTAAAGTTATTAATGAGAATAGTGTAAAATTTGATTGAGTATTTTTAAAAGTTATTCATTTAGACGTCAATTCAGACGTCAATTCTCAACCGTTTTCCATGTAATTTTGCAGGCAACATCGGCTGGTACTACGGCAACTGCCCTATAAACTTGGCGGAGTTTCATTGATTACTTCAAAAGTTATTAATGAGAATAGTGTAAAATTTGATTGAGTATTTTTAAAAGTTATTCATTTAGACGTCAATTCAGACGTCAATTCTCAACCGTTTTCCATGTAATTTTGCAGGCACCATCGGCTGGTATTACGGCAACTGCCCTGTAAATTTGCGGAGTTTCATTGATTACTTCAAAAGTTATTAATGAGATTAGTGTGACATTTGATTGAGTATTTTTAAAAGTTTTTCATTTAGACGTCAATTCAGACGTCAATTCTTAACCGTTTTCCATGTACTTTAGCAGGCACCATCGGCAGGTTTTACGGCAACTGCGCTGTAAATTTGGCGGAGTTTCATTGATTACTTCAAAAGTTATTAATGAGAATAGTGTAAAATTTGATTGAGTATTTTTAAAAGTTATTCATTTAGACGTCAATTCAGACGTCAATTCTCAACCGTTTTCCATGTAATTTTGCAGGAACCATCGGCTGGTACTACGGCAACTGCCCTGTAAACTTGGCGGAGTTTCATTGATTACTTCAAAAGTTATTAATGAGAATAGTGTAAAATTTGATTGAGTATTTTTAAAAGTTATTCATTTAGACGTCAATTCAGACGTCAATTCTCAACCGTTTTCCATGTAATTTTGCAGGCACCATCGGCTGGTACTACGGCAACTGCCCTGTGAATTTGTCGACGTTTCATTGATTACTTCAAAAGTTATTAATGAGATAAATGTGAAATTTGATTGAGTATTTTTAAAAGTTTTTCATTTAGACGTCAATTCAGACGTCAATTCTTAACCGTTTTCCATGTAATTTTGCAGGCACCATCGGCTGGTACTACAGCAACTGCCCTGTAAATTTGTCGACGTTTCATTGACTACTTCAAAAGTTATTAATGAGAATAATGTAAAATTTGATTGAGTATTTTTAAAAGTTATTCATTTAGACGTCAATTCAGACGTCAATTCTCAACCGTTTTCCATGTAATTTTGCAGGCACCATCGGCTGGAACTACGGCAACTGCCCTGTAAACTTGGCGGAGTTTCATTGATTACTTCAAAAGTTATTAATGAGAATAGTGTAAAATTTGATTGAGTATTTTTAAAAGTTATTCATTTAGACGTCAATTCAGACGTCAATTCTCAACCGTTTTTTATGTAATTTTGCAGGCACCATCGGCTGGTATTACGGCAACTGCCCTGTAAATTTGGCGGAGTTTCATTGATTACTTCAAAAGTTATTAATGAGATTAGTGTGACATTTGATTGAGTATTTTTAAAAGTTTTTCATTTAGACGTCAATTCAGACGTCAATTCTTAACCGTTTTCCATGTACTTTAGCAGGCACCATCGGCAGGTATTACGGCAACTGCCCTGTAAATTTGGCGGAGTTACATTGATTACTTCAAAAGTTATTAATGAGAATAGTGTAAAATTTGATTGAGTATTTTTAAAAGTTATTCATTTAGACGTCAATTCAGACGTCAATTCTCAACCGTTTTCCATGTAATTTTGCAGGCACCATCGGCAGTTATCACGGCAACTGCCCTGTAAATTTGGCGGAGTTTCATTGATTACTTCAAAAGTTATTAATGAGATTAGTGTGAAATTTGATTGAGTATTTTTAAAAGTTATTCATTTAGACGTCAATTCAGACGTCAATTCTTAACCGTTTTTTATGTAATTTTGCAGGCACCATCGGCAGGTATCACGGCAACTGCGCTGTAAATTTGGCGGAGTTTCATTGATTACTTCAAAAGTTATTAATGAGAATAATGTAAAATTTGATTGAGTATTTTTAAAAGTTATTTATTTAGACGTCAATTCAGACGTCAATTCTCAACCGTTTTCCATGTAATTTTGCAGGCACCATCGGCTGGTGCTACGGCAACTGCCCTGTAAACTTGGCGGAGTTTCATTGATTACTTCAAAAGTTATTAATGAGAATAGTGTAAAATTTGATTGAGTATTTTTAAAAGTTATTCATTTAGACGTCAATTCAGACGTCAATTCTCAACCGTTTTCTATGTAATTTTGCAGGCACCATCGGCTGGTATTACGGCAACTGCCCTGTAAATTTGGCGGAGTTTCATTGATTACTTCAAAAGTTATTAATAAGATTAGTGTGACATTTGATTGAGTATTTTTAAAAGTTTTTCATTTAGACGTCAATTCAGACGTCAATTCTCAACCGTTTTCCATGTAATTTTGCAGGCACCATCGGCAGGTATCACGGCAACTGCCCTGTAAATTTGGCGGAGTTTCATTGATTACTTCAAAAGTTATTAATGAGATTAGTGTGAAATTTGATTGAGTATTTTTAAAAGTTATTCATTTAGACGTCAATTCAGACGTCAATTCTTAACCGTTTTTTATGTAATTTTGCAGGCACCATCGGCTGGTGCTACGGCAACTGCCCTGTAAACTTGGCGGAGTTTCATTGATTACTTCAAAAGTTATTAATGAGAATAATGTAAAATTTGATTGAGTATTTTTAAAAGTTATTTATTTAGACGTCAATTCAGACGTCAATTCTCAACCGTTTTCCATGTAATTTTGCAGGCACCATCGGCTGGTGCTACGGCAACTGCCCTGTAAACTTGGCGGAGTTTCATTGATTACTTCAAAAGTTATTAATGAGAATAGTGTAAAATTTGATTGAGTATTTTTAAAAGTTATTCATTTAGACGTCAATTCAGACGTCAATTCTCAACCGTTTTCCATGTAATTTTGCAGGCACCATCGGCTGGTACTACGGCAACTGCCCTGTAAATTTGTCGACGTTTCATTGATTACTTCAAAAGTTATTAATGAGATTAGTGTGACATTTGATTGAGTATTTTTAAAAGTTTTTCATTTAGACGTCAATTCAGACGTCAATTCTTAACCGTTTTCCATGTACTTTAGCAGGCACCATCGGCAGGTTTTACGGCAACTGCGCTGTAAATTTGGCGGAGTTTCATTGATTACTTCAAAAGTTATTAATGAGATTAGTGTGAAATTTGATTGAGTATTTTTAAAAGTTTTTCATTTAGACGTCAATTCAGACGTCAATTCTTAACCGTTTTCCATGTAATTTTGCAGGCACCATCGGCTGGTATTACGGCAACTACCCTGTAAATTTGGCGGAGTTTCATTGATTACTTCAAAAATTATTAATGAGAATAGTGTGAAATTTGATTGAGTATTTTTTAAGGTTATTCATTTAGACGTCAATTCAGACGTCAATTCTCAACCGTTTTCCATGTAGTTTTGCAGGCACCATCGGCTGGTACTACGGCAACTGCCCTGTAAACTTGGCGGAGTTTCATTGATTACTTCAAAAGTTATTAATGAGAATAGTTTAAAATTTGATTGAGTATTTTTAAAAGTTATTCATTTAGACGTCAATTCAGACGTCAATTCTCAACCGTTTTCCATGTAATTTTGCAGGCACCATCGGCTGGTATTACGGCAACTGCCCTGTAAATTTGGCGGAGTTTCATTGATTACTTCAAAAGTTATTAATGAGATTAGTGTGACATTTGATTGAGTATTTTTAAAAGTTTTTCATTTAGACGTCAATTCAGACGTCAATTCTTAACCGTTTTCCATGTACTTTAGCAGGCACCATCGGCAGGTTTTACGGCAACTGCGCTGTAAATTTGGCGGAGTTTCATTGATTACTTCAAAAGTTATTAATGAGAATAGTGTAAAATTTGATTGAGTATTTTTAAAAGTTATTCATTTAGACGTCAATTCAGACGTCAATTCTCAACCGTTTTCCATGTAATTTTGCAGGCACCATCGGCTGGTACTACGGCAACTGCCCTGTAAACTTGGCGGAGTTTCATTGATTACTTCAAAAGTTATTAATGAGAATAGTGTAAAATTTGATTGAGTATTTTTAAAAGTTATTCATTTAGACGTCAATTCAGACGTCAATTCTCAACCGTTTTCCATGTAATTTTGCAGGCACCATCGGCTGGTACTACGGCAACAGCCCTGTGAATTTGTCGACGTTTCATTGATTACTTCAAAAGTTATTAATGAGATTAGTGTGAAATTTGATTGAGTATTTTTAAAAGTTTTTCATTTAGACGTCAATTCAGACGTCAATTCTTAACCGTTTTCCATGTAATTTTGCAGGCACGATCGGCTGGTACTACGGCAACTGCCCTGTTAATTTGTCGACGTTTCATTGACTACTTCAAAAGTTATTAATGAGAATAGTGTAAAATTTGATTGAGTATTTTTAAAAGTTATTCATTTAGACGTCAATTCAGACGTCAATTCTCAACCGTTTTCCATGTAATTTTGCAGGCACCATCGGCTGGTACTACGGCAACTGCCCTGTAAACTTGGCGGAGTTTCATTGATTACTTCAAAAGTTATTAATGAGAATAGTGTAAAATTTGATTGAGTATTTTTAAAAGTTATTCATTTAGACGTCAATTCAGACGTCAATTCTCAACCGTTTTCCATGTAATTTTGCAGGCACCATCGGCTGGTACTACGGCAACTGCCCTGTGAATTTGTCGACGTTTCATTGATTACTTCAAAAGTTATTAATGAGATTAGTGTGAAATTTGATTGAGTATTTTTAAAAGTTATTCATTTAGACGTCAATTCAGACGTCAATTCTTAACCGTTTTCCATGTAATTTTGCAGGCACCATCGGCTGGTACTACGACAATTGCCCTGTGAATTTGTCGACGTTTCATTGACTACTTCAAAAGTTGTTATTGAGATTAGTGTGAAATTTGATTGAGTATTTCAAAAGTTATTCATTTAGACGTCAATTCAGACGTCAATTCTTAACCGTTTTCCATGTACTTTAGCAGGCACCATCGGCAGGTATTACGGCAACTACCCTGTAAATTTGGCGGAGTTTCATTGATTACTTCAAAAATTATTAATGAGAATAGTGTGAAATTTGATTGAGTATTTTTAAAAGTTATTCATTTAGACGTCAATTCAGACGTCAATTCTCAACCGTTTCCCATGTAATTTTGCAGGCACCATCGGCTGGTACTACGGCAACTGCCCTGTGAATTTGTCGACGTTTCATTGATTACTTCAAAAGTTATTAATGAGATAAATGTGAAATTTGATTGAGTATTTTTAAAAGTTTTTCATTTAGACGTCAATTCAGACGTCAATTCTTAACCGTTTTCCATGTAATTTTGCAGGCACCATCGGCTGGTACTACAGCAACTGCCCTGTAAATTTGTCGACGTTTCATTGACTACTTCTAAAGTTATTAATGAGATTAGTGTGAAATTTGATTGAGTATTTTTAAAAGTTTTTCATTTAGACGTCAATTCAGACGTCAATTCTTAACCGTTTTCCATGTAATTTTGCAGGCACCATCGGCTGGTACTACGGCAACTTCCCTGTTAATTTGTCGACGTTTCATTGACTACTTCAAAAGTTATTAATGAGAATAGTGTAAAATTTGATTGAGTATTTTTAAAAGTTATTCATTTAGACGTCAATTCAGACGTCAATTCTCAACCGTTTTCCATGTAATTTTGCAGGCACCATCGGCTGGTACTACGGCAACTGCCCTGTAAACTTGGCGGAGTTTCATTGATTACTTCAAAAGTTATTAATGAGAATAGTGTAAAATTTGATTGAGTATTTTTAAAAGTTATTCATTTAGACGTCAATTCAGACGTCAATTCTCAACCGTTTTCCATGTAATTTTGCAGGCACCATCGGCTGGTACTACGGCAACTGCCCTGTGAATTTGTCGACGTTTCATTGACTACTTCAAAAGTTGTTATTGAGATTAGTGTGAAATTTGATTGAGTATTTCAAAAGTTATTCATTTAGACGTCAATTCAGACGTCAATTCTTAACCGTTTTCCATGTACTTTAGCAGGCACCATCGGCAGGTATTACGGCAACTACCCTGTAAATTTGGCGGAGTTTCATTGATTACTTCAAAAATTATTAATGAGAATAGTGTGAAATTTGATTGAGTATTTTTTAAGGTTATTCATTTAGACGTCAATTCAGACGTCAATTCTCAACCGTTTTCCATGTAGTTTTGCAGGCACCATCGGCTGGTACTACGGCAACTGCCCTGTAAACTTGGCGGAGTTTCATTGATTACTTCAAAAGTTATTAATGAGAATAGTTTAAAATTTGATTGAGTATTTTTAAAAGTTATTCATTTAGACGTCAATTCAGACGTCAATTCTCAACCGTTTTCCATGTAATTTTGCAGGCACCATCGGCTGGTATTACGGCAACTGCCCTGTAAATTTGGCGGAGTTTCATTGATTACTTCAAAAGTTATTAATGAGATTAGTGTGACATTTGATTGAGTATTTTTAAAAGTTTTTCATTTAGACGTCAATTCAGACGTCAATTCTTAACCGTTTTCCATGTACTTTAGCAGGCACCATCGGCAGGTTTTACGGCAACTGCGCTGTAAATTTGGCGGAGTTTCATTGATTACTTCAAAAGTTATTAATGAGAATAGTGTAAAATTTGATTGAGTATTTTTAAAAGTTATTCATTTAGACGTCAATTCAGACGTCAATTCTCAACCGTTTTCCATGTAATTTTGCAGGCACCATCGGCTGGTACTACGGCAACTGCCCTGTAAACTTGGCGGAGTTTCATTGATTACTTCAAAAGTTATTAATGAGAATAGTGTAAAATTTGATTGAGTATTTTTAAAAGTTATTCATTTAGACGTCAATTCAGACGTCAATTCTCAACCGTTTTCCATGTAATTTTGCAGGCACCATCGGCTGGTACTACGGCAACTGCCCTGTGAATTTGTCGACGTTTCATTGATTACTTCAAAAGTTATTAATGAGATTAGTGTGAAATTTGATTGAGTATTTTTAAAAGTTATTCATTTAGACGTCAATTCAGACGTCAATTCTTAACCGTTTTCCATGTAATTTTGCAGGCACCATCGGCTGGTACTACGACAATTGCCCTGTGAATTTGTCGACGTTTCATTGACTACTTCAAAAGTTGTTATTGAGATTAGTGTGAAATTTGATTGAGTATTTCAAAAGTTATTCATTTAGACGTCAATTCAGACGTCAATTCTTAACCGTTTTCCATGTACTTTAGCAGGCACCATCGGCAGGTATTACGGCAACTACCCTGTAAATTTGGCGGAGTTTCATTGATTACTTCAAAAATTATTAATGAGAATAGTGTGAAATTTGATTGAGTATTTTTTAAAGTTATTCATTTAGACGTCAATTCAGACGTCAATTCTCAACCGTTTTCCATGTAGTTTTGCAGGCACCATCGGCTGGTACTACGGCAACTGCCCTGTAAACTTGGCGGAGTTTCATTGATTACTTCAAAAGTTATTAATGAGAATAGTGTAAAATTTGATTGAGTATTTTTAAAAGTTATTCATTTAGACGTCAATTCAGACGTCAATTCTCAACCGTTTTCCATGTAATTTTGCAGGCACCATCGGCTGGTATTACGGCAACTGCCCTGTAAATTTGGCGGAGTTTCATTGATTACTTCAAAAGTTATTAATGAGATTAGTGTGACATTTGATTGAGTATTTTTAAAAGTTTTTCATTTAGACGTCAATTCAGACGTCAATTCTTAACCGTTTTCCATGTAATTTTGCAGGCACCATCGGCTGGTACTACTGCAACTGCCCTGTACATTTGGCGAAGATTGATTAAGTACTTCAAAAGCTATTATTGACATTAGTGTGAAATTTTCATGTAAATTTGGCGAAGTTTGATTAAGTACTTCAAAAGTTATCAATAAGATTAGTAGGAAATTTTATAGAGTATTTTAAAAATTATGATTTAGACGTCAATTCAGACTCCAATTCTTAACCGTTTTCCATGTAATTTTGCAGGCACCATCGGCTGGTATTACGGCAACTGCCCTGTAAATTTGGCGGAGTTTCATTGATTACTTCAAAAGTTATTAATGAGATTAGTGTGACATTTGATTGAGTATTTTTAAAAGTTATTCATTTAGACGTCAATTCAGACGTCAATTCTTAACCGTTTTCCATGTATTTTTGCAGGCACCATCGGCTGGTACTACGACAATTGCCCTGTGAATTTGTCGACGCTTCATTGACTACTTCAAAAGTTATTATTGAGATTAGTGTGAAATTTGATTGAGTATTTCAAAAGTTATTCATTTAGACGTCAATTCGGACGTTAATTCTTAACCGTTTTCCATGTAATTTTGCAGGCACCATCGGCTGGTATTACGGCAACTGCCCTGTAAACTTGGCGGAGTTTCATTGATTACTTCAAAAGTTATTAATGAGAATAGTGTAAAATTTGATTGAGTATTTTTAAAAGTTATTCATTTAGACGTCAATTCAGACGTCAATTCTCAACCGTTTTCCATGTAATTTTGCAGGCACCATCGGCTGGTATTACGGCAACTGCCCTGTAAATTTGGCGGAGTTTCATTGATTACTTCAAAAGTTATTAATGAGATTAGTGTGACATTTGATTGAGTATTTTTAAAAGTTTTTCATTTAGACGTCAATTCAGACGTCAATTCTTAACCGTTTTCCATGTACTTTAGCAGGCACCATCGGCAGGTTTTACGGCAACTGCGCTGTAAATTTGGCGGAGTTTCATTGATTACTTCAAAAGTTATTAATGAGAATAGTGTAAAATTTGATTGAGTATTTTTAAAAGTTATTCATTTAGACGTCAATTCAGACGTCAATTCTCAACCGTTTTCCATGTAATTTTGCAGGCACTATCGGCTGGTACTACGGCAACTGCCCTGTAAACTTTGCGGAGTTTCATTGATTACTTCAAAAGTTATTAATGAGAATAGTGTAAAATTTGATTGAGTATTTTTAAAAGTTATTCATTTAGACGTCAATTCAGACGTCAATTCTCAACCGTTTTCCATGTAATTTTGCAGGCACCATCGGCTGGTACTACGGCAACTGCCCTGTGAATTTGTCGACGTTTCATTGATTACTTCAAAAGTTATTAATGAGATTAGTGTGAAATTTGATTGAGTATTTTTAAAAGTTTTTCATTTAGACGTCAATTGAGACGTCAATTCTTAACCGTTTTCCATGTAATTTTGCAGGCACCATCGGCTGGTACTACGGCAACTGCCCTGTTAATTTGTCGACGTTTCATTGACTACTTCAAAAGTTATTAATGAGAATAGTGTAAAATTTGATTGAGTATTTTTAAAAGTTATTCATTTAGACGTCAATTCAGACGTCAATTCTCAACCGTTTTCCATGTAATTTTGCAGGCACCATCGGCTGGTACTACGGCAACTGCCCTGTAAACTTGGCGGAGTTTCATTGATTACTTCAAAAGTTATTAATGAGAATAGTGTAAAATTTGATTGAGTATTTTTAAAAGTTATTCATTTAGACGTCAATTCAGACGTCAATTCTCAACCGTTTTCCATGTAATTTTGCAGGCACCATCGGCTGGTATTACGGCAACTGCCCTGTAAATTTGGCGGAGTTTCATTGATTACTTCAAAAGTTATTAATGAGATTAGTGTGACATTTGATTGAGTATTTTTAAAAGTTTTTTATTTAGACGTCAATTCAGACGTCAATTCTTAACCGTTTTCCATGTACTTTAGCAGGCACCATCGGCAGGTATTACGGCAACTGCCCTGTAAATTTGGCGGAGTTACATTGATTACTTCAAAAGTTATTAATGAGAATAGTGTAAAATTTGATTGAGTATTTTTAAAAGTTATTCATTTAGACGTCAATTCAGACGTCAATTCTCAACCGTTTTCCATGTAATTTTGCAGGCACCATCGGCTGGTACTACGGCAACTGCCCTGTAAACTTGGCGGAGTTTCATTGATTACTTCAAAAGTTATTAATGAGAATAGTGTAAAATTTGATTGAGTATTTTTAAAAGTTATTCATTTAGACGTCAATTCAGACGTCAATTCTCAACCGTTTTCCATGTAATTTTGCAGGCACCATCGGCTGGTACTACGGCAACTGCCCTGTAAACTTGGCGGAGTTTCATTGATTACTTCAAAAGTTATTAATGAGAATAGTGTAAAATTTGATTGAGTATTTTTAAAAGTTATTCATTTAGACGTCAATTCAGACGTCAATTCTCAACCGTTTTCCATGTAATTTTGCAGGCACCATCGGCTGGTACTACGGCAACTGCCCTGTGAATTTGTCGACGTTTCATTGATTACTTCAAAAGTTATTAATGAGATTAGTGTGAAATTTGATTGAGTATTTTTAAAAGTTATTCATTTAGACGTCAATTCAGACGTCAATTCTTAACCGTTTTCCATGTAATTTTGCAGGCACCATCGGCTGGTACTACGACAATTGCCCTGTGAATTTGTCGACGTTTCATTGACTACTTCAAAAGTTGTTATTGAGATTAGTGTGAAATTTGATTGAGTATTTCAAAAGTTATTCATTTAGACGTCAATTCAGACGTCAATTCTTAACCGTTTTCCATGTACTTTAGCAGGCACCATCGGCAGGTATTACGGCAACTACCCTGTAAATTTGGCGGAGTTTCATTGATTACTTCAAAAATTATTAATGAGAATAGTGTGAAATTTGATTGAGTATTTTTTAAAGTTATTCATTTAGACGTCAATTCAGACGTCAATTCTCAACCGTTTTCCATGTAGTTTTGCAGGCACCATCGGCTGGTACTACGGCAACTGCCCTGTAAACTTGGCGGAGTTTCATTGATTACTTCAAAAGTTATTAATGAGAATAGTGTAAAATTTGATTGAGTATTTTTAAAAGTTATTCATTTAGACGTCAATTCAGACGTCAATTCTCAACCGTTTTCCATGTAATTTTGCAGGCACCATCGGCTGGTATTACGGCAACTGCCCTATAAACTTGGCGGAGTTTCATTGATTACTTCAAAAGTTATTAATGAGAATAGTGTAAAATTTGATTGAGTATTTTTAAAAGTTATTCATTTAGACGTCAATTCAGACGTCAATTCTCAACCGTTTTCCATGTAATTTTGCAGGCACCATCGGCTGGTATTACGGCAACTGCCCTGTAAATTTGGCGGAGTTTCATTGATTACTTCAAAAGTTATTAATGAGATTAGTGTGAAATTTGATTGAGTATTTTTAAAAGTTATTCATTTAGACGTCAATTCAGACGTCAATTCTTAACCGTTTTTTATGTAATTTTGCAGGCACCATCGGCAGGTATCACGGCAACTGCGCTGTAAATTTGGCGGAGTTTCATTGATTACTTCAAAAGTTATTAATGAGAATAATGTAAAATTTGATTGAGTATTTTTAAAAGTTATTTATTTAGACGTCAATTCAGACGTCAATTCTCAACCGTTTTCCATGTAATTTTGCAGGCACCATCGGCTGGTACTACGGCAACTGCCCTGTAAACTTGGCGGAGTTTCATTGATTACTTCAAAAGTTATTAATGAGAATAGTGTAAAATTTGATTGAGTATTTTTAAAAGTTATTCATTTAGACGTCAATTCAGACGTCAATTCTCAACCGTTTTCCATGTAATTTTGCAGGCACCATCGGCAGGTATTACGGCAACTGCCCTGTAAATTTGGCGACGTTTCATTGACTACTTCAAATGTTGTTATTGAGATTAGTGTGAAATTTGATTGAGTATTTCAAAAGTTATTCATTTAGACGTCAATTCAGACGTCAATTCTTAACCGTTTTCCATGTACTTTAGCAGGCACCATCGGCTGGTATTACGGCAACTGCCCTGTAAATTTGGCGGAGTTTCATTGATTACTTCAAAAGTTATTAATGAGAATAGTGTGAAATTTGATTGAGTATTTTTTAAAGTTATTCATTTAGACGTCAATTCAGACGTCAATTCTCAACCGTTTTCCATGTAATTTTGCAGGCACCATCGGCAGTTATCACGGCAACTGCCCTGTAAATTTGGCGGAGTTTCATTGATTACTTCAAAAGTTATTAATGAGAATAGTGTAAAATTTGATTGAGTATTTTTAAAAATTATTCATTTAGACGTCAATTCAGACGTCAATTCTCAACCGTTTTCCATGTGATTTTGCAGGCACCATCGGCTGGTATTACGGCAACTGCCCTGTAAATTTGCGGAGTTTCATTGATTACTTCAAAAGTTATTAATGAGATTAGTGTGACATTTGATTGAGTATTTTTAAAAGTTTTTCATTTAGACGTCAATTCAGACGTCAATTCTTAACCGTTTTCCATGTACTTTAGCAGCCACCATCGGCAGGTTTTACGGCAACTGCGCTGTAAATTTGGCGGAGTTTCATTGATTACTTCAAAAGTTATTAATGAGAATAGTGTAAAATTTGATTGAGTATTTTTAAAAGTTATTCATTTAGACGTCAATTCAGACGTCAATTCTCAACCGTTTTCCATGTAATTTTGCAGGAACCATCGGCTGGTACTACGGCAACTGCCCTGTAAACTTGGCGGAGTTTCATTGATTACTTCAAAAGTTATTAATGAGAATAATGTAAAATTTGATTGAGTATTTTTAAAAGTTATTCATTTAGACGTCAATTCAGACGTCAATTCTCAACCGTTTTCCATGTAATTTTGCAGGCACCATCGGCTGGAACTACGGCAACTGCCCTGTAAACTTGGCGGAGTTTCATTGATTACTTCAAAAGTTATTAATGAGATTAGTGTGAAATTTGATTGAGTATTTTTAAAAGTTATTCATTTAGACGTCAATTCAGACGTCAATTCTTAACCGTTTTTTATGTAATTTTGCAGGCACCATCGGCAGGTATCACGGCAACTGCGCTGTAAATTTGGCGGAGTTTCATTGATTACTTCAAAAGTTATTAATGAGAATAATGTAAAATTTGATTGAGTATTTTTAAAAGTTATTTATTTAGACGTCAATTCAGACGTCAATTCTCAACCGTTTTCCATGTAATTTTGCAGGCACCATCGGCTGGTGCTACGGCAACTGCCCTGTAAACTTGGCGGAGTTTCATTGATTACTTCAAAAGTTATTAATGAGAATAGTGTAAAATTTGATTGAGTATTTTTAAAAGTTATTCATTTAGACGTCAATTCAGACGTCAATTCTCAACCGTTTTCTATGTAATTTTGCAGGCACCATCGGCTGGTATTACGGCAACTGCCCTGTAAATTTGGCGGAGTTTCATTGATTACTTCAAAAGTTATTAATAAGATTAGTGTGACATTTGATTGAGTATTTTTAAAAGTTTTTCATTTAGACGTCAATTCAGACGTCAATTCTCAACCGTTTTCCATGTAATTTTGCAGGCACCATCGGCAGGTATCACGGCAACTGCCCTGTAAATTTGGCGGAGTTTCATTGATTACTTCAAAAGTTATTAATGAGATTAGTGTGAAATTTGATTGAGTATTTTTAAAAGTTATTCATTTAGACGTCAATTCAGACGTCAATTCTTAACCGTTTTTTATGTAATTTTGCAGGCACCATCGGCTGGTGCTACGGCAACTGCCCTGTAAACTTGGCGGAGTTTCATTGATTACTTCAAAAGTTATTAATGAGAATAATGTAAAATTTGATTGAGTATTTTTAAAAGTTATTTATTTAGACGTCAATTCAGACGTCAATTCTCAACCGTTTTCCATGTAATTTTGCAGGCACCATCGGCTGGTGCTACGGCAACTGCCCTGTAAACTTGGCGGAGTTTCATTGATTACTTCAAAAGTTATTAATGAGAATAGTGTAAAATTTGATTGAGTATTTTTAAAAGTTATTCATTTAGACGTCAATTCAGACGTCAATTCTCAACCGTTTTCTATGTAATTTTGCAGGCACCATCGGCTGGTATTACGGCAACTGCCCTGTAAATTTGGCGGAGTTTCATTGATTACTTCAAAAGTTATTAATGAGATTAGTGTGACATTTGATTGAGTATTTTTAAAAGTTTTTCATTTAGACGTCAATTCAGACGTCAATTCTCAACTGTTTTCCATGTACTTTAGCAGGCACCATCGGCAGGTATTACGGCAACTGCCCTGTAAATTTGGCGGAGTTACATTGATTACTTCAAAAGTTATTAATGAGAATAGTGTAAAATTTGATTGAGTATTTTTAAAAGTTATTCATTTAGACGTCAATTCAGACGTCAATTCTCAACCGTTTTCCATGTAATTTTGCAGGCACCATCGGCAGGTATCACGGCAACTGCGCTGTAAATTTGGCGGAGTTTCATTGATTACTTCAAAAGTTATTAATGAGAATAATGTAAAATTTGATTGAGTATTTTTAAAAGTTATTTATTTAGACGTCAATTCAGACGTCAATTCTCAACCGTTTTCCATGTAATTTTGCAGGCACCATCGGCTGGTGCTACGGCAACTGCCCTGTAAACTTGGCGGAGTTTCATTGATTACTTCAAAAGTTATTAATGAGAATAGTGTAAAATTTGATTGAGTATTTTTAAAAGTTATTCATTTAGACGTCAATTCAGACGTCAATTCTCAACCGTTTTCTATGTAATTTTGCAGGCACCATCGGCTGGTATTACGGCAACTGCCCTGTAAATTTGGCGGAGTTTCATTGATTACTTCAAAAGTTATTAATGAGATTAGTGTGACATTTGATTGAGTATTTTTAAAAGTTTTTCATTTAGACGTCAATTCAGACGTCAATTCTTAACCGTTTTCCATGTACCTTAGCAGGCACCATCGGCAGGTATTACGGCAACTGCCCTGTAAATTTGGCGGAGTTACATTGATTACTTCAAAAGTTATTAATGAGAATAGTGTAAAATTTGATTGAGTATTTTTAAAAGTTATTCATTTAGACGTCAATTCAGACGTCAATTCTCAACCGTTTTCCATGTAATTTTGCAGGCACCATCGGCAGGTATCACGGCAACTGCCCTGTAAATTTGGCGGAGTTTCATTGATTACTTCAAAAGTTATTAATGAGATTAGTGTGAAATTTGATTGAGTATTTTTAAAAGTTATTCATTTAGACGTCAATTCAGACGTCAATTCTTAACCGTTTTTTATGTAATTTTGCAGGCACCATCGGCAGGTATCACGGCAACTGCGCTGTAAATTTGGCGGAGTTTCATTGATTACTTCAAAAGTTATTAATGAGAATAATGTAAAATTTGATTGAGTATTTTTAAAAGTTATTTATTTAGACGTCAATTCAGACGTCAATTCTCAACCGTTTTCCATGTAATTTTGCAGGCACCATCGGCAGTTATCACGGCAACTGCCCTGTAAATTTGGCGGAGTTTCATTGATTACTTCAAAAGTTATTAATGAGATTAGTGTGACATTTGATTGAGTATTTTTAAAAGTTTTTCATTTAGACGTCAATTCAGACGTCAATTCTGAACCGTTTTCCATGTACTTTAGCAGGCACCATCGGCAGGTATTACGGCAACTGCCCTGTAAATTTGGCGGAGTTACATTGATTACTTCAAAAGTTATTAATGAGAATAGTGTAAAATTTGATTGAGTATTTTTAAAAGTTATTCATTTAGACGTCAATTCAGACGTCAATTCTCAACCGTTTTCCATGTAATTTTGCAGGCACCATCGGCTGGTACTACGGCAACTGCCCTGTAAACTTGGCGGAGTTTCATTGATTACTTCACAAGTTATTAATGAGAATAGTGTAAAATTTGATTGAGTATTTTTAAAAGTTATTCATTTAGACGTCAATTCAGACGTCAATTCTCAACCGTTTTCCATGTAATTTTGCAGGCACCATCGGCTGGTACTACGGCAACTGCCCTGTGAATTTGTCGACGTTTCATCGATTACTTCGAAAGTTATTAATGAGATTAGTGTGAAATTTGATTGAGTATTTTTAAAAGTTTTTCATTTAGACGTCAATTCAGACGTCAATTCTTAACCGTTTTCCATGTAGTTTTGCAGGCACCATCGGCAGGTATCACGGCAACTGCCCTGTAAATTTGGCGGAGTTTCATTGATTACTTCAAAAGTTATTAATGAGATTAGTGTGAAATTTGATTGAGTATTTTTAAAAGTTATTCATTTAGACGTCAATTCAGACGTCAATTCTTAACCGTTTTCCATGTAATTTTGCAGGCACCATCGGCTGGTACTACGGCAACTGCCCTGTAAACTTGGCAGAGTTTCATTGATTACTTCACAAGTTATTAATGAGAATAGTGTAAAATTTGATTGAGTATTTTTAAAAGTTATTCATTTAGACGTCAATTCAGACGTCAATTCTCAACAGTTTTCCATGTAATTTTGCAGGCACCATCGGCTGGTACTACGGCAACTGCCCTGTGAATTTGTCGACGTTTCATTGATTACTTCGAAAGTTATTAATGAGATTAGTGTGAAATTTGATTGAGTTTTTTTAAAAGTTTTTCATTTAGACGTCAATTCAGACGTCAATTCTTAACCGTTTTCCATGTAATTTTGCAGGCACCATCGGCAGGTATCACGGCAACTGCCCTGTAAATTTGGCGAAGTTTCATTGATTACTTCAAAAGTTATTAATGAGATTAGTGTGAAATTTGATTGAGTATTTTTAAAAGTTATTCATTTAGACGTCAATTCAGACGTTAATTCTTAACCGTTCTCCATGTAATTTTGCAGGCACCATCGGCTGGTACTACGACAATTGCCCTGTGAATTTGTCGACGTTTCATTGACTACTTCAAAAGTTATTATTGAGATTAGTGTGAAATTTGATTGAGTATTTCAAAAGTTATTCATTTAGACGTCAATTCAGACGTCAATTCTTAACCGTTTCCCATGTTATTTTGCAGGCACCATCGGCTTGTATTACGGCAACTGCCCTGTAAATTTGGCGGAGTTTCATTGATTACTTCAAAAGGTATTAATGAGATTAGTGTGAAATTTGATTGAGTATTTTTAAAAGTTTTTCATTTAGACGTCTATTCAGACGTCAATTCTTAACCGTTTTCCATGTAATTTTGCAGGCACCATCGGCAGGTATCACGGCAACTGCCCTGTAAATTTGGCGGAGTTTCATTGATTACTTCAAAAGTTATTAATGAGATTAGTGTGACATTTGATTGAGTATTTTTAAAAGTTCTTCATTTAGACGTCAATTCAGACGTCAATTCTCAACCGTTTTCCATGTAATTTTGCAGGCACCATCGGCTGGTACTACGGCGATTGCCCTGTGAATTTGTCGACGTTTCATTGACTACTTCAAAAGTTATTATTGAGATTAGTGTGAAATTTGATTGAGTATTTCAAAAGTTATTCATTTAGACGTCAAGTCAGACGTTAATTCTCAACTGTTTTTCATGTAATTTTGCAGGCGCCATCGGCTGGTATCACGGCAACTGCGCTGTAAATTTGGCGGAGTTTCATTGATTACTTCAAAAGTTATTAATGAGATTAGTGTGAAATTTGATTGAGTATTTTTAAAAGTTATTCATTTAGACGTCAATTCAGACGTCAATTCCCAACCGTTTTCCATGTAATTTTGCAGGCGCCATCGGCTGTTATTACGGCAACTGCCCTGTAAATTTGGCGGAGTTTCATTGATTACTTCAAAAGTTATTAATGAGATTAGTGTGACATTTGATTGAGTATTTTTAAAAGTTTTTCATTTAGACGTAAATTCAGACGTCAATTCTTAACCGTTTTCCATGTACTTTAGCAGGCACCATCGGCAGGTATTACGGCAACTGCCCTGTAAATTTGGCGGAGTTACATTGATTACTTCAAAAGTTATTAATGAGAATAGTGTAAAATTTGATTGAGTATTTTTAAAAGTTATTCATTTAGACGTCAATTCAGACGTCAATTCTCAACCGTTTTCCATGTAATTTTGCAGACACCATCGGCTGGTACTACGGCAACTGCCCTGTAAACTTGGCGGAGTTTCATTGATTACTTCACAAGTTATTAATGAGAATAGTGTAAAATTTGATTGAGTATTTTTAAAAGTTATTCATTTAGACGTCAATTCAGACGTCAATTCTCAACCGTTTTCCATGTAATTTTGCAGGCACCATCGGCTGGTACTACGACAATTGCCCTGTAAATTTGTCGACGTTTCATTGACTACTTCAAAAGTTATTATTGAGATTAGTGTGAAATTTGATTGTTTATTTCAAAAGTTATTCATTTAGACGTCAATTCAGACGTCAATTCTTAACCGTTTTCCATGTAATTTTGCAGGCACCATCGGCTGGTATTACGGCAACTGCCCTGTAAATTTGGCGGAGTTTCATTGATTACTTCAAAAGTTATTAATGAGAATAGTGTAAAATTTGATTGAGTATTTTTAAAAGTTATTTATTTAGACGTCAATTCAGACGTCAATTCTCAACCGTTTTCCATGTAATTTTGCAGGCACCATCGGCTGGTACTACGGCAACTGCCCGGTAAACTTGGCGGAGTTTCATTGATTACTTCAAAAGTTATTAATGAGATTAGTGTGACATTTGATTGAGTATTTTTAAAAGTTTTTCATTTAGACGTAAATTCAGACGTCAATTCTTAACCGTTTTCCATGTACTTTAGCAGGCACCATCGGCAGGTATTACGGCAACTGCCCTGTAAATTTGGCGAAGTTTCATTGATTACTTCAAAAGTTATTAATGAGATTAGTGTGAAATTTGATTGAGTATTTTTAAAAGTTATTCATTTAGACGTCAATTCAGACGTCAATTCTTAACCGTTCTCCATGTAATTTTGCAGGCACCATCGGCTGGTACTACGACAATTGCCCTGTGAATTTGTCGACGTGTCATTGACTACTTCAAAAGTTATTATTGAGATTAGTGTGAAATTTGATTGAGTATTTCAAAAGTTATTCATTTAGACGTCAATTCAGACGTCAATTCTTAACCGTTTCCCATGTTATTTTGCAGGCACCATCGGCTTGTATTACGGCAACTGCCCTGTAAATTTGGCGGAGTTTCATTGATTACTTCAATAGGTATTAATGAGATTAGTGTGAAATTTGATTGAGTATTTTTAAAAGTTTTTCATTTAGACGTCTATTCAGACGTCAATTCTTAACCGTTTTCCATGTAATTTTGCAGGCACCATCGGCAGGTATCACGGCAACTGCCCTGTAAATTTGGCGGAGTTTCATTGATTACTTCAAAAGTTATTAATGAGATTAGTGTGACATTTGATTGAGTATTTTTAAAAGTTTTTCATTTAGACGTCAATTCAGACGTCAATTCTTAACCGTTTTCCATGTACTTTAGCAGGCACCATCGGCAGGTATCACGGCAACTGCCCTGCAAATTTGGCGGAGTTTCATTGATTACTTCAAAAGTTATTAATGAGATTAGTGTGAAATTTGAATGAGTATTTTTAAAAGTTATTCATTTAGACGTCAATTCAGACGTCAATTCTTAACCGTTTTCCATGTAATTTTGCAGGCACCATCGGCTGGTACTACGGCAACTGCCCTGTAAACTTGGCGGAGTTTCATTGATTACTTCACAAGTTATTAATGAGAATAGTGTGACATTTGATTGAGTATTTTTAAAAGTTTTTCATTTAGACGTCAATTCAGACGTCAATTCTTAACCGTTTTCCATGTACTTTAGCAGGCACCATCGGCAGGTATTACGGCAACTGCCCTGTGAATTTGTCGACGTTTCATTGATTACTTCGAAAGTTATTAATGAGATTAGTGTGAAATTTGATTGAGTTTTTTTAAAAGTTTTTCATTTAGACGTCAATTCAGACGTCAATTCTTAACCGTTTTCCATGTAATTTTGCAGGCACCATCGGCAGGTATCACGGCAACTGCCCTGTAAATTTGGCGAAGTTTCATTGATTACTTCAAAAGTTAATTATGAGATTAGTGTGAAATTTGATTGAGTATTTTTAAAAGTTATTCATTTAGACGTCAATTCAGACGTCAATTCTTAACCGTTTTCCATGTAATTTTGCAGGCACCATCGGCAGGTATCACGGCAACTGCCCTGTAAATTTGGCGAAGTTTCATTGATTACTTCAAAAGTTATTAATGAGATTAGTGTGAAATTTGATTGAGTATTTTTAAAAGTTATTCATTTAGACGTCAATTCAGACGTCAATTCTTAACCGTTTTTTATGTAATTTTGCAGGCACCATCGGCTGGTGCTACGGCAACTGCCCTGTAAACTTGGCGGAGTTTCATTGATTACTTCAAAAGTTATTAATGAGAATAATGTAAAATTTGATTGAGTATTTTTAAAAGTTATTTATTTAGACGTCAATTCAGACGTCAATTCTCAACCGTTTTCCATGTAATTTTGCAGGCACCATCGGCTGGTGCTACGGCAACTGCCCTGTAAACTTGGCGGAGTTTCATTGATTACTTCAAAAGTTATTAATGAGAATAGTGTAAAATTTGATTGAGTATTTTTAAAAGTTATTCATTTAGACGTCAATTCAGACGTCAATTCTCAACCGTTTTCTATGTAATTTTGCAGGCACCATCGGCTGGTATTACGGCAACTGCCCTGTAAATTTGGCGGAGTTTCATTGATTACTTCAAAAGTTATTAATGAGATTAGTGTGACATTTGATTGAGTATTTTTAAAAGTTTTTCATTTAGACGTCAATTCAGACGTCAATTCTCAACTGTTTTCCATGTACTTTAGCAGGCACCATCGGCAGGTATTACGGCAACTGCCCTGTAAATTTGGCGGAGTTACATTGATTACTTCAAAAGTTATTAATGAGAATAGTGTAAAATTTGATTGAGTATTTTTAAAAGTTATTCATTTAGACGTCAATTCAGACGTCAATTCTCAACCGTTTTCCATGTAATTTTGCAGGCACCATCGGCAGGTATCACGGCAACTGCGCTGTAAATTTGGCGGAGTTTCATTGATTACTTCAAAAGTTATTAATGAGAATAATGTAAAATTTGATTGAGTATTTTTAAAAGTTATTTATTTAGACGTCAATTCAGACGTCAATTCTCAACCGTTTTCCATGTAATTTTGCAGGCACCATCGGCTGGTGCTACGGCAACTGCCCTGTAAACTTGGCGGAGTTTCATTGATTACTTCAAAAGTTATTAATGAGAATAGTGTAAAATTTGATTGAGTATTTTTAAAAGTTATTCATTTAGACGTCAATTCAGACGTCAATTCTCAACCGTTTTCTATGTAATTTTGCAGGCACCATCGGCTGGTATTACGGCAACTGCCCTGTAAATTTGGCGGAGTTTCATTGATTACTTCAAAAGTTATTAATGAGATTAGTGTGACATTTGATTGAGTATTTTTAAAAGTTTTTCATTTAGACGTCAATTCAGACGTCAATTCTTAACCGTTTTCCATGTACTTTAGCAGGCACCATCGGCAGGTATTACGGCAACTGCCCTGTAAATTTGGCGGAGTTACATTGATTACTTCAAAAGTTATTAATGAGAATAGTGTAAAATTTGATTGAGTATTTTTAAAAGTTATTCATTTAGACGTCAATTCAGACGTCAATTCTCAACCGTTTTCCATGTAATTTTGCAGGCACCATCGGCAGGTATCACGGCAACTGCCCTGTAAATTTGGCGGAGTTTCATTGATTACTTCAAAAGTTATTAATGAGATTAGTGTGAAATTTGATTGAGTATTTTTAAAAGTTATTCATTTAGACGTCAATTCAGACGTCAATTCTTAACCGTTTTTTATGTAATTTTGCAGGCACCATCGGCAGGTATCACGGCAACTGCGCTGTAAATTTGGCGGAGTTTCATTGATTACTTCAAAAGTTATTAATGAGAATAATGTAAAATTTGATTGAGTATTTTTAAAAGTTATTTATTTAGACGTCAATTCAGACGTCAATTCTCAACCGTTTTCCATGTAATTTTGCAGGCACCATCGGCAGTTATCACGGCAACTGCCCTGTAAATTTGGCGGAGTTTCATTGATTACTTCAAAAGTTATTAATGAGATTAGTGTGACATTTGATTGAGTATTTTTAAAAGTTTTTCATTTAGACGTCAATTCAGACGTCAATTCTGAACCGTTTTCCATGTACTTTAGCAGGCACCATCGGCAGGTATTACGGCAACTGCCCTGTAAATTTGGCGGAGTTACATTGATTACTTCAAAAGTTATTAATGAGAATAGTGTAAAATTTGATTGAGTATTTTTAAAAGTTATTCATTTAGACGTCAATTCAGACGTCAATTCTCAACCGTTTTCCATGTAATTTTGCAGGCACCATCGGCTGGTACTACGGCAACTGCCCTGTAAACTTGGCGGAGTTTCATTGATTACTTCACAAGTTATTAATGAGAATAGTGTAAAATTTGATTGAGTATTTTTAAAAGTTATTCATTTAGACGTCAATTCAGACGTCAATTCTCAACCGTTTTCCATGTAATTTTGCAGGCACCATCGGCTGGTACTACGGCAACTGCCCTGTGAATTTGTCGACGTTTCATCGATTACTTCGAAAGTTATTAATGAGATTAGTGTGAAATTTGATTGAGTATTTTTAAAAGTTTTTCATTTAGACGTCAATTCAGACGTCAATTCTTAACCGTTTTCCATGTAGTTTTGCAGGCACCATCGGCAGGTATCACGGCAACTGCCCTGTAAATTTGGCGGAGTTTCATTGATTACTTCAAAAGTTATTAATGAGATTAGTGTGAAATTTGATTGAGTATTTTTAAAAGTTATTCATTTAGACGTAAATTCAGACGTCAATTCTTAACCGTTTTCCATGTAATTTTGCAGGCACCATCGGCTGGTACTACGGCAACTGCCCTGTAAACTTGGCAGAGTTTCATTGATTACTTCACAAGTTATTAATGAGAATAGTGTAAAATTTGATTGAGTATTTTTAAAAGTTATTCATTTAGACGTCAATTCAGACGTCAATTCTCAACAGTTTTCCATGTAATTTTGCAGGCACCATCGGCTGGTACTACGGCAACTGCCCTGTGAATTTGTCGACGTTTCATTGATTACTTCGAAAGTTATTAATGAGATTAGTGTGAAATTTGATTGAGTTTTTTTAAAAGTTTTTCATTTAGACGTCAATTCAGACGTCAATTCTTAACCGTTTTCCATGTAATTTTGCAGGCACCATCGGCAGGTATCACGGCAACTGCCCTGTAAATTTGGCGAAGTTTCATTGATTACTTCAAAAGTTATTAATGAGATTAGTGTGAAATTTGATTGAGTATTTTTAAAAGTTATTCATTTAGACGTCAATTCAGACGTTAATTCTTAACCGTTCTCCATGTAATTTTGCAGGCACCATCGGCTGGTACTACGACAATTGCCCTGTGAATTTGTCGACGTTTCATTGACTACTTCAAAAGTTATTATTGAGATTAGTGTGAAATTTGATTGAGTATTTCAAAAGTTATTCATTTAGACGTCAATTCAGACGTCAATTCTTAACCGTTTCCCATGTTATTTTGCAGGCACCATCGGCTTGTATTACGGCAACTGCCCTGTAAATTTGGCGGAGTTTCATTGATTACTTCAAAAGGTATTAATGAGATTAGTGTGAAATTTGATTGAGTATTTTTAAAAGTTTTTCATTTAGACGTCTATTCAGACGTCAATTCTTAACCGTTTTCCATGTAATTTTGCAGGCACCATCGGCAGGTATCACGGCAACTGCCCTGTAAATTTGGCGGAGTTTCATTGATTACTTCAAAAGTTATTAATGAGATTAGTGTGACATTTGATTGAGTATTTTTAAAAGTTCTTCATTTAGACGTCAATTCAGACGTCAATTCTCAACCGTTTTCCATGTAATTTTGCAGGCACCATCGGCTGGTACTACGGCGATTGCCCTGTGAATTTGTCGACGTTTCATTGACTACTTCAAAAGTTATTATTGAGATTAGTGTGAAATTTGATTGAGTATTTCAAAAGTTATTCATTTAGACGTCAAGTCAGACGTTAATTCTCAACTGTTTTTCATGTAATTTTGCAGGCGCCATCGGCTGGTATCACGGCAACTGCGCTGTAAATTTGGCGGAGTTTCATTGATTACTTCAAAAGTTATTAATGAGATTAGTGTGAAATTTGATTGAGTATTTTTAAAAGTTATTCATTTAGACGTCAATTCAGACGTCAATTCCCAACCGTTTTCCATGTAATTTTGCAGGCGCCATCGGCTGTTATTACGGCAACTGCCCTGTAAATTTGGCGGAGTTTCATTGATTACTTCAAAAGTTATTAATGAGATTAGTGTGACATTTGATTGAGTATTTTTAAAAGTTTTTCATTTAGACGTAAATTCAGACGTCAATTCTTAACCGTTTTCCATGTACTTTAGCAGGCACCATCGGCAGGTATTACGGCAACTGCCCTGTAAATTTGGCGGAGTTACATTGATTACTTCAAAAGTTATTAATGAGAATAGTGTAAAATTTGATTGAGTATTTTTAAAAGTTATTCATTTAGACGTCAATTCAGACGTCAATTCTCAACCGTTTTCCATGTAATTTTGCAGACACCATCGGCTGGTACTACGGCAACTGCCCTGTAAACTTGGCGGAGTTTCATTGATTACTTCACAAGTTATTAATGAGAATAGTGTAAAATTTGATTGAGTATTTTTAAAAGTTATTCATTTAGACGTCAATTCAGACGTCAATTCTCAACCGTTTTCCATGTAATTTTGCAGGCACCATCGGCTGGTACTACGACAATTGCCCTGTAAATTTGTCGACGTTTCATTGACTACTTCAAAAGTTATTATTGAGATTAGTGTGAAATTTGATTGTTTATTTCAAAAGTTATTCATTTAGACGTCAATTCAGACGTCAATTCTTAACCGTTTTCCATGTAATTTTGCAGGCACCATCGGCTGGTATTACGGCAACTGCCCTGTAAATTTGGCGGAGTTTCATTGATTACTTCAAAAGTTATTAATGAGAATAGTGTAAAATTTGATTGAGTATTTTTAAAAGTTATTTATTTAGACGTCAATTCAGACGTCAATTCTCAACCGTTTTCCATGTAATTTTGCAGGCACCATCGGCTGGTACTACGGCAACTGCCCGGTAAACTTGGCGGAGTTTCATTGATTACTTCAAAAGTTATTAATGAGATTAGTGTGACATTTGATTGAGTATTTTTAAAAGTTTTTCATTTAGACGTAAATTCAGACGTCAATTCTTAACCGTTTTCCATGTACTTTAGCAGGCACCATCGGCAGGTATTACGGCAACTGCCCTGTAAATTTGGCGAAGTTTCATTGATTACTTCAAAAGTTATTAATGAGATTAGTGTGAAATTTGATTGAGTATTTTTAAAAGTTATTCATTTAGACGTCAATTCAGACGTCAATTCTTAACCGTTCTCCATGTAATTTTGCAGGCACCATCGGCTGGTACTACGGCAACTGCCCTGTAAATTTGGCGAAGTTTCATTGATTACTTCAAAAGGTATTAATGAGATTAGTGTGAAATTTGATTGAGTATTTTTAAAAGTTTTTCATTTAGACGTCTATTCAGACGTCAATTCTTAACCGTTTTCCATGTAATTTTGCAGGCACTATCGGCAGGTATCACGGCAACTGCCCTGTAAATTTGGCGGAGTTTCATTGATTACTTCAAAAGTTATTAATGAGATTAGTGTGACATTTGATTGAGTATTTTTAAAAGTTCTTCATTTAGACGTCAATTCAGACGTCAATTCTCAACCGTTTTCCATGTAATTTTGCAGGCACCATCGGCTGGTACTACGGCGATTGCCCTGTGAATTTGTCGACGTTTCATTGACTACTTCAAAAGTTATTATTGAGATTAGTGTGAAATTTGATTGAGTATTTCAAAAGTTATTCATTTAGACGTCAAGTCAGACGTTAATTCTCAACTGTTTTTCATGTAATTTTGCAGGCGCCATCGGCTGGTATCACGGCAACTGCGCTGTAAATTTGGCGGAGTTTCATTGATTACTTCAAAAGTTATTAATGAGATTAGTGTGAAATTTGATTGAGTATTTTTAAAAGTTATTCATTTAGACGTCAATTCAGACGTCAATTCCCAACCGTTTTCCATGTAATTTTGCAGGCGCCATCGGCTGTTATTACGGCAACTGCCCTGTAAATTTGGCGGAGTTTCATTGATTACTTCAAAAGTTATTAATGAGATTAGTGTGACATTTGATTGAGTATTTTTAAAAGTTTTTCATTTAGACGTAAATTCAGACGTCAATTCTTAACCGTTTTCCATGTACTTTAGCAGGCACCATCGGCAGGTATTACGGCAACTGCCCTGTAAATTTGGCGGAGTTACATTGATTACTTCAAAAGTTATTAATGAGAATAGTGTAAAATTTGATTGAGTATTTTTAAAAGTTATTCATTTAGACGTCAATTCAGACGTCAATTCTCAACCGTTTTCCATGTAATTTTGCAGACACCATCGGCTGGTACTACGGCAACTGCCCTGTAAACTTGGCGGAGTTTCATTGATTACTTCACAAGTTATTAATGAGAATAGTGTAAAATTTGATTGAGTATTTTTAAAAGTTATTCATTTAGACGTCAATTCAGACGTCAATTCTCAACCGTTTTCCATGTAATTTTGCAGGCACCATCGGCTGGTACTACGACAATTGCCCTGTAAATTTGTCGACGTTTCATTGACTACTTCAAAAGTTATTATTGAGATTAGTGTGAAATTTGATTGTTTATTTCAAAAGTTATTCATTTAGACGTCAATTCAGACGTCAATTCTTAACCGTTTTCCATGTAATTTTGCAGGCACCATCGGCTGGTATTACGGCAACTGCCCTGTAAATTTGGCGGAGTTTCATTGATTACTTCAAAAGTTATTAATGAGAATAGTGTAAAATTTGATTGAGTATTTTTAAAAGTTATTTATTTAGACGTCAATTCAGACGTCAATTCTCAACCGTTTTCCATGTAATTTTGCAGGCACCATCGGCTGGTACTACGGCAACTGCCCGGTAAACTTGGCGGAGTTTCATTGATTACTTCAAAAGTTATTAATGAGATTAGTGTGACATTTGATTGAGTATTTTTAAAAGTTTTTCATTTAGACGTAAATTCAGACGTCAATTCTTAACCGTTTTCCATGTACTTTAGCAGGCACCATCGGCAGGTATTACGGCAACTGCCCTGTAAATTTGGCGAAGTTTCATTGATTACTTCAAAAGTTATTAATGAGATTAGTGTGAAATTTGATTGAGTATTTTTAAAAGTTATTCATTTAGACGTCAATTCAGACGTCAATTCTTAACCGTTCTCCATGTAATTTTGCAGGCACCATCGGCTGGTACTACGACAATTGCCCTGTGAATTTGTCGACGTGTCATTGACTACTTCAAAAGTTATTATTGAGATTAGTGTGAAATTTGATTGAGTATTTCAAAAGTTATTCATTTAGACGTCAATTCAGACGTCAATTCTTAACCGTTTCCCATGTTATTTTGCAGGCACCATCGGCTTGTATTACGGCAACTGCCCTGTAAATTTGGCGGAGTTTCATTGATTACTTCAATAGGTATTAATGAGATTAGTGTGAAATTTGATTGAGTATTTTTAAAAGTTTTTCATTTAGACGTCTATTCAGACGTCAATTCTTAACCGTTTTCCATGTAATTTTGCAGGCACCATCGGCAGGTATCACGGCAACTGCCCTGTAAATTTGGCGGAGTTTCATTGATTACTTCAAAAGTTATTAATGAGATTAGTGTGACATTTGATTGAGTATTTTTAAAAGTTTTTCATTTAGACGTCAATTCAGACGTCAATTCTTAACCGTTTTCCATGTACTTTAGCAGGCACCATCGGCAGGTATCACGGCAACTGCCCTGCAAATTTGGCGGAGTTTCATTGATTACTTCAAAAGTTATTAATGAGATTAGTGTGAAATTTGAATGAGTATTTTTAAAAGTTATTCATTTAGACGTCAATTCAGACGTCAATTCTTAACCGTTTTCCATGTAATTTTGCAGGCACCATCGGCTGGTACTACGGCAACTGCCCTGTAAACTTGGCGGAGTTTCATTGATTACTTCACAAGTTATTAATGAGAATAGTGTGACATTTGATTGAGTATTTTTAAAAGTTTTTCATTTAGACGTCAATTCAGACGTCAATTCTTAACCGTTTTCCATGTACTTTAGCAGGCACCATCGGCAGGTATTACGGCAACTGCCCTGTGAATTTGTCGACGTTTCATTGATTACTTCGAAAGTTATTAATGAGATTAGTGTGAAATTTGATTGAGTTTTTTTAAAAGTTTTTCATTTAGACGTCAATTCAGACGTCAATTCTTAACCGTTTTCCATGTAATTTTGCAGGCACCATCGGCAGGTATCACGGCAACTGCCCTGTAAATTTGGCGAAGTTTCATTGATTACTTCAAAAGTTAATTATGAGATTAGTGTGAAATTTGATTGAGTATTTTTAAAAGTTATTCATTTAGACGTCAATTCAGACGTCAATTCTTAACCGTTCTCCATGTAATTTTGCAGGCACCATCGGCTGGTACTACGACAATTGCCCTGTGAATTTGTCGACGTGTCATTGACTACTTCAAAAGTTATTATTGAGATTAGTGTGAAATTTGATTGAGTATTTCAAAAGTTATTCATTTAGACGTCAATTCAGACGTCAATTCTTAACCGTTTCCCATGTTATTTTGCAGGCACCATCGGCTTGTATTACGGCAACTGCCCTGTAAATTTGGCGGAGTTTCATTGATTACTTCAATAGGTATTAATGAGATTAGTGTGAAATTTGATTGAGTATTTTTAAAAGTTTTTCATTTAGACGTCTATTCAGACTTCAATTCTTAACCGTTTTCCATGTAATTTTGCAGGCACCATCGGCAGGTATCACGGCAACTGCCCTGTAAATTTGGCGGAGTTTCATTGATTACTTCAAAAGTTATTAATGAGATTAGTGTGACATTTGATTGAGTATTTTTAAAAGTTCTTCATTTAGACGTCAATTCAGACGTCAATTCTCAACCGTTTTCCATGTAATTTTGCAGGCACCATCGGCTGGTACTACGGCGATTGCCCTGTGAATTTGTCGACGTTTCATTGACTACTTCAAAAGTTATTATTGAGATTAGTGTGAAATTTGATTGAGTATTTCAAAAGTTATTCATTTAGACGTCAAGTCAGACGTTAATTCTCAACTGTTTTTCATGTAATTTTGCAGGCGCCATCGGCTGGTATCACGGCAACTGCGCTGTAAATTTGGCGGAGTTTCATTGATTACTTCAAAAGTTATTAATGAGATTAGTGTGAAATTTGATTGAGTATTTTTAAAAGTTATTCATTTAGACGTCAATTCAGACGTCAATTCTCAACCGTTTTCCATGTAATTTTGCAGGCGCCATCGGCTGTTATTACGGCAACTGCCCTGTAAATTTGGCGGAGTTTCATTGATTACTTCAAAAGTTATTAATGAGATTAGTGTGACATTTGATTGAGTATTTTTAAAAGTTTTTCATTTAGACGTCAATTCAGACGTCAATTCTTAACCGTTTTCCATGTACTTTAGCAGGCACCATCGGCAGGTATTACGGCAACTGCCCTGTAAATTTGGCGGAGTTACATTGATTACTTCAAAAGTTATTAATGAGAATAGTGTAAAATTTGATTGAGTATTTTTAAAAGTTATTCATTTAGACGTCAATTCAGACGTCAATTCTCAACCGTTTTCCATGTAATTTTGCAGGCACCATCGGCTGGTACTACGACAATTGCCCTGTAAATTTGTCGACGTTTCATTGACTACTTCAAAAGTTATTATTGAGATTAGTGTGAAATTTGATTGTTTATTTCAAAAGTTATTCATTTAGACGTCAATTCAGACGTCAATTCTTAACCGTTTTCCATGTAATTTTGCAGGCACCATCGGCTGGTATTACGGCAACTGCCCTGTAAATTTGGCGGAGTTTCATTGATTACTTCAAAAGTTATTAATGAGAATAGTGTAAAATTTGATTGAGTATTTTTAAAAGTTATTTATTTAGACGTCAATTCAGACGTCAATTCTCAACCGTTTTCCATGTAATTTTGCAGGCACCATCGGCTGGTACTACGGCAACTGCCCGGTAAACTTGGCGGAGTTTCATTGATTACTTCAAAAGTTATTAATGAGATTAGTGTGACATTTGATTGAGTATTTTTAAAAAATTTTCATTTAGACGTAAATTCAGACGTCAATTCTTAACCGTTTTCCATGTACTTTAGCAGGCACCATCGGCAGGTATTACGGCAACTGCCCTGTAAATTTGGCGGAGTTACATTGATTACTTCAAAAGTTATTAATGAGAATAGTGTAAAATTTGATTGAGTATTTTTAAAAGTTATTCATTTAGACGTCAATTCAGACGTCAATTCTCAACCGTTTTCCATGTAATTTTGCAGGCACCATCGGCTGGTACTACGGCAACTGCCCTGTAAACTTGGCGGAGTTTCATTGATTACTTCACAAGTTATTAATGAGAATAGTGTAAAATTTGATTGAGTATTTTTAAAAGTTATTCATTTAGACGTCAATTTAGACGTCAATTCTCAACCGTTTTCCATGTAATTTTGCAGGCACCATCGGCTGGTACTACGACAATTGCCCTGTAAATTTGTCGACGTTTCATTGACTACTTCAAAAGTTATTATTGAGATTAGTGTGAAATTTGATTGTTTATTTCAAAAGTTATTCATTTAGACGTCAATTCAGACGTCAATTCTTAACCGTTTTCCATGTAATTTTGCAGGCACCATCGGCTGGTATTACGGCAACTGCCCTGTGAATTTGTCGACGTTTCATTGAATACTTCAAAAGTTATTATTGAGATTAGTGTGAAATTTGATTGAGTATTTCAAAAGTTATTCATTTAGACGTCAAGTCAGACGTTAATTCTCAACTGTTTTTCATGTAATTTTGCAGGCGCCATCGGCTGGTATCACGGCAACTGCGCTGTAAATTTGGCGGAGTTTCATTGATTACTTCAAAAGTTATTAATGAGATTAGTGTGAAATTTGATTGAGTATTTTTAAAAGTTATTCATTTAGACGTCAATTCAGACGTCAATTCCCAACCGTTTTCCATGTAATTTTGCAGGCGCCATCGGCTGTTATTACGGCAACTGCCCTGTAAATTTGGCGGAGTTTCATTGATTACTTCAAAAGTTATTAATGAGATTAGTGTGACATTTGATTGAGTATTTTTAAAAGTTTTTCATTTAGACGTAAATTCAGACGTCAATTCTTAACCGTTTTCCATGTACTTTAGCAGGCACCATCGGCAGGTATTACGGCAACTGCCCTGTAAATTTGGCGGAGTTACATTGATTACTTCAAAAGTTATTAATGAGAATAGTGTAAAATTTGATTGAGTATTTTTAAAAGTTATTCATTTAGACGTCAATTCAGACGTCAATTCTCAACCGTTTTCCATGTAATTTTGCAGACACCATCGGCTGGTACTACGGCAACTGCCCTGTAAACTTGGCGGAGTTTCATTGATTACTTCACAAGTTATTAATGAGAATAGTGTAAAATTTGATTGAGTATTTTTAAAAGTTATTCATTTAGACGTCAATTCAGACGTCAATTCTCAACCGTTTTCCATGTAATTTTGCAGGCACCATCGGCTGGTACTACGACAATTGCCCTGTAAATTTGTCGACGTTTCATTGACTACTTCAAAAGTTATTATTGAGATTAGTGTGAAATTTGATTGTTTATTTCAAAAGTTATTCATTTAGACGTCAATTCAGACGTCAATTCTTAACCGTTTTCCATGTAATTTTGCAGGCACCATCGGCTGGTATTACGGCAACTGCCCTGTAAATTTGGCGGAGTTTCATTGATTACTTCAAAAGTTATTAATGAGAATAGTGTAAAATTTGATTGAGTATTTTTAAAAGTTATTTATTTAGACGTCAATTCAGACGTCAATTCTCAACCGTTTTCCATGTAATTTTGCAGGCACCATCGGCTGGTACTACGGCAACTGCCCGGTAAACTTGGCGGAGTTTCATTGATTACTTCAAAAGTTATTAATGAGATTAGTGTGACATTTGATTGAGTATTTTTAAAAGTTTTTCATTTAGACGTAAATTCAGACGTCAATTCTTAACCGTTTTCCATGTACTTTAGCAGGCACCATCGGCAGGTATTACGGCAACTGCCCTGTAAATTTGGCGGAGTTACATTGATTACTTCAAAAGTTATTAATGAGAATAGTGTAAAATTTGATTGAGTATTTTTAAACGTTATTCATTTAGACGTCAATTCAGACGTCAATTCTCAACCGTTTTCCATGTAATTTTGCAGGCACCATCGGCTGGTACTACGGCAACTGCCCTGTAAACTTGGCGGAGTTTCATTGATTACTTCAAAAGTTATTAATGAGATTAGTGTGAAATTTGATTGAGTATTTTTAAAAGTTATTCATTTAGACGTCAATTCAGACGTCAATTCTTAACCGTTTTCCATGTAATTTTGCAGGCACCATCGGCTGGTATTACGGCAACTGCCCTGTAAATTTGGCGGAGTTTCATTGATTACTTCAAAAGGGATTAATGAGATTAGTGTGAAATTTGATTGAGTATTTTTAAAAGTTATTCATTTAGACGTCAATTCAGACGTCAATTCTCAACCGTTTTCCATGTACTTTAGCAGGCACCATCGGCTGGTATTACGGCAACTGTCCCGTAAATTTGGCGGAGTTTCATTGATTACTTCAAAAGTTATTAATGAGATTAGTGTGACATTTGATTGAGTATTTTTAAAAGTTATTCATTTAGACGTCAATTCAGACGTCAATTCTCAACCGTTTTCCATGTAATTTTGCAGGCACCATCGGCTGGTACTACGGCAACTGCCCTGTAAACTTGGCGGAGTTTCATTGATTACTTCAAAAGTTATTAATGAGATTAGTGTGAAATTTGATTGAGTATTTTTAAAAGTTATTCATTTAGACGTCAATTCAGACGTCAATTCTTAACCGTTTTCCATGTAATTTTGCAGGCACCATCGGCTGGTATTACGGCAACTGCCCTGTAAATTTGGCGGAGTTTCATTGATTACTTCAAAAGGGATTAATGAGATTAGTGTGAAATTTGATTGAGTATTTTTAAAAGTTATTCATTTAGACGTCAATTCAGACGTCAATTCTCAACCGTTTTCCATGTAATTTTGCAGGCACCATCGGCAGGTATTACGGCAACTGCCCTGTAAATTTGGCGGAGTTACATTGATTACTTCAAAAGTTATTAATGAGAATAGTGTAAAATTTGATTGAGTATTTTTAAAAGTTATTCATTTAGACGTCAATTCAGACGTCAATTCTCAACAGTTTTCCATGTAATTTTGCAGGCACCATCGGCTGGTACTACGGCAACTGCCCTGTGAATTTGTCGACGTTTCATTGATTACTTCGAAAGTTATTAATGAGATTAGTGTGAAATTTGATTGAGTTTTTTTAAAAGTTTTTCATTTAGACGTCAATTCAGACGTCAATTCTTAACCGTTTTCCATGTAATTTTGCAGGCACCATCGGCTGGTATTACGGCAACTGCCCTGTAAATTTGGCGGAGTTTCATTGATTACTTCAAAAGGTATTAATGAGATTAGTGTGAAATTTGATTGAGTATTTTTAAAAGTTTTTCATTTAGACGTCAATTCAGACGTCAATTCTCAACTGTTTTCCATTTAATTTTGCAGGCACCATCGGCTGGTACTACGGCAACTGCCCTGTAAATGTGGCGGAGTTTCATTGATTACTTCAAAAGTTATTAATGAGATTAGTGTGAAATTTGATTGAGTATTTTTAAAAGTTATTCATTTAGACGTCAATTCAGACGTCAATTCTCAACCGTTTTCCATGTAATTTTGCAGGCGCCATCGGCTGTTATTACGGCAACTGCCCTGTAAATTTGGTGGAGTTTGATTGATTACTTCAAAAGTTATTAATGAGATTAGTGTGAAATTTGATTGAGTATTTTTAAAAGTTATTCATTTAGACGTCAATTCAGACGTCAATTCTTAACCGTTTTCCATGTACTTTAGAAGGCACCATCGGCTGGTATTACGGCAACTGTCCTGTAAATTTGGCGGAGTTTCATTGATTACTTCAAAAGTTATTAATGAGATTAGTGTGACATTTGATTGAGTATTTTTAAAAGTTATTCATTTAGACGTCAATTCAGACGTCAATTCTCTACCGTTTTCCATGTAATTTTGCAGGCACCATCGGCTGGTACTACGGCAACTGCCCTGTAAATGTGGCGGAGTTTCATTGATTACTTCAAAAGTTATTAATGAGATTAGTGTGAAATTTGATTGAGTATTTTTAAAAGTTATTCATTTAGACGTCAATTCAGACGTCAATTCTCAACCGTTTTCCATGTAATTTTGCAGGCGCCATCGGCTGTTATTACGGCAACTGCCCTGTAAATTTGGTAGAGTTTGATTGATTACTTCAAAAGTTATTAATGAGATTAGTGTGAAATTTGATTGAGTATTTTTAAAAGTTATTCATTTAGACGTCAATTCAGACGTCAATTCTTAACCGTTTTCCATGTACTTTAGCAGGCACCATCGGCTGGTATTACGGCAACTGTCCTGTAAATTTGGCGGAGTTTCATTGATTACTTCAAAAGTTATTAATGAGATTAGTGTGACATTTGATTGAGTATTTTTAAAAGTTATTCATTTAGACGTCAATTAAGACGTCAATTCTCAACCGTTTTCCATGTAATTTTGCAGGCACCATCGGCTGGTACTACGGCAACTGCCCTGTAAACTTGGCGGAGTTTCATTGATTACTTCAAAAGTTATTAATGAGATTAGTGTGAAATTTGATTGAGTATTTTTAAAAGTTATTCATTTAGACGTCAATTCAGACGTCAATTCTTAACCGTTTTCCATGTAATTTTGCAGGCACCATCGGCTAGTATTACGGCAACTGCCCTGTAAATTTGGCGGAGTTTCATTGATTACTTCGAAAGGTATTAATGAGATTAGTTTGAAATTTGATTGAGTATTTTTAAAAGTTATTCATTTAGACGTCAATTCAGACGTCAATTCTCAACCGTTTTCCATGTAATTTTGCAGGCGCCATCGGCTGTTATTACGGCAACTGCCCTGTAAATTTGGTGGAGTTTGATTGATTACTTCAAAAGTTATTAATGAGATTAGTGTGAAATTTGATTGAGTATTTTTAAAAGTTATTCATTTAGACGTCAATTCAGACGTCAATTCTTAACCGTTTTCCATGTAATTTTGCAGGCACCATCGGCTAGTTTTACGGCAACTGCCCTGTAAATTTGGCGGAGTTTCATTGATTACTTCAAAAGGTATTAATGAGATTAGTGTGAAATTTGATTGAGTATTTTTAAAAGTTATTCATTTAGACGTCAATTCAGACGTCAATTCTCAACCGTTTTCCATGTAATTTTGCAGGCGCCATCGGCTGTTATTACGGCAACTGCCCTGTAAATTTGGTGGAGTTTGATTGATTACTTCAAAAGTTATTAATGAGATTAGTGTGAAATTTGATTGAGTATTTTTAAAAGTTATTCATTTAGACGTCAATTCAGACGTCAATTCTTAACCGTTTTCCATGTAATTTTGCAGGCACCATCGGCTGGTACTACGGCAACTGCCCTGTAAATGTGGCGGAGTTTCATTGATTACTTCAAAAGTTATTAATGAGATTAGTGTGAAATTTGATTGAGTATTTTTAAAAGTTATTCATTTAGACGTCAATTCAGACGTCAATTCTCAACCGTTTTCAATGTACTTTAGCAGGCACCATCGGCTGGTATTACGGCAACTGTCCTGTAAATTTGGCGGAGTTTCATTGATTACTTCAAAAGTTATTAATGAGATTAGTGTGACATTTGATTGAGTATTTTTAAAAGTTATTCATTTAGACGTCAATTCAGACGTCAATTCTCAACCGTTTTCCATGTAATTTTGCAGGCACCATCGGCTGGTACTACGGCAACTGCCCTGTAAACTTGGCGGAGTTTCATTGATTACTTCAAAAGTTATTAATGAGATTAGTGTGAAATTTGATTGAGTATTTTTAAAAGTTATTCATTTAGACGTCAATTCAGACGTCAATTCTTAACCGTTTTCCATGTAATTTTGCAGGCACCATCGGCTGGTATTACGGCAACTGCCCTGTAAATTTGGCGGAGTTTCATTGATTACTTCAAAAGGTATTAATGAGATTAGTGTGAAATTTGATTGAGTATTTTTAAAAGTTATTCATTTAGACGTCAATTCAGACGTCAATTCTCAACCGTTTTCCATGTAATTTTGCAGGCGCCATCGGCTGTTATTACGGCAACTGCCCTGTAAATTTGGTGGAGTTTGATTGATTACTTCAAAAGTTATTAATGAGATTAGTGTGAAATTTGATTGAGTATTTTTAAAAGTTATTCATTTAGACGTCAATTCAGACGTCAATTCTTAACCGTTTTCCATGTAATTTTGCAGGCGCCATCGGCTGTTATTACGGCAACTGCCCTGTAAATTTGGCGGAGTTTCATTAATTACTTCAAAAGTTATTAATGAGATTAGTGTGACATTTGATTGAGTATTTTTAAAAGTTTTTCATTTAGACGTCAATTCAGACGTCAATTCTTAACCGTTTTCCATGTACTTTAGCAGGCACCATCGGCAGGTATTACGGCAACTGCCCTGTAAATTTGGCGGAGTTACATTGATTACTTCAAAAGTTATTAATGAGAATAGTGTAAAATTTGATTGAGTATTTTTAAAAGTTATTCATTTAGACGTCAATTCAGACGTCAATTCTCAACCGTTTTCCATGTAATTTTGCAGGCACCATCGGCTGGTACTACGGCAACTGCCCTGTAAACTTGGCGGAGTTTCATTGATTACTTCACAAGTTATTAATGAGAATAGTGTAAAATTTGATTGAGTATTTTTTAAAGTTATTCATTTAGACGTCAATTCAGACGTCAATTCTCAACCGTTTTCCATGTAATTTTACAGGCACCATCGGCTGGTACTACGGCAACTGCCCTGTGAATTTGTCGACGTTTCATTGATTACTTCAAAAGTTATTAATGAGATTAGTGTGAAATTTGATTGAGTATTTTTAAAAGTTTTTCATTTAGACGTCAATTCAGACGTCAATTCTTAACCGTTTTCCATGTAATTTTGCAGGCACCATCGGCAGGTATCACGGCAACTGCCCTGTAAATTTGGCGGAGTTTCATTGATTACTTCAAAAGTTATTAATGAGATCAGTGTGAAATTTGAATGAGTATTTTTAAAAGTTATTCATTTAGACGTCAATTCAGACGTCAATTCTTAACCGTTTTCCATGTAATTTTGCAGGCACCATCGGCTGGTACTACGGCAACTGCCCTGTAAACTTGGCGGAGTTTCATTGATTACTTCACAAGTTATTAATGAGAATAGTGTAAAATTTGATTGAGTATTTTTAAAAGTTATTCATTTAGACGTCAATTCAGACGTCAATTCTCAACAGTTTTCCATGTAATTTTGCAGGCACCATCGGCTGGTACTACGGCAACTGCCCTGTGAATTTGTCGACGTTTCATTGATTACTTCGAAAGTTATTAATGAGATTAGTGTGAAATTTGATTGAGTTTTTTTAAAAGTTTTTCATTTAGACGTCAATTCAGACGTCAATTCTTAACCGTTTTCCATGTAATTTTGCAGGCACCATCGGCAGGTATCACGGCAACTGCCCTGTAAATTTGGCGAAGTTTCATTGATTACTTCAAAAGTTATTAATGAGATTAGTGTGAAATTTGATTGAGTATTTTTAAAAGTTATTCATTTAGACGTCAATTCAGACGTCAATTCTTAACCGTTCTCCATGTAATTTTGCAGGCACCATCGGCTGGTACTACGACAATTGCCCTGTGAATTTGTCGACGTGTCATTGACTACTTCAAAAGTTATTATTGAGATTAGTGTGAAATTTGATTGAGTATTTCAAAAGTTATTCATTTAGACGTCAATTCAGACGTCAATTCTTAACCGTTTCCCATGTTATTTTGCAGGCACCATCGCTTGTATTACGGCAACTGCCCTGTAAATTTGGCGGAGTTTCATTGATTACTTCAATAGGTATTAATGAGATTAGTGTGAAATTTGATTGAGTATTTTTAAAAGTTTTTCATTTAGACGTCTATTCAGACGTCAATTCTTAACCGTTTTCCATGTAATTTTGCAGGCACCATCGGCAGGTATCACGGCAACTGCCCTGTAAATTTGGCGGAGTTTCATTGATTACTTCAAAAGTTATTAATGAGATTAGTGTGACATTTGATTGAGTATTTTTAAAAGTTCTTCATTTAGACGTCAATTCAGACGTCAATTCTCAACCGTTTTCCATGTAATTTTGCAGGCACCATCGGCTGGTATTACGGCGATTGCCCTGTGAATTTGTCGACGTTTCATTGACTACTTCAAAAGTTATTATTGAGATTAGTGTGAAATTTGATTGAGTATTTCAAAAGTTATTCATTTAGACGTCAAGTCAGACGTTAATTCTCAACTGTTTTTCATGTAATTTTGCAGGCGCCATTGGCTGTTATTACGGCAACTGCCCTGTAAATTTGGCGGAGTTTCATTGATTACTTCAAAAGTTATTAATGAGATTAGTGTGACATTTGATTGAGTATTTTTAAAAGTTTTTCATTTAGACGTCAATTCAGACGTCAATTCTTAACCGTTTTCCATGTACTTTAGCAGGCACCATCGGCAGGTATTACGGCAACTGCCTTGTAAATTTAGCGGAGTTACATTGATTACTTCAAAAGTTATTAATGAGAATAGTGTAAAATTTGATTGAGTATTTTTAAAAGTTATTCATTTAGACGTCAATTCAGACGTCAATTCTCAACCGTTTTCCATGTAATTTTGCAGGCACCATCGGCTGGTACTACGGCAACTGCCCTGTAAACTTGGCGGAGTTTCATTGATTACTTCACAAGTTATTAATGAGAATAGTGTAAAATTTGATTGAGTATTTTTAAAAGTTATTCATTTAGACGTCAATTCAGACGTCAATTCTCAACCGTTTTCCATGTAATTTTGCAGGCACCATCGGCTGGTACTACGGCAACTGCCCTGTGAATTTGTCGACGTTTCATTGATTACTTCAAAAGTTATTAATGAGATTAGTGTGAAATTTGATTGAGTATTTTTAAAAGTTTTTCATTTAGACGTCAATTCAGACGTCAATTCTTAACCGTTTTCCATGTAATTTTGCAGGCACCATCGGCAGGTATCACGGCAACTGCCCTGTAAATTTGGCGGAGTTTCATTGATTACTTCAAAAGTTATTAATGAGATTAGTGTGAAATTTGAATGAGTATTTTTAAAAGTTATTCATTTAGACGTCAATTCAGACGTCAATTCTTAACCGTTTTCCATGTAATTTTGCAGGCACCATCGGCTGGTACTACGGCAACTGCCCTGTAAACTTGGCGGAGTTTCATTGATTACTTCACAAGTTATTAATGAGAATAGTGTAAAATTTGATTGAGTATTTTTAAAAGTTATTCATTTAGACGTCAATTCAGACGTCAATTCTCAACAGTTTTCCATGTAATTTTGCAGGCACCATCGGCTGGTACTACGGCAACTGCCCTGTGAATTTGTCGACGTTTCATTGATTACTTCGAAAGTTATTAATGAGATTAGTGTGAAATTTGATTGAGTATTTTTAAAAGTTATTCATTTAGACGTCAATTCAGACGTCAATTCTTAACCGTTTTCCATGTACTTTAGAAGGCACCATCGGCTGGTATTACGGCAACTGTCCTGTAAATTTGGCGGAGTTTCATTGATTACTTCAAAAGTTATTAATGAGATTAGTGTGACATTTGATTGAGTATTTTTAAAAGTTATTCATTTAGACGTCAATTCAGACGTCAATTCTCAACCGTTTTCCATGTAATTTTGCAGGCACCATCGGCTGGTACTACGGCAACTGCCCTGTAAATGTGGCGGAGTTTCATTGATTACTTCAAAAGTTATTAATGAGATTAGTGTGAAATTTGATTGAGTATTTTTAAAAGTTATTCATTTAGACGTCAATTCAGACGTCAATTCTCAACCGTTTTCCATGTAATTTTGCAGGCGCCATCGGCTGTTATTACGGCAACTGCCCTGTAAATTTGGTAGAGTTTGATTGATTACTTCAAAAGTTATTAATGAGATTAGTGTGAAATTTGATTGAGTATTTTTAAAAGTTATTCATTTAGATGTCAATTCAGACGTCAATTCTTAACCGTTTTCCATGTACTTTAGCAGGCACCATCGGCTGGTATTACGGCAACTGTCCTGTAAATTTGGCGGAGTTTCATTGATTACTTCAAAAGTTATTAATGAGATTAGTGTGACATTTGATTGAGTATTTTTAAAAGTTATTCATTTAGACGTCAATTAAGACGTCAATTCTCAACCGTTTTCCATGTAATTTTGCAGGCACCATCGGCTGGTACTACGGCAACTGCCCTGTAAACTTGGCGGAGTTTCATTGATTACTTCAAAAGTTATTAATGAGATTAGTGTGAAATTTGATTGAGTATTTTTAAAAGTTATTCATTTAGACGTCAATTCAGACGTCAATTCTTAACCGTTTTCCATGTAATTTTGCAGGCACCATCGGCTAGTATTACGGCAACTGCCCTGTAAATTTGGCGGAGTTTCATTGATTACTTCGAAAGGTATTAATGAGATTAGTTTGAAATTTGATTGAGTATTTTTAAAAGTTATTCATTTAGACGTCAATTCAGACGTCAATTCTCAACCGTTTTCCATGTAATTTTGCAGGCGCCATCGGCTGTTATTACGGCAACTGCCCTGTAAATTTGGTGGAGTTTGATTGATTACTTCAAAAGTTATTAATGAGATTAGTGTGAAATTTGATTGAGTATTTTTAAAAGTTATTCATTTAGACGTCAATTCAGACGTCAATTCTTAACCGTTTTCCATGTAATTTTGCAGGCACCATCGGCTAGTATTACGGCAACTGCCCTGTAAATTTGGCGGAGTTTCATTGATTACTTCAAAAGGTATTAATGAGATTAGTGTGAAATTTGATTGAGTATTTTTAAAAGTTATTCATTTAGACGTCAATTCAGACGTCAATTCTCAACCGTTTTCCATGTAATTTTGCAGGCGCCATCGGCTGTTATTACGGCAACTGCCCTGTAAATTTGGTGGAGTTTGATTGATTACTTCAAAAGTTATTAATGAGATTAGTGTGAAATTTGATTGAGTATTTTTAAAAGTTATTCATTTAGACGTCAATTCAGACGTCAATTCTTAACCGTTTTCCATGTAATTTTGCAGGCACCATCGGCTGGTACTACGGCAACTGCCCTGTAAATGTGGCGGAGTTTCATTGATTACTTCAAAAGTTATTAATGAGATTAGTGTGAAATTTGATTGAGTATTTTTAAAAGTTATTCATTTAGACGTCAATTCAGACGTCAATTCTCAACCGTTTTCAATGTACTTTAGCAGGCACCATCGGCTGGTATTACGGCAACTGTCCTGTAAATTTGGCGGAGTTTCATTGATTACTTCAAAAGTTATTAATGAGATTAGTGTGACATTTGATTGAGTATTTTTAAAAGTTATTCATTTAGACGTCAATTCAGACGTCAATTCTCAACCGTTTTCCATGTAATTTTGCAGGCACCATCGGCTGGTACTACGGCAACTGCCCTGTAAACTTGGCGGAGTTTCATTGATTACTTCAAAAGTTATTATTGAGATTAGTGTGAAATTTGATTGAGTATTTTTAAAAGTTATTCATTTAGACGTCAATTCAGACGTCAATTCTTAACCGTTTTCCATGTAATTTTGCAGGCACCATCGGCTGGTATTACGGCAACTGCCCTGTAAATTTGGCGGAGTTTCATTGATTACTTCAAAAGGTATTAATGAGATTAGTGTGAAATTTGATTGAGTATTTTTAAAAGTTATTCATTTAGACGTCAATTCAGACGTCAATTCTCAACCGTTTTCCATGTAATTTTGCAGGCGCCATCGGCTGTTATTACGGCAACTGCCCTGTAAATTTGGTGGAGTTTGATTGATTACTTCAAAAGTTATTAATGAGATTAGTGTGAAATTTGATTGAGTATTTTTAAAAGTTATTCATTTAGACGTCAATTCAGACGTCAATTCTTAACCGTTTTCCATGTAATTTTGCAGGCGCCATCGGCTGTTATTACGGCAACTGCCCTGTAAATTTGGCGGAGTTTCATTAATTACTTCAAAAGTTATTAATGAGATTAGTGTGACATTTGATTGAGTATTTTTAAAAGTTTTTCATTTAGACGTCAATTCAGACGTCAATTCTTAACCGTTTTCCATGTACTTTAGCAGGCACCATCGGCAGGTATTACGGCAACTGCCCTGTAAATTTGGCGGAGTTACATTGATTACTTCAAAAGTTATTAATGAGAATAGTGTAAAATTTGATTGAGTATTTTTAAAAGTTATTCATTTAGACGTCAATTCAGACGTCAATTCTCAACCGTTCTCCATGTAATTTTGCAGGCACCATCGGCTGGTACTACGGCAACTGCCCTGTAAACTTGGCGGAGTTTCATTGATTACTTCACAAGTTATTAATGAGAATAGTGTAAAATTTGATTGAGTATTTTTTAAAGTTATTCATTTAGACGTCAATTCAGACGTCAATTCTCAACCGTTTTCCATGTAATTTTACAGGCACCATCGGCTGGTACTACGGCAACTGCCCTGTGAATTTGTCGACGTTTCATTGATTACTTCAAAAGTTATTAATGAGATTAGTGTGAAATTTGATTGAGTATTTTTAAAAGTTTTTCATTTAGACGTCAATTCAGACGTCAATTCTTAACCGTTTTCCATGTAATTTTGTAGGCACCATCGGCAGGTATCACGGCAACTGCCCTGTAAATTTGGCGGAGTTTCATTGATTACTTCAAAAGTTATTAATGAGATCAGTGTGAAATTTGAATGAGTATTTTTAAAAGTTATTCATTTAGACGTCAATTCAGACGTCAATTCTTAACCGTTTTCCATGTAATTTTGCAGGCACCATCGGCTGGTACTACGGCAACTGCCCTGTAAACTTGGCGGAGTTTCATTGATTACTTCACAAGTTATTAATGAGAATAGTGTAAAATTTGATTGAGTATTTTTAAAAGTTATTCATTTAGACGTCAATTCAGACGTCAATTCTCAACAGTTTTCCATGTAATTTTGCAGGCACCATCGGCTGGTACTACGGCAACTGCCCTGTGAATTTGTCGACGTTTCATTGATTACTTCGAAAGTTATTAATGAGATTAGTGTGAAATTTGATTGAGTTTTTTTAAAAGTTTTTCATTTAGACGTCAATTCAGACGTCAATTCTTAACCGTTTTCCATGTAATTTTGCAGGCACCATCGGCAGGTATCACGGCAACTGCCCTGTAAATTTGGCGAAGTTTCATTGATTACTTCAAAAGTTATTAATGAGATTAGTGTGAAATTTGATTGAGTATTTTTAAAAGTTATTCATTTAGACGTCAATTCAGACGTCAATTCTTAACCGTTCTCCATGTAATTTTGCAGGCACCATCGGCTGGTACTACGACAATTGCCCTGTGAATTTGTCGACGTGTCATTGACTACTTCAAAAGTTATTATTGAGATTAGTGTGAAATTTGATTGAGTATTTCAAAAGTTATTCATTTAGACGTCAATTCAGACGTCAATTCTTAACCGTTTCCCATGTTATTTTGCAGGCACCATCGGCTTGTATTACGGCAACTGCCCTGTAAATTTGGCGGAGTTTCATTGATTACTTCAATAGGTATTAATGAGATTAGTGTGAAATTTGATTGAGTATTTTTAAAAGTTTTTCATTTAGACGTCTATTCAGACGTCAATTCTTAACCGTTTTCCATGTAATTTTGCAGGCACCATCGGCAGGTATCACGGCAACTGCCCTGTAAATTTAGCGGAGTTTCATTGATTTCTTCAAAAGTTATTAATGAGATTAGTGTGACATTTGATTGAGTATTTTTAAAAGTTCTTCATTTAGACGTCAATTCAGACGTCAATTCTCAACCGTTTTCCATGTAATTTTGCAGGCACCATCGGCTGGTATTACGGCGATTGCCCTGTGAATTTGTCGACGTTTCATTGACTACTTCAAAAGTTATTATTGAGATTAGTGTGAAATTTGATTGAGTATTTCAAAAGTTATTCATTTAGACGTCAAGTCAGACGTTAATTCTCAACTGTTTTTCATGTAATTTTGCAGGCGCCATTGGCTGTTATTACGGCAACTGCCCTGTAAATTTGGCGGAGTTTCATTGATTACTTCAAAAGTTATTAATGAGATTAGTGTGACATTTGATTGAGTATTTTTAAAAGTTTTTCATTTAGACGTCAATTCAGACGTCAATTCTTAACCGTTTTCCATGTACTTTAGCAGGCACCATCGGCAGGTATTACGGCAACTGCCTTGTAAATTTAGCGGAGTTACATTGATTACTTCAAAAGTTATTAATGAGAATAGTGTAAAATTTGATTGAGTATTTTTAAAAGTTATTCATTTAGACGTCAATTCAGACGTCAATTCTCAACCGTTTTCCATGTAATTTTGCAGGCACCATCGGCTGGTACTACGGCAACTGCCCTGTAAACTTGGCGGAGTTTCATTGATTACTTCACAAGTTATTAATGAGAATAGTGTAAAATTTGATTGAGTATTTTTAAAAGTTATTCATTTAGACGTCAATTCAGACGTCAATTCTCAACCGTTTTCCATGTAATTTTGCAGGCACCATCGGCTGGTACTACGGCAACTGCCCTGTGAATTTGTCGACGTTTCATTGATTACTTCAAAAGTTATTAATGAGATTAGTGTGAAATTTGATTGAGTATTTTTAAAAGTTTTTCATTTAGACGTCAATTCAGACGTCAATTCTTAACCGTTTTCCATGTAATTTTGCAGGCACCATCGGCAGGTATCACGGCAACTGCCCTGTAAATTTGGCGGAGTTTCATTGATTACTTCAAAAGTTATTAATGAGATTAGTGTGAAATTTGAATGAGTATTTTTAAAAGTTATTCATTTAGACGTCAATTCAGACGTCAATTCTTAACCGTTTTCCATGTAATTTTGCAGGCACCATCGGCTGGTACTACGGCAACTGCCCTGTAAACTTGGCGGAGTTTCATTGATTACTTCACAAGTTATTAATGAGAATAGTGTAAAATTTGATTGAGTATTTTTAAAAGTTATTCATTTAGACGTCAATTCAGACGTCAATTCTCAACAGTTTTCCATGTAATTTTGCAGGCACCATCGGCTGGTACTACGGCAACTGCCCTGTGAATTTGTCGACGTTTCATTGATTACTTCGAAAGTTATTAATGAGATTAGTGTGAAATTTGATTGAGTTTTTTTAAAAGTTTTTCATTTAGACGTCAATTCAGACGTCAATTCTTAACCGTTTTCCATGTAATTTTGCAGGCACCATCGGCTGGTATTACGGCAACTGCCCTGTAAATTTGGCGGAGTTTCATTGATTACTTCAAAAGGTATTAATGAGATTAGTGTGAAATTTGATTGAGTATTTTTAAAAGTTTTTCATTTAGACGTCAATTCAGACGTCAATTCTCAACCGTTTTCCATGTAATTTTGCAGGCACCATCGGCTGGTACTACGGCAACTGCCCTGTAAATGTGGCGGAGTTTCATTGATTACTTCAAAAGTTATTAATGAGATTAGTGTGAAATTTGATTGAGTATTTTTAAAAGTTATTCATTTAGACGTCAATTCAGACGTCAATTCTCAACCGTTTTCCATGTAATTTTGCAGGCGCCATCGGCTGTTATTACGGCAACTGCCCTGTAAATTTGGTGGAGTTTGATTGATTACTTCAAAAGTTATTAATGAGATTAGTGTGAAATTTGATTGAGTATTTTTAAAAGTTATTCATTTAGACGTCAATTCAGACGTCAATTCTTAACCGTTTTCCATGTACTTTAGAAGGCACCATCGGCAGGTATTACGGCAACTGCCTTGTAAATTTAGCGGAGTTACATTGATTACTTCAAAAGTTATTAATGAGAATAGTGTAAAATTTGATTGAGTATTTTTAAAAGTTATTCATTTAGACGTCAATTCAGACGTCAATTCTCAACCGTTTTCCATGTAATTTTGCAGGCACCATCGGCTGGTACTACGGCAACTGCCCTGTAAACTTGGCGGAGTTTCATTGATTACTTCACAAGTTATTAATGAGAATAGTGTAAAATTTGATTGAGTATTTTTAAAAGTTATTCATTTAGACGTCAATTCAGACGTCAATTCTCAACAGTTTTCCATGTAATTTTGCAGGCACCATCGGCTGGTACTACGGCAACTGCCCTGTGAATTTGTCGACGTTTCATTGATTACTTCGAAAGTTATTAATGAGATTAGTGTGAAATTTGATTGAGTTTTTTTAAAAGTTTTTCATTTAGACGTCAATTCAGACGTCAATTCTTAACCGTTTTCCATGTAATTTTGCAGGCACCATCGGCTGGTATTACGGCAACTGCCCTGTAAATTTGGCGGAGTTTCATTGATTACTTCAAAAGGTATTAATGAGATTAGTGTGAAATTTGATTGAGTATTTTTAAAAGTTTTTCATTTAGACGTCAATTCAGACGTCAATTCTCAACCGTTTTCCATGTAATTTTGCAGGCACCATCGGCTGGTACTACGGCAACTGCCCTGTAAATGTGGCGGAGTTTCATTGATTACTTCAAAAGTTATTAATGAGATTAGTGTGAAATTTGATTGAGTATTTTTAAAAGTTATTCATTTAGACGTCAATTCAGACGTCAATTCTTAACCGTTTTCCATGTACTTTAGAAGGCACCATCGGCTGGTATTACGGCAACTGTCCTGTAAATTTGGCGGAGTTTCATTGATTACTTCAAAAGTTATTAATGAGATTAGTGTGACATTTGATTGAGTATTTTTAAAAGTTATTCATTTAGACGTCAATTCAGACGTCAATTCTCAACCGTTTTTCATGTAATTTTGCAGGCACCATCGGCTGGTACTACGGCAACTGCCCTGTAAATGTGGCGGAGTTTCATTGATTACTTCAAAAGTTATTAATGAGATTAGTTTGAAATTTGATTGAGTATTTTTAAAAGTTATTCATTTAGACGTCAATTCAGACGTCAATTCTCAACCGTTTTCCATGTAATTTTGCAGGCGCCATCGGCTGTTATTACGGCAACTGCCCTGTAAATTTGGTGGAGTTTGATTGATTACTTCAAAAGTTATTAATGAGATTAGTGTGAAATTTGATTGAGTATTTTTAAAAGTTATTCATTTAGACGTCAATTCAGACGTCAATTCTTAACCGTTTTCCATGTACTTTAGCAGGCACCATCGGCTGGTATTACGGCAACTGTCCTGTAAATTTGGCGGAGTTTCATTGATTACTTCAAAAGTTATTAATGAGATTAGTGTGACATTTGATTGAGTATTTTTAAAAGTTATTCATTTAGACGTCAATTCAGACGTCAATTCTCAACCGTTTTCCATGTAATTTTGCAGGCACCATCGGCTAGTACTACGGCAACTGCCCTGTAAACTTGGCGGAGTTTCATTGATTACTTCAAAAGTTATTAATGAGATTAGTGTGAAATTTGATTGAGTATTTTTAAAAGTTATTCATTTAGACGTCAATTCAGACGTCAATTCTCAACCGTTTTCCATGTAATTTTGCAGGCGCCATCGGCTGTTATTACGGCAACTGCCCTGTAAATTTGGTGGAGTTTGATTGATTACTTCAAAAGTTATTAATGAGATTAGTGTGAAATTTGATTGAGTATTTTTAAAAGTTATTCATTTAGACTTCAATTAAGACGTCAATTCTTAACCGTTTTCCATGTACTTTAGCAGGCACCATCGGCTGGTATTACGGCAACTGTCCTGTAAATTTGGCGGAGTTTCATTGATTACTTCAAAAGTTATTAATGAGATTAGTGTGACATTTGATTGAGTATTTTTAAAAGTTATTCAATTAGACGTCAATTCAGACGTCAATTCTCAACCGTTTTCCATGTAATTTTGCAGGCACCATCGGCTGGTACTACGGCAACTGCCCTGTAAACTTGGCGGAGTTTCATTGATTACTTCAAAAGTTATTAATGAGATTAGTGTGAAATTTGATTGAGTATTTTTAAAAGTTATTCATTTAGACGTCAATTCATACGTCAATTCTTAACCGTTTTCCATGTAATTTTGCAGGCACCATCGGCTGGTATTACGGCAACTGCCCTGTAAATTTGGCGGAGTTTCATTGATTACTTCAAAAGGTATTAATGAGATTAGTGTGAAATTTGATTGAGTATTTTTAAAAGTTATTCATTTAGACGTCAATTCAGACGTCAATTCTCAACCGTTTTCCATGTAATTTTGCAGGCGCCATCGGCTGTTATTACGGCAACTGCCCTCTAAATTTGGTGGAGTTTGATTGATTACTTCAAAAGTTATTAATGAGATTAGTGTGAAATTTGATTGAGTATTTTTAAAAGTTATTCATTTAGACGTCAATTCAGACGTCAATTCTTAACCGTTTTCCATGTACTTTAGCAGGCACCATCGGCTGGTATTACGGCAACTGTCCTGTAAATTTGGCGGAGTTTCATTGATTACTTCAAAAGTTATTAATGAGATTAGTGTGACATTTGATTGAGTATTTTTAAAAGTTTTTCATTTAGACGTCAATTCAGACGTCAATTCTTAACCGTTTTCCATGTACTTTAGCAGGCACCATCGGCAGGTATTACGGCAACTGCCCTGTAAATTTGGCAGAGTTTCATTGATTACTTCAAAAGTTATTAATGAGAATAGTGTAAAATTTGATTGAGTATTTTTAAAAGTTATTCATTTAGACGTCAATTCAGACGTCAATTCTCAACCGTTTTCCATGTAATTTTGCAGGCACCATCGGCTGGTACTACGGCAACTGCCCTGTAAACTTGGCGGAGTTTCATTGATTACTTCAAAAGTTATTAATGAGATTAGTGTGAAATTTGATTGAGTATTTTTAAAAGTTATTCATTTAGACGTCAATACAGACGTCAATTCTTAACCGTTTTCCATGTAATTTTGCAGGCACCATCGGCTGGTATTACGGCAACTGCCCTGTAAATTTGGCGGAGTTTCATTGATTACTTCAAAAGGTATTAATGAGATTAGTGTGAAATTTGATTGAGTATTTTTAAAAGTTTTTCATTTAGATGTCAATTCAGACGTCAATTCTCAACCGTTTTCCATGTAATTTTGCAGGCACCATCGGCTGGTACTACGGCAACTGCCCTGTAAATGTGGCGGAGTTTCATTGATTACTTCAAAAGTTATTAATGAGATTAGTGTGAAATTTGATTGAGTATTTTTAAAAGTTATTCATTTAGACGTCAATTCAGACGTCAATTCTTAACCGTTTTCCATGTAATTTTGCAGGCACCATCGGCTGGTACTACGACAATTGCCCTGTGAATTTGTCGACGTTTCATTGACTACTTCAAAAGTTGTTATTGAGATTAGTGTGAAATTTGATTGAGTATTTCAAAAGTTATTCATTTAGACGTCAATTCAGACGTCAATTCTTAACCGTTTTCCATGTAATTTTGCAGGCACCATCGGCTGGTATTACGGCAACTGCCCTGTAAATTTGGCGGAGTTTCATTGACTACTTCAAAAGTTATTAATGAGATTAGTGTAAAATTTGATTGAGTATTTTTAAAAGTTTTTCATTTAGACGTCAATTCAGACGTCAATTCTTAACCGTTTTCCATGTACTTTAGCAGGCACCATCGGCAGGTATTACGGCAACTGCCCTGTAAATTTGGCGGAGTTTCATTGATTACTTCAAAAGTTATTAATGAGAATAGTGTAAAATTTGATTGAGTATTTTTAAAAGTTATTCATTTAGACGTCAATTCAGACGTCAATTCTCAACCGTTTTCCATGTAATTTTGCAGGCACCATCGGCTGGTACTACGGCAACTGCCCTGTAAACTTGGCGGAGTTTCATTGATTACTTCAAAAGTTATTAATGAGATTAGTGTGAAATTTGATTGAGTATTTTTAAAAGTTATTCATTTAGACGTCAATTCAGACGTCAATTCTTAACCGTTTTCCATGTAATTTTGCAGGCACCATCGGCTGGTATTACGGCAACTGCCCTGTAAATTTGGCGGAGTTTCATTGATTACTTCAAAAGGTATTAATGAGATTAGTGTGAAATTTGATTGAGTATTTTTAAAAGTTTTTCATTTAGACGTCAATTCAGACGTCAATTCTCAACCGTTTTCCATGTAATTTTGCAGGCACCATCGGCTGGTACTACGGCAACTGCCCTGTAAATGTGGCGGAGTTTCATTGATTACTTCAAAAGTTATTAATGAGATTAGTGTGAAATTTGCTTGAGTATTTTTAAAAGTTATTCATTTAGACGTCAATTCAGACGTCAATTCTTAACCGTTTTCCATGTAATTTTGCAGGCAGCATCGGCTAGTACTACGACAATTGCCCTGTGAATTTGTCGACGTTTCATTGACTACTTCAAAAGTTGTTATTGAGATTAGTGTGAAATTTGATTGAGTATTTCAAAAGTTATTCATTTAGACGTCAATTCAGACGTCAATTCTTAACCGTTTTCCATGTAATTTTGCAGGCACCATCGGCTGGTATTACGGCAACTGCTCTGTAAATTTGGCGGAGTTTCATTGACTACTTCAAAAGTTATTAATGAGATTAGTGTAAAATTTGATTGAGTATTTTTAAAAGTTATTCATTTAGAAGTCAATTCAGACGTCAATTCTCAACCGTTTTCCATGTAATTTTGCAGGCACCATCGGCTGGTACTACGACAATTGCCCTGTGAATTTGTCGACGTTTCATTGACTACTTCAAAAGTTATTATTGAGATTAGTGTGAAATTTGATTGAGTATTTCAAAAGTTATTCATTTAGACGTCAAGTCAGACGTTAATTCTCAACTGTTTTTCATGTAATTTTGCAGGCGCCATCGGCTGGTATTACGGAAACTGCCCTGTCAATTTGGCGAAATTTCATTGATTACTTTAAAAGTTATTAATGAGATTAGTGTGAAATTTGATTGAGTATTTTTAAAAGTTATTTATTTAAACGTCAATTCAGACGTCAATTCTCAACCGTTTTCCATGAAATTTTGCAGGCGCCATCGGCTGTTATTACGGCAACTGCCCTGTAAATTTGGTGGAGTTTGATTGATTACTTCAAAAGTTATTAATGAGATTAGTGTGAAATTTGATTGAGTATTTTTAAAAGTTATTCATTTAGACGTCAATTCAGACGTCAATTCTTAACCGTTTTCCATGTACTTTAGCAAGCACCATTGGCAGGTATTACGGCAACTGCCCTGTAAATTTGGCGGAGTTTCATTGATTACTTAAAAAGTTATTAATGAGAATAGTGTAAAATTTGATTGAGTATTTTTAAAAGTTATTCATTTAGACGTCAATTCAGACGTCAATTCTCAACCGTTTTCCATGTAATTTTGCAGGCACCATCGGCTGGTACTACGGCAACTGCCCTGTAAACTTGGCGGAGTTTCATTGATTACTTCAAAAGTTATTAATGAGAATAGTGTAAAATTTGATTGAGTATTTTTAAAAGTTATTCATTTAGACGTCAATTCAGACGTCAATTCTCAACCGTTTTCCATGTAATTTTGCAGGCACCATCGGCTGGTACTACGGCAACCGCCCTGTAAATGTGGCGGAGTTTCATTGATTACTTCAAAAGTTATTAATGAGATTAGTGTGAAATTTGATTGAGTATTTTTAAAAGTTATTCATTTAGACGTCAATTCAGACGTCAATTCTCAACCGTTTTCCATGTAATTTTGCAGGCGCCATCGGCTGTTATTACGGCAACTGCCCTGTAAATTTGGTGGAGTTTGATTGATTACTTCAAAAGTTATTAATGAGATTAGTGTGAAATTTGATTGAGTATTTTTAAAAGTTATTCATTTAGACGTCAATTCAGACGTCAATTCTTAACCGTTTTCCATGTACTTTAGAAGGCACCATCGGCTGGTATTACGGCAACTGTCCTGTAAATTTGGCGGAGTTTCATTGATTACTTCAAAAGTTATTAATGAGATTAGTGTGACATTTGATTGAGTATTTTTAAAAGTTATTCATTTAGACGTCAATTCAGACGTCAATTCTCAACCGTTTTCCATGTAATTTTGCAGGCACCATCGGCTGGTACTACGGCAACTGCCCTGTAAATGTGGCGGAGTTTCATTGATTACTTCAAAAGTTATTAATGAGATTAGTGTGAAATTTGATTGAGTATTTTTAAAAGTTATTCATTTAGACGTCAATTCAGACGTCAATTCTCAACCGTTTTCCATGTAATTTTGCAGGCGCCATCGGCTGTTATTACGGCAACTGCCCTGTAAATTTGGTGGAGTTTGATTGATTACTTCAAAAGTTATTAATGAGATTAGTGTGAAATTTGATTGAGTATTTTTAAAAGTTATTCATTTAGACGTCAATTCAGACGTCAATTCTTAACCGTTTTCCATGTACTTTAGAAGGCACCATCGGCAGGTATTACGGCAACTGCCTTGTAAATTTAGCGGAGTTACATTGATTACTTCAAAAGTTATTAATGAGAATAGTGTAAAATTTGATTGAGTATTTTTAAAAGTTATTCATTTAGACGTCAATTCAGACGTCAATTCTCAACCGTTTTCCATGTAATTTTGCAGGCACCATCGGCTGGTACTACGGCAACTGCCCTGTAAACTTGGCGGAGTTTCATTGATTACTTCACAAGTTATTTATGAGAATAGTGTAAAATTTGATTGAGTATTTTTAAAAGTTATTCATTTAGACGTCAATTCAGACGTCAATTCTCAACAGTTTTCCATGTAATTTTGCAGGCACCATCGGCTGGTACTACGGCAACTGCCCTGTGAATTTGTCGACGTTTCATTGATTACTTCGAAAGTTATTAATGAGATTAGTGTGAAATTTGATTGAGTTTTTTTAAAAGTTTTTCATTTAGACGTCAATTCAGACGTCAATTCTTAACCGTTTTCCATGTAATTTTGCAGGCACCATCGGCTGGTATTACGGCAACTGCCCTGTAAATTTGACGGAGTTTCATTGATTACTTCAAAAGGTATTAATGAGATTAGTGTGAAATTTGATTGAGTATTTTTAAAAGTTTTTCATTTAGACGTCAATTCAGACGTCAATTCTCAACCGTTTTCCATGTAATTTTGCAGGCACCATCGGCTGGTACTACGGCAACTGCCCTGTAAATGTGGCGGAGTTTCATTGATTACTTCAAAAGTTATTAATGAGATTAGTGTGAAATTTGATTGAGTATTTTTAAAAGTTATTCATTTAGACGTCAATTCAGACGTCAATTCTCAACCGTTTTCCATGTAATTTTGCAGGCGCCATCGCTGGTACTACGGCAACTGCCCTGTAAATGTGGCGGAGTTTCATTGATTACTTCAAAAGTTATTAATGAGATTAGTGTGAAATTTGATTGAGAATTTTTAAAAGTTATTCATTTAGACGTCAATTCAGACGTCAATTCTTAACCGTTTTCCATGTAATTTTGCAGGCACCATCGGCTGGTACTACGACAATTGCCCTGTGAATTTGTCGACGTTTCATTGACTACTTCAAAAGTTGTTATTGAGATTAGTGTGAAATTTGATTGAGTATTTCAAAAGTTATTCATTTAGACGTCAATTCAGACGTCAATTCTTAACCGTTTTCTATGTAATTTTGCAGGCACCATCGGCTGGTATTACGGCAACTGCCCTGTAAATTTGGCGGAGTTTCATTGACTACTTCAAAAGTTATTAATGAGATTAGTGTAAAATTTGATTGAGTATTTTTAAAAGTTTTTCATTTAGACGTCAATTCAGACGTCAATTCTTAACCGTTTTCCATGTACTTTAGCAGGCACCATCGGCAGGTATTACGGCAACTGCCCTGTAAATTTGGCGGAGTTTCATTGATTACTTCAAAAGGTATTAATGAGATTAGTGTGAAATTTGATTGAGTATTTTTAAAAGTTTTTCATTTAGACGTCAATTCAGACGTCAATTCTCAACCGTTTTCCATGTAATTTTGCAGGCACCATCGGCTGGTACTACGGCAACTGCCCTGTAAATGTGGCGGAGTTTCATTGATTACTTCAAAAGTTATTAATGAGATTAGTGTGAAATTTGCTTGAGTATTTTTAAAAGTTATTCATTTAGACGTCAATTCAGACGTCAATTCTTAACCGTTTTCCATGTAATTTTGCAGGCAGCATCGGCTAGTACTACGACAATTGCCCTGTGAATTTGTCGACGTTTCATTGACTACTTCAAAAGTTGTTATTGAGATTAGTGTGAAATTTGATTGAGTATTTCAAAAGTTATTCATTTAGACGTCAATTCAGACGTCAATTCTTAACCGTTTTCCATGTAATTTTGCAGGCACCATCGGCTGGTATTACGGCAACTGCTCTGTAAATTTGGCGGAGTTTCATTGACTACTTCAAAAGTTATTAATGAGATTAGTGTAAAATTTGATTGAGTATTTTTAAAAGTTATTTATTTAGAAGTCAATTCAGACGTCAATTCTCAACCGTTTTCCATGTAATTTTGCAGGCACCATCGGCTGGTACTACGACAATTGCCCTGTGAATTTGTCGACGTTTCATTGACTACTTCAAAAGTTATTATTGAGATTAGTGTGAAATTTGATTGAGTATTTCAAAAGTTATTCATTTAGACGTCAAGTCAGACGTTAATTCTCAACTGTTTTTCATGTAATTTTGCAGGCGCCATCAGCTGGTATTACGGAAACTGCCCTGTCAATTTAGCGAAATTTCATTGATTACTTTAAAAGTTATTAATGAGATTAGTGTGAAATTTGATTGAGTATTTTTAAAAGTTATTTATTTAAACGTCAATTCAGACGTCAATTCTCAACCGTTTTCCATGAAATTTTGCAGGCGCCATCGGCAGGTATTACGGCAACTGCCCTGTAAATTTGGCGGAGTTTCATTGATTACTTAAAAAAGTTATTAATGAGAATAGTGTAAAATTTGATTGAGTATTTTTAAAAGTTATTCATTTAGACGTCAATTCAGACGTCAATTCTCAACCGTTTTCCATGTAATTTTGCAGGCACCATCGGCTGGTACTACGGCAACTGCCCTGTGAATTTGTCGACGTTTCATTGATTACTTCAAAAGTTATTAATGAGATTAGTGTGAAATTTGATTGAGTATTTTTAAAAGTTTTTCATTTAGACGTCAATTCAGACGTCAATTCTTAACCGTTTTCCAAGTAATTTTGCAGGCACCATCGGCAGGTATCACGGCAACTGCCCTGTAAATTTGGCGGAGTTTCATTGATTACTTCAAAAGTTATTAATGAGATTAGTGTTAAATTTGATTGAGTATTTTTAAAAGTTATTCATTTAGACGTCAATTCATACGTCAATTCCTAACCGTTTTCCATGTAATTTTGCAGGCACCATCGGCTGGTACTACGACAATTGCCCTGTGAATTTGTCGACGTTTCATTGACTACTTCAAAAGTTGTTATTGAGATTAGTGTGAAATTTGATTGAGTATTTCAAAAGTTATTCATTTAGACGTCAATTCAGACGTCAATTCTTAACCGTTTTCCATGTACTTTAGCAGGCACCATCGGCAGGTATTACGGCAACTGCCCTGTAAATTTGGCGGAGTTTCATTGATTACTTCAAAAGTTATTAATGAGAATAGTGTGAAATTTGATTGAGTATTTTTTAAAGTTATTCATTTAGACGTCAATTCAGACGTCAATTCTCAACCGTTTTCCATGTAATTTTGCAGGCACCATCGGCTGGTACTACGGCAACTGCCCTGTAAACTTGGCGGAGTTTCATTGATTACTTCAAAAGTTATTAATGAGAATAGTGTAAAATTTGATTGAGTATTTTTAAAAGTTATTCATTTAGACGTCAATTCAGACGTCAATTCTCAACCGTTTTCCATGTAATTTTGCAGGCACCATCGGCTGGTATTACGGCAACTGCCCTGTAAATTTGGCGGAGTTTCATTGATTACTTCAAAAGTTATTAATGAGATTAGTGTGACATTTGATTGAGTATTTTTAAAAGTTTTTCATTTAGACGTCAATTCAGACGTCAATTCTTAACCGTTGTCCATGTTCTTTAGCAGGCACCATCGGCAGGTTTTACGGCAACTGCCCTGTAAATTTGGCGGAGTTTCATTGATTACTTCAAAAGTTATTAATGAGAATAGTGTAAAATTTGATTGAGTATTTTTAAAAGTTATTCATTTAGACGTCAATTCAGACGTCAATTCTCAACCGTTTTCCATGTAATTTTGCAGGCACCATCGGCTGGTACTACGGCAACTGCTCTGTAAACTTGGCGGAGTTTCATTGATTACTTCAAAAGTTATTAATGAGAATAGTGTAAAATTTGATTGAGTATTTTTAAAAGTTATTCATTTAGACGTCAAATCAGACGTCAATTCTCAACCGTTTTCCATGTAATTTTGCAGGCACCATCGGCTGGTACTACGGCAACTGCCCTGTGAATTTGTCGACGTTTCATTGATTACTTCAAAAGTTATTAATGAGATTAGTGTGAAATTTGATTGAGTATTTTTAAAAGTTTTTCATTTAGACGTCAATTCAGACGTCAATTCTTAACCGTTTTCCATGTAATTTTGCAGGCACCATCGGCAGGTATCACGGCAACTGCCCTGTAAATTTGGCGGAGTTTCATTGATTACTTCAAAAGTTATTAATGAGATTAGTGTTAAATTTGATTGAGTATTTTTAAAAGTTATTCATTTAGACGTCAATTCAGACGTCAATTCTTAACCGTTTTCCATGTAATTTTGCAGGCACCATCGGCTGGTACTACGACAATTGCCCTGTGAATTTGTCGACGTTTCATTGACTACTTCAAAAGTTCTTATTGAGATTAGTGTGAAATTTGATTGAGTATTTCAAAAGTTATTCATTTAGACGTCAATTCAGACGTCAATTCTTAACCGTTTTCCATGTAATTTTGCAGGCACCATCGGCTGGTATTACGGCAACTGCCCTGTAAATTTGGCGGAGTTTCATTGATTACTTCAAAAGTTATTAATGAGATTAGTGTGAAATTTGATTGAGTATTTTTAAAAGTTTTTCATTTAGACGTCAATTCAGACGTAAATTCTCAACCGTTTTCCATGTAATTTCGCAGGCACCATCGGCAGGTATTACGGCAACTGCCCTGTAAATTTGGCGGAGTTTCATTGATTACTTCAAAAGTTATTAATGAGAATAGTGTGAAATTTGATTGAGTATTTTTTAAAGTTATTCATTTAGACGTCAATTCAGACGTCAATTCTCAACCGTTTTCCATGTAATTTTGCAGGCACCATCGGCTGGTACTACGGCAACTGCCCTGTAAACTTGGCGGAGTTTCATTGATTACTTCAAAAGTTATTAATGAGAATAGTGTAAAATTTGATTGAGTATTTTTAAAAGTTATTCATTTAGACGTCAATTCAGACGTCAATTCTCAACCGTTTTCCATGTAATTTTGCAGGCACCATCGGCTGGTACTACGGCAACTGCCCTGTAAACTTGGCGGAGTTTCATTGATTACTTCAAAAGTTATTAATGAGAATAGTGTAAAATTTGATTGAGTATTTTTAAAAGTTATTCATTTAGACGTCAATTCAGACGTCAATTCTCAACCGTTTTCCATGTAATTTTGCAGGCACCATCGGCTGGTACTACGGCAACTGCCCTGTGAATTTGTCGACGTTTCATTGATTACTTCAAAAGTTATTAATGAGATTAGTGTGAAATTTGATTGAGTATTTTTAAAAGTTTTTCATTTAGACGTCAATTCAGACGTCAATTCTTAACCGTTTTCCATGTAATTTTGCAGGCACCATCGGCAGGTATCACGGCAACTGCCCTGTAAATTTGGCGGAGTTTCATTGATTACTTCAAAAGTTATTAATGAGATTAGTGTTAAATTTGATTGAGTATTTTTAAAAGTTATTCATTTAGACGTCAATTCAGACATCAATTCTTAACCGTTTTCCATGTAATTTTGCAGGCACCATCGGCTGGTACTACGACAATTGCCCTGTGAATCTGTCGACGTTTCATTGACTACTTCAAAAGTTCTTATTGAGATTAGTGTGAAATTTGATTGAGTATTTCAAAAGTTATACATTTAGACGTCAATTCAGACGTCAATTCTTAACCGTTTTCCATGTAATTTTGCAGGCACCATCGGCTGGTATTACGGCAACTGCCCTGTAAATTTGGCGGAGTTTCATTGATTACTTCAAAAGTTATTAATGAGATTAGTGTGAAATTTGATTGAGTATTTTTAAAAGTTTTTCATTTAGACGTCAATTCAGACGTAAATTCTCAACCGTTTTCCATGTAATTTCGCAGGCACCATCGGCTGGTACTACGGCAACTGCCCTGTAAATTTGGCGGAGTTTCATTGATTACTTCAAAAGTTATTAATGAGATTAGTGTGAAATTTGATTGAGTATTTTTAAAAGTTATTCATTTAGACGTCAATTCAGACGTCAATTCTCAACCGTTTTCCATGTAATTTTGCAGGCACCATCGGCTGGTACTACGGCAATTGCCCTGTGAATTTGTCGACGTTTCATTGACTACTTCAAAAGTTATTATTGAGATTAGTGTGAAATTTGATTGAGTATTTCAAAAGTTATTCATTTAGACGTCAAGTCAGACGTTAATTCTCAACCGTTTTCCATGTAATTTTGCAGGCGCCATCGGCTGTTATTACGGAAACTGCCCTGTAAATTTGGTGGAGTTTGATTGATTACTTCAAAAGTTAATAGTGAGATTAGTGTGAAATTTGATTGAGTATTTCAAAAGTTTTTCATTTAGACGTCAATTCAGACGTCAATTCTTAACCGTTATCCATGTAATTTTGCAGGCACCATCGGCTGGAACTACGGCAACTGCCCTGTAAATTTGGCGAAGATTGATTAAGTACTTCAAAAGTTATTATTGACATTAGTGTGAAATTTTCCTGTAAATTTGGCGAAGTTTGATTAAGTACTTCAAAAGTTATCAATAAGATTAGTAGGAAATTTTATAGAGTATTTTAAAAATTATGATTTAGACGTCAATTCAGACGTCAATTCTTAACCGTTTTCCATGTAATTTTGCAGGCACCATCGGCTGGTATTACGGCAACTGCCCTGTAAATTTGGCGGAGTTTCATTGATTACTTCAAAAGTTATTATTGAGATCAGTGTGACATTTGATTGAGTATTTTTAAAAATTTTTCATTTAGACGTCAATTCAGACGTCAATTCTTAACCGTTTTCCATGTACTTTTGCAGGCACCATCGGCAGGTATTACGGCAACTGCCCTGTAAATTTGGTGGAGTTTCATTGATTACTTCAAAAGTTATTAATGAGAATAGTGTAAAATTTGATTGAGTATTTTTAAAAGTTATTTATTTAGACGTAAATTCAGACGTCAATTCTCAACCGTTTTCCATGTAATTTTGCAGGCACCATCGGCTGGTACTACGGCAACTGCCCTGTAAACTTGGCGGAGTTTCATTGATTACTTCAAAAGTTATTAATGAGAATAGTGTAAAATTTGATGGAGTATTTTTTAAAGTTATTCATTTAGACGTCAATTCAGACGTCAATTCTCAACCGTTTTCCATGTAATTTTGCAGGCACCATCGGCTGGTATTACGGCAACTGCCCTGTAAATTTGGCGGAGTTTCATTGATTACTTCAAAAGTTATTAATGAGATTAGTGTGACATTTGATTGAGTATTTTTAAAAGTTTTTCATTTAGACGTCAATTCAGACGTCAATTCTTAACCATTTTCCATGTACTTTAGCAGGCAACATCGGCAGGTATTACGGCAACTGCCCTGTAAATTTGGCGGAGTTACATTGATTACTTCAAAAGTTATTAATGAGAATAGTGTAAAATTTGATTGAGTATTTTTAAAAGTTATTCATTTAGACGTCAATTCAGACGTCAATTCTCAACCGTTTTTCATGTAATTTTGCAGGCACCATCGGCTGGTACTACGGCAACGGCCCTGTAAACTTGGCGGAGTTTCATTGATTACTTCAAAAGTTATTAATGAGAATAGTGTAAAATTTGATTGAGTATTTTTAAAAGTTATTCATTTAGACGTCAATTCAGACGTCAATTCTCAACCGTTTTCCATGTAATTTTGCAGGCACCATCGGCTGGTACTACGGCAACTGCCCTGTGAATTTGTCGACGTTTCATTGATCACTTCAAAAGTTATTAATGAGATTAGTGTGAAATTTGATTGAGTATTTTTAAAAGTTTTTCATTTAGACGTCAATTCAGACGTCAATTCTTAACCGTTTTCCATGTAATTTTGCAGGCACCATCGGCAGGTATTACGGCAACTGCCCTGTAAATTTGGCGGAGTTTCATTGATTACTTCAAAAGTTATTAATGAGATTAGTGTGAAATTTGATTGAGTATTTTTAAAAGTTATTCATTTAGACGTCAATTCAGACGTCAATTCTTAACCGTTTTTTATGTAATTTTGCAGGCACCATCGGCAGGTATCACGGCAACTGCGCTGTAAATTTGGCGGAGTTTCATTGATTACTTCAAAAGTTATTAATGAGAATAGTGTAAAATTTGATTGAGTATTTTTAAAAGTTATTTATTTAGACGTCAATTCAGACGTCAATTCTTAACCGTTTTCCATGTACTTTAGCAGGCACCATCGGCAGGTTTTACGGCAACTGCGCTGTAAATTTGGCGGAGTTTCATTGATTACTTCAAAAGTTATTAATGAGAATAGTGTAAAATTTGATTGAGTATTTTTAAAAGTTATTCATTTAGACGTCAATTCAGACGTCAATTCTCAACCGTTTTCCATGTAATTTTGCAGGCACCATCGGCTGGTACTACGGCAACTGCCCTGTAAACTTGGCGGAGTTTCATTGATTACTTCAAAAGTTATTAATGAGAATAGTGTAAAATTTGATTGAGTATTTTTAAAAGTTATTCATTTAGACGTCAATTCAGACGTCAATTCTCAACCGTTTTCCATGTAATTTTGCAGGCACCATCGGCTGGTACTACGGCAACAGCCCTGTGAATTTGTCGACGTTTCATTGACTACTTCAAAAGTTATTAATGAGAATAGTGTAAAATTTGATTGAGTATTTTTAAAAGTTATTCATTTAGACGTCAATTCAGACGTCAATTCTCAACCGTTTTCCATGTAATTTTGCAGGCACCATCGGCTGGTACTACGGCAACTGCCCTGTAAACTTGGCGGAGTTTCATTGATTACTTCAAAAGTTATTAATGAGAATAGTGTAAAATTTGATTGAGTATTTTTAAAAGTTATTCATTTAGACGTCAATTCAGACGTCAATTCTTAACCGTTTTCCATGTCATTTTGCAGGCACCATCGGCAGGTATCACGGCAACTGCCCTGTAAATTTGGCGGAGTTTCATTGATTACTTCAAAAGTTATTAATGAGATTAGTGTGAAATTTGATTGAGTATTTTTAAAAGTTATTCATTTAGACGTCAATTCAGACGTCAATTCTTAACCGTTTTCCATGTAATTTTGCAGGCACCATCGGCTGGTACTACGACAATTGCCCTGTGAATTTGTCGACGTTTCATTGACTACTTCAAAAGTTATTATTGAGATTAGTGTGAAATTTGATTGAGTATTTTAAAAGTTATTCATTTAGACGTCAATTCAGACGTCAATTCTTAACCGTTTTCCATGTAATTTTGCATTCACCATCGGCTGGTACTACGGCAACTGCCCTGTAAACTTGGCGGAGTTTCATTGATTACTTCAAAAATTATTAATGAGAATAGTGTGACATTTGATCGAGTATTTTTAAAAGTTTTTCATTTAGACGTCAATTCAGACGTCAATTCTTAACCGTTTTCCATGTAATTTTGCAGGCACCATCGGCTGGTACTACGGCAACTGCCCTGTAAATTTGGCGGAGTTTCATTCATTACTTCAAAAGTTATTAATGAGATTAGTGTGAAATTTGATTGAGTATTTTTAAAAGTTATTCATTTAGACGTCAATTCAGACGTCAATTCTCAACCGTTTTCCATGTAATTTTGCAGGCACCATCGGCTGGTACTACGGCAATTGCCCTGTGAATTTGTCGACGTTTCAGTGACTACTTCAAAAGTTATTATTGAGATTAGTGTGAAATTTGATTGAGTATTTCAAAAGTTATTCATTTAGACGTCAAGTCAGACGTTAATTCTCAACTGTTTTTCATGTAATTTTGCAGGCGCCATCGGCTGGTATTACGGAAACTGCCCTGTCAATTTGGCGAAATTTCATTGATTACTTTAAAAGTTAATAGTGAGATTAGTGTGAAATTTGATTGAGTATTTCAAAAGTTTTTCATTTAGACGTCAATTCAGACGTCAATTCTTAACCGTTTTCCATGTAATTTTGCAGGCACCATCGGCTGGTACTACGGCAACTGCCCTGTAAATTTGGCGAAGATTGATTAAGTACTTCAAAAGTTATTATTGACATTAGTGTGAAATTTTCCTGTAAATTTGGCGAAGTTTGATTAAGTACTTCAAAAGTTATCAATAAGATTAGTAGGAAATTTCATAGAGTATTTTAAAAATTATGATTTAGACGTCAATTCAGACATCAATTCTTAACCGTTTTCCATGTAATTTTGCAGGCACCATCGGCTGGTATTACGGCAACTGCCCTGTAAATTTGGCGGAGTTTCATTGAATACTTCAAAAGTTATTAATGAGATTAGTGTGACATTTGATTGAGTATTTTTAAATGTTTTACATTTAGACGTCTATTCAGACGTCAATTCTTAACCGTTTTCCATTTAATTTTGCAGGCACCATCGGCAGGTATCACGGCAACTGCCCTGTAAATTTGGCGGAGTTTCATTGACTACTTCAAAAGTTATTAATGAGATTAGTGTGAAATTTGATTGAGTATTTTTAAAAGTTATTCATTTAGACGTCAATTCAGACGTCAATTCTTAACCGTTTTCCATGTAATTTTGCAGGCACCATCGGCTGGTACTACGACAATTGCCCTGTGAATTTGTCGACGTTTCATTGACTACTTCAAAAGTTATTATTGAGATTAGTGTGAAATTTGATTGTTTATTTCAAAAGTTATTCATTTAGACGTCAATTCAGACGTCAATTCTTAACCGTTTTCCATGTAATTTTGCAGGCACCATCGGCTGGTATTACGGCAACTGCCCTGTAAATTTGGCGGAGTTTCATTGATTACTTCAAAAGTTATTAATGAGATTAGTGTTAAATTTGATTGAGTATTTTTAAAAGTTTTTCACTTAGACGTCAATTCAGACGTCAATTCTTAACCGTTCTTTATGTAATTTTGCAGGCACCATCGGCAGGTACTACGGCAATTGCCCTGTGAATTTGTCGACGTTTCAGTGACTACTTCAAAAGTTATTATTGAGATTAGTGTGAAATTTGATTGAGTATTTCAAAAGTTATTCATTTAGACGTCAAGTCAGACGGTAATTCTCAACTGTTTTTCATGTAATTTTGCAGGCGCCATCGGCTGGTATTACAGAAACTGCCCTGTCAATTTGGCGAAATTTCATTGATTACTTTAAAAGTTATTAATGAGATTAGTGTGAAATTTGATTGAGTATTTTTAAAAGTTATTCATTTAAACGTCAATTCAGACGTCAATTCTCAATCGTTTTCCATGTAATTTTGCAGGCGCCATCGGCTGTTATTACGGCAACTGCCCTGTAAATTTGGTGGAGTTTGATTGATTACTTCAAAAGTTATTAATGAGATTAGTGTGAAATTTGATTGAGTATTTTTAAAAGTTATTCATTTAGACGTCAATTCAGACGTCAATTCTCAACCGTTTTCCATGTAATTTTGCAGGCACCATCGGCTGGTAATACGGCAACTGCATTGTAAAATTGGCGAAGTTTCATTGACCACTTTAAAAGTTAATAGTGAGATTAGTGTGAAATTTGATTGAGTATTTCAAAAGTTTTTCATTTAGACGTCAATTCAGACGTCAATTCTTAACCGTTTTCCATGTAATTTTGCAGGCACCATCGGCTGGTACTACGGCAACTGCCCTGTAAATTTGGCGAAGATTGATTAAGTACTTCAAAAGTTATTATTGACATTAGTGTGAAATTTTCCTGTAAATTTGGCGAAGTTTGATTAAGTACTTCAAAAGTTATCAATAAGATTAGTAGGAAATTTTATAGAGTATTTTAAAAATTATGATTTAGACGTCAATTCAGACATCAATTCTTAACCGTTTTCCATGTAATTTTGCAGGCACCATCGGCTGGTATTACGGCAACTGCCCTGTAAATTTGGCGGAGTTTCATTGATTACTTCAAAAGTTATTAATGAGATTAGTGTGACATTTGATTGAGTATTTTTAAAAGTTTTTCATTTAGACATCTATTCAGACGTCAATTCTTAACCGTTTTCCATTTAATTTTGCAGGCACCATCGGCAGGTATCACGGCAACTGCCCTGTAAATTTGGCGGAGTTTCATTGACTACTTCAAAAGTTATTAATGAGATTAGTGTGAAATTTGATTGAGTATTTTTAAAAGTTATTCATTTAGACGTCAATTCAGACGTCAATTCTTAACCGTTTTCCATGTAATTTTGCAGGCACCATCGGCTGGTATTACGGCAACTGCCCTGTAAATTTGACGGAGTTTCATTGATTACTTCAAAAGTTATTAATGAGATTAGTGTGAAATTTGATTGAGTATTTTTAAAAGTTATTCATTTAGACGTCAATTCAGACGTCAATTCTCAACCGTTTTCCATGTAATTTTGCAGGCACCATCGGCTGGTACTACGGCAATTGCCCTGTGAATTTGTCGACGTTTCAGTGACTACTTCAAAAGTTATTATTGAGATTAGTGTGAAATTTGATTGAGTATTTTAAAAGTTATTCATTTAGACGTCAAGTCAGACGTTAATTCTCAACTGTTTTTCATGTAATTTTGCAGGCGCTATCGGCTGGTATTACGGAAACTGCCCTGTCAATTTGGCGAAATTTCATTGATTACTTTAAAAGTTATTAATGAGATTAGTGTGAAATTTGATTGAGTATTTTTAAAAGTTATTCATTTAAACGTCAATTCAGACGTCAATTCTCAACCGTTTTCCATGTAATTTAGCAGGCGCCATCGGCTGTTATTACGGCAACTGCCCTGTAAATTTGGTGGAGTTTGATTGATTACTTCAAAAGTTATTAATGAGATTAGTGTGAAATTTGATTGAGTATTTTTAAAAGTTATTCATTTAGACGTCAATTCAGACGTCAATTCTCAACCGTTTTCCATGTAATTTTGCAGGCACCATCGGCTGGTACTACGGCAACTGCCCTGTAAATTCGGCGGAGTTTCATTGATTACTTCAAAAGTTATTAATGAGATTAGTGTAAAATTTGATTGAGTATTTTTAAAAGTTATTCATTTAGACGTCAATTCAGACGTCAATTCTCAACCGTTTTCCATGTAATTTTGCAGGCACCATCGGCTGGTATTACGGCAACTGCCCTGTAAATTTGGCGGAGTTTCATTGATTACTTTAAAAGTTTTTAATGAGATTAGTGTGACATTTGATTGAGTATTTTTAAAAGTTTTTCATTTAGACGACAATTCAGACGTCAATTCTTAACCGTTTTCCATGTAATTTTGCAGGCACCATCGGCTGGTACTACGACAATTGCCCTGTGAATTTGTCGACGTTTCATTGACTACTTCAAAAGTTATTATTGAGATTAGTGTGAAATTTGATTGTTTATTTCAAAAGTTATTCATTTAGACGTCAATTCAGACGTCAATTCTTAACCGTTTTCCATGTAATTTTGCAGGCACCATCGGCAGGTATTACGGCAACTGCCCTGTAAATTTGGCGGAGTTTCATTGATTACTTCAAAAGTTATTAATGAGATTAGTGTGAAATTTGATTGAGTATTTTTAAAAGTTTTTCATTTAGACGTCAATTCAGACGTCAATTCTTAACCGTTTTTTATGTAATTTTGCAGGCACCATCGGCAGGTATCACGGCAACTGCGCTGTAAATTTGGCGGAGTTTCATTGATTACTTCAAAAGTTATTAATGAGATTAGTGTGAAATTTGATTGAGTATTTTTAAAAGTTTTTCATTTAGACGTCAATTCAGACGTCAATTCTTAACCGTTTTCCATGTAATTTTGCAGGCACCATCGGCTGGTACTACGGCAACTGCCCTGTAAATTTGGCGAAGATTGATTAAGTACTTCAAAAGTTATTATTGACATTAGTGTGAAATTTTCCTGTAAATTTGGCGAAGTTTGATTAAGTACTTCAAAAGTTATCAATAAGATTAGTAGGAAATTTTATAGAGTATTTTAAAAATTATGATTTAGACGTCAATTCAGACATCAATTCTTAACCGTTTTCCATGTAATTTTGCAGGCACCATCGGCTGGTATTACGGCAACTGCCCTGTAAATTTGGCGGAGTTTCATTGATTACTTCAAAAGTTATTAATGAGATTAGTGTGACATTTGATTGAGTATTTTTAAAAGTTTTTCATTTAGACATCTATTCAGACGTCAATTCTTAACCGTTTTCCATTTAATTTTGCAGGCACCATCGGCAGGTATCACGGCAACTGCCCTGTAAATTTGGCGGAGTTTCATTGACTACTTCAAAAGTTATTAATGAGATTAGTGTGAAATTTGATTGAGTATTTTTAAAAGTTATTCATTTAGACGTCAATTCAGACGTCAATTCTTAACCGTTTTCCATGTAATTTTGCAGGCACCATCGGCTGGTACTACGGCAACTGCCCTGTAAATTTGGCGAAGATTGATTAAGTACTTCAAAAGTTATTATTGACATTAGTGTGAAATTTTCCTGTAAATTTGGCGAAGTTTGATTAAGTACTTCAAAAGTTATCAATAAGATTAGTAGGAAATTTTATAGAGTATTTTAAAAATTATGATTTAGACGTCAATTCAGACATCAATTCTTAACCGTTTTCCATGTAATTTTGCAGGCACCATCGGCTGGTATTACGGCAACTGCCCTGTAAATTTGGCGGAGTTTCATTGATTACTTCAAAAGTTATTAATGAGATTAGTGTGACATTTGATTGAGTATTTTTAAAAGTTTTTCATTTAGACATCTATTCAGACGTCAATTCTTAACCGTTTTCCATTTAATTTTGCAGGCACCATCGGCAGGTATCACGGCAACTGCCCTGTAAATTTGGCGGAGTTTCATTGACTACTTCAAAAGTTATTAATGAGATTAGTGTGAAATTTGATTGAGTATTTTTAAAAGTTATTCATTTAGACGTCAATTCAGACGTCAATTCCTAACCGTTTTCCATGTAATTTTGCAGGCACCATCGGCTGGTATTACGGCAACTGCCCTGTAAATTTGACGGAGTTTCATTGATTACTTCAAAAGTTATTAATGAGATTAGTGTGAAATTTGATTGAGTATTTTTAAAAGTTATTCATTTAGACGTCAATTCAGACGTCAATTCTCAACCGTTTTCCATGTAATTTTGCAGGCACCATCGGCTGGTACTACGGCAATTGCCCTGTGAATTTGTCGACGTTTCAGTGACTACTTCAAAAGTTATTATTGAGATTAGTGTGAAATTTGATTGAGTATTTTAAAAGTTATTCATTTAGACGTCAAGTCAGACGTTAATTCTCAACTGTTTTTCATGTAATTTTGCAGGCGCTATCGGCTGGTATTACGGAAACTGCCCTGTCAATTTGGCGAAATTTCATTGATTACTTTAAAAGTTATTAATGAGATTAGTGTGAAATTTGATTGAGTATTTTTAAAAGTTATTCATTTAAACGTCAATTCAGACGTCAATTCTCAACCGTTTTCCATGTAATTTAGCAGGCGCCATCGGCTGTTATTACGGCAACTGCCCTGTAAATTTGGTGAAGTTTGATTGATTACTTCAAAAGTTATTAATGAGATTAGTGTGAAATTTGATTGAGTATTTTTAAAAGTTATTCATTTAGACGTCAATTCAGACGTCAATTCTCAACCGTTTTCCATGTAATTTTGCAGGCACCATCGGCTGGTACTACGGCAACTGCCCTGTAAATTCGGCGGAGTTTCATTGATTACTTCAAAAGTTATTAATGAGATTAGTGTAAAATTTGATTGAGTATTTTTAAAAGTTATTCATTTAGACGTCAATTCAGACGTCAATTCTCAACCGTTTTCCATGTAATTTTGCAGGCACCATCGGCTGGTATTACGGCAACTGCCCTGTAAATTTGGCGGAGTTTCATTGATTACTTTAAAAGTTATTAATGAGATTAGTGTGACATTTGATTGAGTATTTTTAAAAGTTTTTCATTTAGACGACAATTCAGACGTCAATTCTTAACCGTTTTCCATGTAATTTTGCAGGCACCATCGGCTGGTACTACGACAATTGCCCTGTGAATTTGTCGACGTTTCATTGACTACTTCAAAAGTTATTATTGAGATTAGTGTGAAATTTGATTGTTTATTTCAAAAGTTATTCATTTAGACGTCAATTCAGACGTCAATTCTTAACCGTTTTCCATGTAATTTTGCAGGCACCATCGGCAGGTATTACGGCAACTGCCCTGTAAATTTGGCGGAGTTTCATTGATTACTTCAAAAGTTATTAATGAGATTAGTGTGAAATTTGATTGAGTATTTTTAAAAGTTTTTCATTTAGACGTCAATTCAGACGTCAATTCTTAACCGTTTTTTATGTAATTTTGCAGGCACCATCGGCAGGTATCACGGCAACTGCGCTGTAAATTTGGCGGAGTTTCATTGATTACTTCAAAAGTTATTAATGAGATTAGTGTGAAATTTGATTGAGTTTTTTTAAAAGTTATTCATTTAGACGTCAATTCAGACGTCAATTCTCAACCGTTTTCCATGTAATTTTGCAGGCACCATCGGCTGGTATTACGGCAACTGCCCTGTAAATTTGGCGGAGTTTCATTGATTACTTCAAAAGTTATTATTGAGATCAGTGTGACATTTGATTGAGTATTTTTAAAAGTTATTCATTTAGACGTCAATTCAGACGTCAATTCTCAACCGTTTTCCATGTAATTTTGCAGGCACCATCGGCTGGTACTACGGCAACTGCCCTGTAAATTTGGCGAAGTTTCATTGACTACTTTAAAAGTTAATAGTGAGATTAGTGTGAAATTTGATTGAGTATTTCAAAAGTTTTTCATTTTGACGTCAATTCAGACGTCAATTCTTAACCGTTTTCCATGTAAATTTGCAGGCACCATCGGCTGGTACTACGGCAACTGCCCTGTAAATTTGGCGAAGATTGATTAAGTACTTCAAAAGTTATCATTGACATTAGTGTGAAATGTTCCTGTAAATTTGGCGAAGTTTGATTAAGTACTTCAAAAGTTATCAATAAGATTAGTAGGAAATTTGATTGAGTATTTTAAAAATTATGATTTAGACGTCAATTCAGACGTCAATTCTTAACCGTTTTCCATGTAATTTTGCAGGCACCATCGGCTGGTATTACGGCAACTGCCCTGTAAATTTGGCGGAGTTTCATTGATTACTTCAAAAGTTATTAATGAGATCAGTGTGACATTTAATTGAGTATTTTTAAAAGTTTTTCATTTAGACGTCAATTCAGACGTCAATTCTTAACCGTTTTCCATGTACTTTCGCAGGCACCATCGGCAGGTATTACGGCAACTGCCCTGTAAATTTGGCGGAGTTTCATTGATTACTTCAAAAGTTATTAATGAGATTAGTGTGACATTTGATTGAGTATTTTTAAAAGTTTTTCATTTAGACATCTATTCAGACGTCAATTCTTAACCGTTTTCCATTTAATTTTGCAGGCACCATCGGCAGGTATCACGGCAACTGCCCTGTAAATTTGGCGGAGTTTCATTGACTACTTCAAAAGTTATTAATGAGATTAGTGTGAAATTTGATTGAGTATTTTTAAAAGTTATTCATTTAGACGTCAATTCAGACGTCAATTCTTAACCGTTTTCCATGTAATTTTGCAGGCACCATCGGCTGGTATTACGGCAACTGCCCTGTAAATTTGACGGAGTTTCATTGATTACTTCAAAAGTTATTAATGAGATTAGTGTGAAATTTGATTGAGTATTTTTAAAAGTTATTCATTTAGACGTCAATTCAGACGTCAATTCTCAACCGTTTTCCATGTAATTTTGCAGGCACCATCGGCTGGTACTACGGCAATTGCCCTGTGAATTTGTCGACGTTTCAGTGACTACTTCAAAAGTTATTATTGAGATTAGTGTGAAATTTGATTGAGTATTTTAAAAGTTATTCATTTAGACGTCAAGTCAGACGTTAATTCTCAACTGTTTTTCATGTAATTTTGCAGGCGCTATCGGCTGGTATTACGGAAACTGCCCTGTCAATTTGGCGAAATTTCATTGATTACTTTAAAAGTTATTAATGAGATTAGTGTGAAATTTGATTGAGTATTTTTAAAAGTTATTCATTTAAACGTCAATTCAGACGTCAATTCTCAACCGTTTTCCATGTAATTTAGCAGGCGCCATCGGCTGTTATTACGGCAACTGCCCTGTAAATTTGGTGGAGTTTGATTGATTACTTCAAAAGTTATTAATGAGATTAGTGTGAAATTTGATTGAGTATTTTTAAAAGTTATTCATTTAGACGTCAATTCAGACGTCAATTCTCAACCGTTTTCCATGTAATTTTGCAGGCACCATCGGCTGGTACTACGGCAACTGCCCTGTAAATTCGGCGGAGTTTCATTGATTACTTCAAAAGTTATTAATGAGATTAGTGTAAAATTTGATTGAGTATTTTTAAAAGTTATTCATTTAGACGTCAATTCAGACGTCAATTCTCAACCGTTTTCCATGTAATTTTGCAGGCACCATCGGCTGGTATTACGGCAACTGCCCTGTAAATTTGGCGGAGTTTCATTGATTACTTTAAAAGTTATTAATGAGATTAGTGTGACATTTGATTGAGTATTTTTAAAAGTTTTTCATTTAGACGACAATTCAGACGTCAATTCTTAACCGTTTTCCATGTAATTTTGCAGGCACCATCGGCTGGTACTACGACAATTGCCCTGTGAATTTGTCGACGTTTCATTGACTACTTCAAAAGTTATTATTGAGATTAGTGTGAAATTTGATTGTTTATTTCAAAAGTTATTCATTTAGACGTCAATTCAGACGTCAATTCTTAACCGTTTTCCATGTAATTTTGCAGGCACCATCGGCAGGTATTACGGCAACTGCCCTGTAAATTTGGCGGAGTTTCATTGATTACTTCAAAAGTTATTAATGAGATTAGTGTGAAATTTGATTGAGTATTTTTAAAAGTTTTTCATTTAGACGTCAATTCAGACGTCAATTCTTAACCGTTTTTTATGTAATTTTGCAGGCACCATCGGCAGGTATCACGGCAACTGCGCTGTAAATTTGGCGGAGTTTCATTGATTACTTCAAAAGTTATTAATGAGATTAGTGTGAAATTTGATTGAGTATTTTTAAAAGTTATTCATTTAGACGTCAATTCAGACGTCAATTCTCAACCGTTTTCCATGTAATTTTGCAGGCACCATCGGCTGGTATTACGGCAACTGCCCTGTAAATTTGGCGGAGTTTCATTGATTACTTCAAAAGTTATTATTGAGATCAGTGTGACATTTGATTGAGTATTTTTAAAAGTTATTCATTTAGACGTCAATTCAGACGTCAATTCTCAACCGTTTTCCATGTAATTTTGCAGGCACCATCGGCTGGTACTACGGCAACTGCCCTGTAAATTTGGCGAAGTTTCATTGACTACTTTAAAAGTTAATAGTGAGATTAGTGTGAAATTTGATTGAGTATTTCAAAAGTTTTTCATTTTGACGTCAATTCAGACGTCAATTCTTAACCGTTTTCCATGTAAATTTGCAGGCACCATCGGCTGGTACTACGGCAACTGCCCTGTAAATTTGGCGAAGATTGATTAAGTACTTCAAAAGTTATCATTGACATTAGTGTGAAATGTTCCTGTAAATTTGGCGAAGTTTGATTAAGTACTTCAAAAGTTATCAATAAGATTAGTAGGAAATTTGATTGAGTATTTTAAAAATTATGATTTAGACGTCAATTCAGACGTCAATTCTTAACCGTTTTCCATGTAATTTTGCAGGCACCATCGGCTGGTATTACGGCAACTGCCCTGTAAATTTGGCGGAGTTTCATTGATTACTTCAAAAGTTATTAATGAGATCAGTGTGACATTTAATTGAGTATTTTTAAAAGTTTTTCATTTAGACGTCAATTCAGACGTCAATTCTTAACCGTTTTCCATGTACTTTCGCAGGCACCATCGGCAGGTATTACGGCAACTGCCCTGTAAATTTGGCGGAGTTTCATTGATTACTTCAAAAGTTATTATTGAGATCAGTGTGACATTTGATTGAGTATTTTTAAAAGTTATTCATTTAGACGTCAATTCAGACGTCAATTCTCAACCGTTTTCCATGTAATTTTGCAGGCACCATCGGCTGGTATTACGGCAACTGCCCTGTAAATTTGGCGGAGTTTCATTGATTACTTCAAAAGTTATTATTGAGATCAGTGTGACATTTGATTGAGTATTTTTAAAAGTTATTCATTTAGACGTCAATTCAGACGTCAATTCTCAACCGTTTTCCATGTAATTTTGCAGGCACCATCGGCTGGTATTACGGCAACTGCCCTGTAAATTTTGGCGGAGTTTCATTGATTACTTTAAAAGTTATTAATGAGATTAGTGTGACATTTGATTGAGTATTTTTAAAAGTTTTTCATTTAGACGTCAATTCAGACGTCAATTCTTAACCGTTTTCCATGTAATTTTGCAGGCACCATCGGCTGGTACTACGACAATTGCCCTGTGAATTTGTCGACGTTTCATTGACTACTTCAAAAGTTATTATTGAGATTAGTGTGAAATTTGATTGTTTATTTCAAAAGTTATTCATTTAGACGTCAATTCAGACGTCAATTCTTAACCGTTTTCCATGTAATTTTGCACGCACCATCGGCAGGTATTACGGCAACTGCCCTGTAAATTTGGCGGAGTTTCATTGATTACTTCAAAAGTTATTAATGAGATTAGTGTGAAATTTGATTGAGTATTTTTAAAAGTTTTTCATTTAGACGTCAATTCAGACGTCAATTCTTAACCGTTTTTTATGTAATTTTGCAGGCACCATCGGCAGGTATCACGGCAACTGCGCTGTAAATTTGGCGGAGTTTCATTGATTACTTCAAAAGTTATTAATGAGATTAGTGTGAAATTTGATTGAGTATTTTTAAAAGTTATTCATTTAGACGTCAATTCAGACGTCAATTCTCAACCGTTTTCCATGTAATTTTGCAGGCACCATCGGCTGGTAATACGGCAACTGCCCTGTAAATTTGGCGAAGTTTCATTGACTACTTTAAAAGTTAATAGTGAGATTAGTGTGAAATTTGATTGAGTATTTCAAAAGTTTTTCATTTTGACGTCAATTCAGACGTCAATTCTTAACCGTTTTCCATGTAAATTTGCAGGCACCATCGGCTGGTACTACGGCAACTGCCCTGTAAATTTGGCGAAGATTGATTAAGTACTTCAAAAGTTATCATTGACATTAGTGTGAAATGTTCCTGTAAATTTGGCGAAGTTTGATTAAGTACTTCAAAAGTTATCAATAAGATTAGTAGGAAATTTGATTGAGTATTTTAAAAATTATGATTTAGACGTCAATTCAGACGTCAATTCTTAACCGTTTTCCATGTAATTTTGCAGGCACCATCGGCTGGTATTACGGCAACTGCCCTGTAAATTTGGCGGAGTTTCATTGATTACTTCAAAAGTTATTAATGAGATCAGTGTGACATTTGATTGAGTATTTTTAAAAGTTTTTCATTTAGACGTCAATTCAGACGTCAATTCTCAACCGTTTTCCATGTACTTTTGCAGGCACCATCGGCAGGTATTACGGCAACTGCCCTGTAAATTTGGCGGAGTTACATTGATTACTTCAAAAGTTATTAATGAGAATAGTGTAAAATTTGATTGAGTTTTTTTAAAAGTTATTCATTTAGACGTCAATTCAGACGTCAATTCTCAACCGTTTTCCATGTAATTTTGCAGGCACCATCGGCTGGTACTACGGCAACTGCCCTGTGAATTTGTCGACGTTTTATTGATTACTTCAAAAGTTATTAATGAGATTAGTGTGAAATTTGATTGAGTATTTTTAAAAGTTTTTCATTAAGACGTCAATTCAGACGTCAATTCTTAACCGTTTTCTATGTAATTTTGCTGGCACCATCGGCAGGTATCACGGCAACTGCCCTGTAAATTTGGCGGAGTTTCATTGATTACTTCAAAAGTTATTAATGAGATTAGTGTGAAATTTGATTGAGTATTTTTAAAAGTTATTCTTTTAGACGTCAATTCAGACGTCAATTCTTAACCGTTTTCCATGTAATTTTGCAGGCACCATCGGCTGGTACTACGACAATTGCCCTGTGAATTTGTCGACGTTTCATTGACTACTTCAAAAGTTATTATTGAGATTAGTGTGAAATTTGATTGAGTATTTCAAAAGTTATTCATTTAGACGTCAATTCAGACGTCAATTCTTAACCGTTTTCCATGTAATTTTGCAGGCACCATCGGCTGGTATTACGGCAACTGCCCTGTAAATTTGGCGGAGTTTCATTGATTACTTCAAAAGGTATTAATGAGATTAGTGTGAAATTTGATTGAGTATTTTTAAAAGTTTTTCATTTAGACGTCAATTCAGACGTCAATTCTCAACCGTTTTCCATGTAATTTTGCAGGCGCCATCGGCTGGTACTACGGCAACTGCCCTGTAAATTTGGCGGAGTTTCATTGATTACTTCAAAAGTTATTGATGAGATTAGGGTGAAATTTGACTGAGTATTTTTAAAAGTTATTCATTTAGACGTCAATTCAGACGTCAATTCTCAACCGTTTTCCATGTAATTTTGCAGGCACCATCGGCTGGTACTACGGCAATTGCCCTGTGAATTTGTCGACGTTTTATTGACTACTTCAAAAGTTATTATTGAGATTAGTGTGAAATTTGATTGAGTATTTCAAAAGTTTTTCATTTAGACGTCAATTCAGACGTCAATTCTTAACCGTTTTCCATGTAATTTTGCAGGCACCATCGGCTGGTACTACGGCAACTGCCCTGTAAATTTGGCGAAGATTGATTAAGTACTTCAAAAGTTATTATTGACATTAGTGTGAAATTTTCCTGTAAATTTGGCGAAGCTTGATTAAGTACTTCAAAAGTTATCAATAAGATTAGTAGGAAATTTTATAGAGTATTTTAAAAATTATGATTTAGACGTCAATTCAGACATCAATTCTTAACCGTTTTCCATGTAATTTTGCAGGCACCATCGGCTGGTATTACGGCAACTGCCCTGTAAATTTGGCGGAGTTTCATTGATTACTTCAAAAGTTATTAATGAGATTAGTGTGACATTTGATTGAGTATTTTTAAAAGTTTTTCATTTAGACGTCTATTCAGACGTCAATTCTTAACCGTTTTCCATGTAATTTTGCAGGCACCATCGGCAGGTATCACGGCAATTGCCCTGTAAATTTGGCGGAGTTTGATTGAATACTTCAAAAGTTATTAATGAGATTAGTGTGAAATTTGATTGAGTATTTTTAAAAGTTATTCATTTAGACGTCAATTCAGACGTCAATTCTTAACCGTTTTCTATGTAATTTTGCAGGCACCATCGGCTGGTACTACGACACTTGCCCTGTGAATTTGTCGATGTTTCATTGACTACTTCAAAAGTTATTATTGAGATTAGTGTGAAATTTGATTGAGTATTTCAAAAGTTATTCATTTAGACGTCAATTCAGACGTCAATTCTTAACCGTTTTCCATGTAATTTTGCAGGCACCATCGGCTGGTATTACGGCAACTGCCCTGTAAATTTGGCGGAGTTTCATTGATTACTTCAAAAGTTATTAATGAGATTAGTGTGAAATTTGATTGAGTATTTTAAAAAGTTTTTCATTTAGACGTCAATTCAGACGTCAATTCTTAACCGTTTTCCATGTAATTTTGCAGGCACCATCAGCAGGTATCACGGCAACTGCCCTGTAAATTTGGCGGAGTTTCATTGATTACTTCGAAAGTTATTAATGAGATTAGTGTGAAATTTGATTGAGTATTTTTAAAAGTTATTCATTTAGACGTCAATTCAGACGTCAATTCTCAACCGTTTTCCATGTAATTTTGCAGGCACCATCGGCTGGTACTACGGCAATTGCCCTGTGAATTTGTCGACGTTTCATTGACTACTTCAAAAGTTATTATTGAGATTAGAGTGAAATTTGATTGAGTATTTCAAAAGTTATTCATTTAGACGTCAAGTCAGACGTTAATTCTCAACTGTTTTCCATGTAATTTTGCAGGCGCCATCGGCTGGTATTACGGAAACTGCCCTGTCAATTTGGCGAAATTTCATTGATTACTTTAAAAGTTATTAATGAGATTAGTGTGAAATTTGATTGAGTATTTTTAAAAGTTATTCATTTAAACGTCAATTCGGACGTCAATTCTCAACCGTTTTCCATGTAATTTTGCAGGCGCCATCGGCTGTTATTCCGGCAACTGCCCTGTAATTTTGGTGGAGTTTCATTGATTACTTCAAAAGTTATTAATGAGATTAGTGTGAAATTTGATTGAGTATTTTTAAAAGTTATTCATTTAGACGTCAATTCAGACGTCAATTCTCAACCGTTTTCCATGTAATTTTGCAGGCACCATCGACTGGTACTACGGCAACTGCCCTGTAAATTTGGCTAAGTTTCATTGACTACTTTAAAAGTTAATAGTGAGATTAGTGTGAAATTTGATTGAGTATTTCAAAAGTTTTTCATTTAGACGTCAATTCAGACGTCAATTCTTAACCGTTTCCTATGTAATTTTGCAGGCACCATCGGCAGGTATCACGGCAACTGCCCTGTAAATTTGGCGGAGTTTCATTGACTACTTCAAAAGTTATTAATGAGATTAGTGTGAAATTTGATTGAGTATTTTTAAAAGTTATTCATTTAGACGTCAATTCAGACGTCAATTCTTAACCGTTTTCCATGTAATTTTGCAGGCACCATCGGCTGGTACTACGACAATTGCCCTGTGAATTTGTCGACGTTTCATTGATTACTTCAAAAGTTATTAATGAGATCAGTGTGAAATTTGATTGAGTATTTTTAAAAGTTTTTCATTTAGACGTCAATTCAGACGTCAATTCTTAACCGTTTTCCATGTAATTTTGCAGGCGCCATCGGCAGGTATTACGGCAACTGCCCTGTAAATTTGGCGGAGTTTCATTGATTATTTCAAAAGTTATTAATGAGAATAGTGTGAAATTTGATTGAGAATTTTTAAAAGTTTTTCATTTAGACGTCAATTCAGACGTCAATTCTCAACCGTTTTCTATGTAATTTTGCAGGCACCATCGGCTGGTACTACGGCAACTGCCCTGTAAATTTGGCGGAGTTTCATTGACTACTTCAAAAGTTATTAATGAGATTAGTGTGAAATTTGATTGAGTATTTTTAAAAGTTATTCATTTAGACGTCAATTCAGACGTCAATTCTTAACCGTTTTCCATGTAATTTTGCAGGCACCATCGGCTGGTATTACGGCAACTGCCCTGTAAATTTAGCGGAGTTTCATTGATTACATCAAAAGTTATTAATGAGATCAGTGTGAAATTTGATTGAGTATTTTTAAAAGCTTTTCATTTAGACGTCAATTCAGACGTCAATTCTTAACCGTTTTCCATGTAATTTTGCAGGCGCCATCGGTAGGTATTACGGCAACTGCCCTGTAAATTTGGCGGAGTTTCATTGATTATTTCAAAAGTTATTAATGAGAATAGTGTGAAATTTGATTGAGAATTTTTAAAAGTTTTTCATTTAGACGTCAATTCAGACGTCAATTCTCAACCGTTTTCTATGTAATTTTGCAGGCACCATCGGCTGGTACTACGGCAACTGCCCTGTAAATTTGGCGAAGATTGATTAAGTACTTCAAAAGTTATTATTGACATTAGTGTGAAATTTTCCTGTAAATTTGGCGAAGTTTGATTAAGTACTTCAAAAGTTATCAATAAGATTAGTAGGAAATTTTATAGAGTATTTTAAAAATTATGATTTAGACGTCAATTCAGACATCAATTCTTAACCGTTTTCCATGTAATTTTGCAGGCACCATCGGCTGGTATTACGGCAACTGCCCTGTAAATTTGGCGGAGTTTCATTGATTACTTCAAAAGTTATTAATGAGATTAGTGTGACATTTGATTGAGTATTTTTAAAAGTTTTTCATTTAGACGTCTATTCAGACGTCAATTCTTAACCGTTTTCCATGTAATTTTGCAGGCACCATCGGCAGGTATCACGGCAATTGCCCTGTAAATTTGGCGGAGTTTGATTGAATACTTCAAAAGTTATTAATGAGATTAGTGTGAAATTTGATTGAGTATTTTTAAAAGTTATTCATTTAGACGTCAATTCAGACGTCAATTCTTAACCGTTTTCTATGTAATTTTGCAGGCACCATCGGCTGGTACTACGACACTTGCCCTGTGAATTTGTCGACGTTTCATTGACTACTTCAAAAGTTATTATTGAGATTAGTGTGAAATTTGATTGAGTATTTCAAAAGTTATTCATTTAGACGTCAATTCAGACGTCAATTCTTAACCGTTTTCCATGTAATTTTGCAGGCACCATCGGCTGGTATTACGGCAACTGCCCTGTAAATTTGGCGGAGTTTCATTGACTACTTCAAAAGTTATTAATGAGATTAGTGTGAAATTTGATTGAGTATTTTTAAAAGTTTTTCATTTAGACGTCAATTCAGACGTCAATTCTTAACCGTTTTCTATGTAATTTTGCAGGCACCATCGGCAGGTATCACGGCAACTGCCCTGTAAATTTGGCGGAGTTTCATTGATTACTTCAAAAGTTATTTCCATGTAATTTTGCAGGCACCATCGGCTGGTACTACGGCAACTGCCCTGTAAATTTGGCGGAGTTTCATTGACTACTTCAAAAGTTATTAATGAGATTAGTGTGAAATTTGATTGAGTATTTTTAAAAGTTATTCATTTAGACGTCAATTCAGACGTCAATTCTTAACCGTTTTCCATGTAATTTTGCAGGCACCATCGGCTGGTATTACGGCAACTGCCCTGTAAATTTAGCGGAGTTTCATTGATTACTTCAAAAGTTATTAATGAGATCAGTGTGAAATTTGATTGAGTATTTTTAAAAGTTTTTCATTTAGACGTCAATTCAGACGTCAATTCTTAACCGTTTTCCATCTAATTTTGCAGGCGCCATCGGTAGGTATTACGGCAACTGCCCTGTAAATTTGGCGGAGTTTCATTGATTATTTCAAAAGTTATTAATGAGAATAGTGTGAAATTTGATTGAGAATTTTTAAAAGTTTTTCATTTAGACGTCAATTCAGACGTCAATTCTCAACCGTTTTCTATGTAATTTTGCAGGCACCATCGGCTGGTACTACGGCAACTGCCCTGTAAATTTGGCGAAGATTGATTAAGTACTTCAAAAGTTATTATTGACATTAGTGTGAAATTTTCCTGTAAATTTGGCGAAGTTTGATTAAGTACTTCAAAAGTTATCAATAAGATTAGTAGGAAATTTTATAGAGTATTTTAAAAATTATGATTTAGACGTCAATTCAGACATCAATTCTTAACCGTTTTCCATGTAATTTTGCAGGCACCATCGGCTGGTATTACGGCAACTGCCCTGTAAATTTGGCGGAGTTTCATTGATTACTTCAAAAGTTATTAATGAGATTAGTGTGACATTTGATTGAGTATTTTTAAAAGTTTTTCATTTAGACGTCTATTCAGACGTCAATTCTTAACCGTTTTCCATGTAATTTTGCAGGCACCATCGGCAGGTATCACGGCAATTGCCCTGTAAATTTGGCGGAGTTTGATTGAATACTTCAAAAGTTATTAATGAGATTAGTGTGAAATTTGATTGAGTATTTTTAAAAGTTATTCATTTAGACGTCAATTCAGACGTCAATTCTTAACCGTTTTCTATGTAATTTTGCAGGCACCATCGGCTGGTACTACGACACTTGCCCTGTGAATTTGTCGACGTTTCATTGACTACTTCAAAAGTTATTATTGAGATAAGTGTGAAATTTGATTGAGTATTTCAAAAGTTATTCATTTAGACGTCAATTCAGACGTCAATTCTTAACCGTTTTCCATGTAATTTTGCAGGCACCATCGGCTGGTATTACGGCAACTGCCCTGTAAATTTGGCGGAGTTTCATTGACTACTTCAAAAGTTATTAATGAGATTAGTGTGAAATTTGATTGAGTATTTTTAAAAGTTTTTCATTTAGACGTCAATTCAGACGTCAATTCTTAACCGTTTTCTATGTAATTTTGCAGGCACCATCGGCAGGTATCACGGCAACTGCCCTGTAAATTTGGCGGAGTTTCATTGATTACTTCAAAAGTTATTTCCATGTAATTTTGCAGGCACCATCGGCTGGTACTACGACAATTGCCCTGTGAATTTGTCGATGTTTCATTGACTACTTCAAAAGTTATTATTGAGATTAGTGTGAAATTTGATTGAGTATTTCAAAAGTTATTCATTTAGACGTCAATTCAGACGTCAATTCTTAACCGTTTTCCATGTAATTTTGCAGGCACCATCGGCTGGTATTACGGCAACTGCCCTGTAAATTTAGCGGAGTTTCATTGATTACTTCAAAAGTTATTAATGAGATCAGTGTGAAATTTGATTGAGTATTTTTAAAAGCTTTTCATTTAGACGTCAATTCAGACGTCAATTCTTAACCGTTTTCCATGTAATTTTGCAGGCGCCATCGGTAGGTATTACGGCAACTGCCCTGTAAATTTGGCGGAGTTTCATTGATTATTTCAAAAGTTATTAATGAGAATAGTGTGAAATTTGATTGAGAATTTTTAAAAGTTTTTCATTTAGACGTCAATTCAGACGTCAATTCTCAACCGTTTTCTATGTAATTTTGCAGGCACCATCGGCTGGTACTACGGCAACTGCCCTGTAAATTTGGCGAAGATTGATTAAGTACTTCAAAAGTTATTATTGACATTAGTGTGAAATTTTCCTGTAAATTTGGCGAAGTTTGATTAAGTACTTCAAAAGTTATCAATAAGATTAGTAGGAAATTTTATAGAGTATTTTAAAAATTATGATTTAGACGTCAATTCAGACATCAATTCTTAACCGTTTTCCATGTAATTTTGCAGGCACCATCGGCTGGTATTACGGCAACTGCCCTGTAAATTTGGCGGAGTTTCATTGATTACTTCAAAAGTTATTAATGAGATTAGTGTGACATTTGATTGAGTATTTTTAAAAGTTTTTCATTTAGACGTCTATTCAGACGTCAATTCTTAACCGTTTTCCATGTAATTTTGCAGGCACCATCGGCAGGTATCACGGCAATTGCCCTGTAAATTTGGCGGAGTTTGATTGAATACTTCAAAAGTTATTAATGAGATTAGTGTGAAATTTGATTGAGTATTTTTAAAAGTTATTCATTTAGACGTCAATTCAGACGTCAATTCTTAACCGTTTTCTATGTAATTTTGCAGGCACCATCGGCTGGTACTACGACACTTGCCCTGTGAATTTGTCGACGTTTCATTGACTACTTCAAAAGTTATTATTGAGATTAGTGTGAAATTTGATTGAGTATTTCAAAAGTTATTCATTTAGACGTCAATTCAGACGTCAATTCTTAACCGTTTTCCATGTAATTTTGCAGGCACCATCGGCTGGTATTACGGCAACTGCCCTGTAAATTTGGCGGAGTTTCATTGACTACTTCAAAAGTTATTAATGAGATTAGTGTGAAATTTGATTGAGTATTTTTAAAAGTTTTTCATTTAGACGTCAATTCAGACGTCAATTCTTAACCGTTTTCTATGTAATTTTGCAGGCACCATCGGCAGGTATCACGGCAACTGCCCTGTAAATTTGGCGGAGTTTCATTGATTACTTCAAAAGTTATTTCCATGTAATTTTGCAGGCACCATCGGCTGGTACTACGGCAACTGCCCTGTAAATTTGGCGGAGTTTCATTGACTACTTCAAAAGTTATTAATGAGATTAGTGTGAAATTTGATTGAGTATTTTTAAAAGTTATTCATTTAGACGTCAATTCAGACGTCAATTCTTAACCGTTTTCCATGTAATTTTGCAGGCACCATCGGCTGGTATTACGGCAACTGCCCTGTAAATTTAGCGGAGTTTCATTGATTACTTCAAAAGTTATTAATGAGATCAGTGTGAAATTTGATTGAGTATTTTTAAAAGTTTTTCATTTAGACGTCAATTCAGACGTCAATTCTTAACCGTTTTCCATCTAATTTTGCAGGCGCCATCGGTAGGTATTACGGCAACTGCCCTGTAAATTTGGCGGAGTTTCATTGATTATTTCAAAAGTTATTAATGAGAATAGTGTGAAATTTGATTGAGAATTTTTAAAAGTTTTTCATTTAGACGTCAATTCAGACGTCAATTCTCAACCGTTTTCTATGTAATTTTGCAGGCACCATCGGCTGGTACTACGGCAACTGCCCTGTAAATTTGGCGAAGATTGATTAAGTACTTCAAAAGTTATTATTGACATTAGTGTGAAATTTTCCTGTAAATTTGGCGAAGTTTGATTAAGTACTTCAAAAGTTATCAATAAGATTAGTAGGAAATTTTATAGAGTATTTTAAAAATTATGATTTAGACGTCAATTCAGACATCAATTCTTAACCGTTTTCCATGTAATTTTGCAGGCACCATCGGCTGGTATTACGGCAACTGCCCTGTAAATTTGGCGGAGTTTCATTGATTACTTCAAAAGTTATTAATGAGATTAGTGTGACATTTGATTGAGTATTTTTAAAAGTTTTTCATTTAGACGTCTATTCAGACGTCAATTCTTAACCGTTTTCCATGTAATTTTGCAGGCACCATCGGCAGGTATCACGGCAATTGCCCTGTAAATTTGGCGGAGTTTGATTGAATACTTCAAAAGTTATTAATGAGATTAGTGTGAAATTTGATTGAGTATTTTTAAAAGTTATTCATTTAGACGTCAATTCAGACGTCAATTCTTAACCGTTTTCTATGTAATTTTGCAGGCACCATCGGCTGGTACTACGACACTTGCCCTGTGAATTTGTCGACGTTTCATTGACTACTTCAAAAGTTATTATTGAGATAAGTGTGAAATTTGATTGAGTATTTCAAAAGTTATTCATTTAGACGTCAATTCAGACGTCAATTCTTAACCGTTTTCCATGTAATTTTGCAGGCACCATCGGCTGGTATTACGGCAACTGCCCTGTAAATTTGGCGGAGTTTCATTGACTACTTCAAAAGTTATTAATGAGATTAGTGTGAAATTTGATTGAGTATTTTTAAAAGTTTTTCATTTAGACGTCAATTCAGACGTCAATTCTTAACCGTTTTCTATGTAATTTTGCAGGCACCATCGGCAGGTATCACGGCAACTGCCCTGTAAATTTGGCGGAGTTTCATTGATTACTTCAAAAGTTATTTCCATGTAATTTTGCAGGCACCATCGGCTGGTACTACGACAATTGCCCTGTGAATTTGTCGATGTTTCATTGACTACTTCAAAAGTTATTATTGAGATTAGTGTGAAATTTGATTGAGTATTTCAAAAGTTATTCATTTAGACGTCAATTCAGACGTCAATTCTTAACCGTTTTCCATGTAATTTTGCAGGCACCATCGGCTGGTATTACGGCAACTGCCCTGTAAATTTGGCGGAGTTTCATTGATTACTTCAAAAGTTATTAATGAGATTAGTGTGAAATTTGATTGAGTATTTTTAAAAGTTATTCATTTAGACGTCAATTCAGACGTCAATTCTCAACCGTTTTCCATGTAATTTTGCAGGCACCATCGACTGGTACTACGGCAACTGCCCTGTAAATTTGGCTAAGTTTCATTGACTACTTTAAAAGTTAATAGTGAGATTAGTGTGAAATTTGATTGAGTATTTCAAAAGTTTTTCATTTAGACGTCAATTCAGACGTCAATTCTTAACCGTTTTCCATGTAATTTTGCAGGCACCATCGGCAGGTATCACGGCAACTGCCCTGTAAATTTGGCGGAGTTTCATTGACTACTTCAAAAGTTATTAATGAGATTAGTGTGAAATTTGATTGAGTATTTTTAAAAGTTATTCATTTAGACGTCAATTCAGACGTCAATTCTTAACCGTTTTCCATGTAATTTTGCAGGCACCATCGGCTGGTACTACGACAATTGCCCTGTGAATTTGTCGACGTTTCATTGATTACTTCAAAAGTTATTAATGAGATCAGTGTGAAATTTGATTGAGTATTTTTAAAAGTTTTTCATTTAGACGTCAATTCAGACGTCAATTCTTAACCGTTTTCCATGTAATTTTGCAGGCGCCATCGGCAGGTATTACGGCAACTGCCCTGTAAATTTGGCGGAGTTTCATTGATTATTTCAAAAGTTATTAATGAGAATAGTGTGAAATTTGATTGAGAATTTTTAAAAGTTTTTCATTTAGACGTCAATTCAGACGTCAATTCTCAACCGTTTTCTATGTAATTTTGCAGGCACCATCGGCTGGTACTACGGCAACTGCCCTGTAAATTTGGCGGAGTTTCATTGACTACTTCAAAAGTTATTAATGAGATTAGTGTGAAATTTGATTGAGTATTTTTAAAAGCTTTTCATTTAGACGTCAATTCAGACGTCAATTCTTAACCGTTTTCCATGTAATTTTGCAGGCGCCATCGGTAGGTATTACGGCAACTGCCCTGTAAATTTGGCGGAGTTTCATTGATTATTTCAAAAGTTATTAATGAGAATAGTGTGAAATTTGATTGAGAATTTTTAAAAGTTTTTCATTTAGACGTCAATTCAGACGTCAATTCTCAACCGTTTTCTATGTAATTTTGCAGGCACCATCGGCTGGTACTACGGCAACTGCCCTGTAAATTTGGCGAAGATTGATTAAGTACTTCAAAAGTTATTATTGACATTAGTGTGAAATTTTCCTGTAAATTTGGCGAAGTTTGATTAAGTACTTCAAAAGTTATCAATAAGATTAGTAGGAAATTTTATAGAGTATTTTAAAAATTATGATTTAGACGTCAATTCAGACATCAATTCTTAACCGTTTTCCATGTAATTTTGCAGGCACCATCGGCTGGTATTACGGCAACTGCCCTGTAAATTTGGCGGAGTTTCATTGATTACTTCAAAAGTTATTAATGAGATTAGTGTGACATTTGATTGAGTATTTTTAAAAGTTTTTCATTTAGACGTCTATTCAGACGTCAATTCTTAACCGTTTTCCATGTAATTTTGCAGGCACCATCGGCAGGTATCACGGCAATTGCCCTGTAAATTTGGCGGAGTTTGATTGAATACTTCAAAAGTTATTAATGAGATTAGTGTGAAATTTGATTGAGTATTTTTAAAAGTTATTCATTTAGACGTCAATTCAGACGTCAATTCTTAACCGTTTTCTATGTAATTTTGCAGGCACCATCGGCTGGTACTACGACACTTGCCCTGTGAATTTGTCGACGTTTCATTGACTACTTCAAAAGTTATTATTGAGATTAGTGTGAAATTTGATTGAGTATTTCAAAAGTTATTCATTTAGACGTCAATTCAGACGTCAATTCTTAACCGTTTTCCATGTAATTTTGCAGGCACCATCGGCTGGTATTACGGCAACTGCCCTGTAAATTTGGCGGAGTTTCATTGACTACTTCAAAAGTTATTAATGAGATTAGTGTGAAATTTGATTGAGTATTTTTAAAAGTTTTTCATTTAGACGTCAATTCAGACGTCAATTCTTAACCGTTTTCTATGTAATTTTGCAGGCACCATCGGCAGGTATCACGGCAACTGCCCTGTAAATTTGGCGGAGTTTCATTGATTACTTCAAAAGTTATTTCCATGTAATTTTGCAGGCACCATCGGCTGGTACTACGGCAACTGCCCTGTAAATTTGGCGGAGTTTCATTGACTACTTCAAAAGTTATTAATGAGATTAGTGTGAAATTTGATTGAGTATTTTTAAAAGTTATTCATTTAGACGTCAATTCAGACGTCAATTCTTAACCGTTTTCCATGTAATTTTGCAGGCACCATCGGCTGGTATTACGGCAACTGCCCTGTAAATTTAGCGGAGTTTCATTGATTACTTCAAAAGTTATTAATGAGATCAGTGTGAAATTTGATTGAGTATTTTTAAAAGTTTTTCATTTAGACGTCAATTCAGACGTCAATTCTTAACCGTTTTCCATGTAATTTTGCAGGCGCCATCGGTAGGTATTACGGCAACTGCCCTGTAAATTTGGCGGAGTTTCATTGATTATTTCAAAAGTTATTAATGAGAATAGTGTGAAATTTGATTGAGAATTTTTAAAAGTTTTTCATTTAGACGTCAATTCAGACGTCAATTCTCAACCGTTTTCTATGTAATTTTGCAGGCACCATCGGCTGGTACTACGGCAACTGCCCTGTAAATTTGGCGAAGATTGATTAAGTACTTCAAAAGTTATTATTGACATTAGTGTGAAATTTTCCTGTAAATTTGGCGAAGTTTGATTAAGTACTTCAAAAGTTATCAATAAGATTAGTAGGAAATTTTATAGAGTATTTTAAAAATTATGATTTAGACGTCAATTCAGACATCAATTCTTAACCGTTTTCCATGTAATTTTGCAGGCACCATCGGCTGGTATTACGGCAACTGCCCTGTAAATTTGGCGGAGTTTCATTGATTACTTCAAAAGTTATTAATGAGATTAGTGTGACATTTGATTGAGTATTTTTAAAAGTTTTTCATTTAGACGTCTATTCAGACGTCAATTCTTAACCGTTTTCCATGTAATTTTGCAGGCACCATCGGCAGGTATCACGGCAATTGCCCTGTAAATTTGGCGGAGTTTGATTGAATACTTCAAAAGTTATTAATGAGATTAGTGTGAAATTTGATTGAGTATTTTTAAAAGTTATTCATTTAGACGTCAATTCAGACGTCAATTCTTAACCGTTTTCTATGTAATTTTGCAGGCACCATCGGCTGGTACTACGACACTTGCCCTGTGAATTTGTCGACGTTTCATTGACTACTTCAAAAGTTATTATTGAGATTAGTGTGAAATTTGATTGAGTATTTCAAAAGTTATTCATTTAGACGTCAATTCAGACGTCAATTCTTAACCGTTTTCCATGTAATTTTGCAGGCACCATCGGCTGGTATTACGGCAACTGCCCTGTAAATTTGGCGGAGTTTCATTGACTACTTCAAAAGTTATTAATGAGATTAGTGTGAAATTTGATTGAGTATTTTTAAAAGTTTTTCATTTAGACGTCAATTCAGACGTCAATTCTTAACCGTTTTCTATGTAATTTTGCAGGCACCATCGGCAGGTATCACGGCAACTGCCCTGTAAATTTGGCGGAGTTTCATTGATTACTTCAAAAGTTATTTCCATGTAATTTTGCAGGCACCATCGGCTGGTACTACGACAATTGCCCTGTGAATTTGTCGATGTTTCATTGACTACTTCAAAAGTTATTATTGAGATTAGTGTGAAATTTGATTGAGTATTTCAAAAGTTATTCATTTAGACGTCAATTCAGACGTCAATTCTTAACCGTTTTCCATGTAATTTTGCAGGCACCATCGGCTGGTATTACGGCAACTGCCCTGTAAATTTGGCGGAGTTTCATTGATTACTTCAAAAGTTATTAATGAGATTAGTGTGAAATTTGATTGAGTATTTTTAAAAGTTTTTCATTTAGACGTCAATTCAGACGTCAATTCTTAACCGTTTTCCATGTAATTTTGCAGGCACCATCAGCAGGTATCACGGCAACTGCCCTGTAAATTTGGCGGAGTTTCATTGATTACTCCAAAAATTATTAATGAGATTAGTGTGAAATTTGATTGAGTATTTTTAAAAGTTATTCATTTAGACGTCAATTCAGACGTCAATTCTCAACCGTTTTCCATGTAATTTTGCAGGCACCATCGGCTGGTACTACGGCAATTGCCCTGTGAATTTGTCGACGTTTCATTGACTACTTCAAAAGTTATTATTGAGATTAGAGTGAAATTTGATTGAGTATTTCAAAAGTTATTCATTTAGACGTCAAGTCAGACGTTAATTCTCAACTGTTTTTCATGTAATTTTGCAGGCGCCATCGGCTGGTATTACGGAAACTGCCCTGTCAATTTGGCGAAATTTCATTGATTACTTTAAAAGTTATTAATGAGATTAGTGTGAAATTTGATTGAGTATTTTTAAAAGTTATTCATTTAAACGTCAATTCGGACGTCAATTCTCAACCGTTTTCCATGTAATTTTGCAGGCGCCATCGGCTGTTATTCCGGCAACTGCCCTGTAATTTTGGTGGAGTTTCATTGATTACTTCAAAAGTTATTAATGAGATTAGTGTGAAATTTGATTGAGTATTTTTAAAAGTTATTCATTTAGACGTCAATTCAGACGTCAATTCTCAACCGTTTTCCATGTAATTTTGCAGGCACCATCGGCTGGTACTACGGCAACTGCCCTGTAAATTTGGCGGAGTTTCATTGATTACTTCAAAAGGTATTAATGAGATTAGTGTGAAATTTGATTGAGTATTTTTAAAAGTTTTTCATTTAGACGTCAATTCAGACGTCAATTCTCAACCGTTTTCCATGTAATTTTGCAGGCACCATCGGCTGGTACTACGGCAACTGCCCTGTAAATTTGGCGGAGTTTCATTGATTACTTCAAAAGGTATTAATGAGATTAGTGTGAAATTTGATTGAGTATTTTTAAAAGTTTTTCATTTAGACGTCAATTCAGACGTCAATTCTCAACCGTTTTCCATGTAATTTTGCAGGCACCATCAGCAGGTATCACGGCAACTGCCCTGTAAATTTGGCGGAGTTTCATTGATTACTTCAAAAGTTATTAATGAGATTAGTGTGAAATTTGATTGAGTATTTTTAAAAGTTATTCATTTAGACGTCAATTCAGACGTCAATTCTCAACCGTTTACCATGTAATTTTGCAGGCACCATCGGCTGGTACTACGGCAATTGCCCTGTGAATTTGTCGACGTTTCATTGACTACTTCAAAAGTTATTATTGAGATTAGAGTGAAATTTGATTGAGTATTTCAAAAGTTATTCATTTAGACGTCAAGTCAGACGTTAATTCTCAACTGTTTTTCATGTAATTTTGCAGGCGCCATCGGCTGGTATTACGGAAACTGCCCTGTCAATTTGGCGAAATTTCATTGATTACTTTAAAAGTTATTAATGAGATTAGTGTGAAATTTGATTGAGTATTTTTAAAAGTTATTCATTTAAACGTCAATTCGGACGTCAATTCTCAACCGTTTTCCATGTAATTTTGCAGGCGCCATCGGCTGTTATTCCGGCAACTGTCCTGTAATTTTGGTGGAGTTTCATTGATTACTTCAAAAGTTATTAATGAGATTAGTGTGAAATTTGATTGAGTATTTTTAAAAGTTATTCATTTAGACGTCAATTCAGACGTCAATTCTCAACCGTTTTCCATGTAATTTTGCAGGCACCATCGGCTGGTACTACGGCAACTGCCCTGTAAATTTGGCGAGGTTTCATTGACTACTTTAAAAGTTAATAGTGAGATTAGTGTGAAATTTGATTGAGTATTTCAAAAGTTTTTCATTTAGACGTCAATTCAGACGTCAATTCTTAACCGTTTTCCATGTAATTTTGCAGGCACCATCGGCAGGTATCACGGCAACTGCCCTGTAAATTTGGCGGAGTTTCATTGACTACTTCAAAAGTTATTAATGAGATTAGTGTGAAATTTGATTGAGTATTTTTAAAAGTTATTCATTTAGACGTCAATTCAGACGTCAATTCTTAACCGTTTTCCATGTAATTTTGCAGGCACCATCGGCTGGTACTACGACAATTGCCCTGTGAATTTGTCGACGTTTCATTGACTACTTCAAAAGTTATTATTGAGATTAGTGTGAAATTTGATTGAGTATTTTTAAAAGTTTTTCATTTAGACGTCAATTCAGACGTCAATTCTCAACCGTTTACCATGTAATTTTGCAGGCACCATCGGCTGGTACTACGGCAATTGCCCTGTGAATTTGTCGACGTTTCATTGACTACTTCAAAAGTTATTATTGAGATTAGAGTGAAATTTGATTGAGTATTTCAAAAGTTATTCATTTAGACGTCAAGTCAGACGTTAATTCTCAACTGTTTTTCATGTAATTTTGCAGGCGCCATCGGCTGGTATTACGGAAACTGCCCTGTCAATTTGGCGAAATTTCATTGATTACTTTAAAAGTTATTAATGAGATTAGTGTGAAATTTGATTGAGTATTTTTAAAAGTTATTCATTTAAACGTCAATTCGGACGTCAATTCTCAACCGTTTTCCATGTAATTTTGCAGGCGCCATCAGCTGTTATTCCGGCAACTGTCCTGTAATTTTGGTGGAGTTTCATTGATTACTTCAAAAGTTATTAATGAGATTAGTGTGAAATTTGATTGAGTATTTTTAAAAGTTATTCATTTAGACGTCAATTCAGACGTCAATTCTCAACCGTTTTCCATGTAATTTTGCAGGCACCATCGGCTGGTACTACGGCAACTGCCCTGTAAATTTGGCGAGGTTTCATTGACTACTTTAAAAGTTAATAGTGAGATTAGTGTGAAATTTGATTGAGTATTTCAAAAGTTTTTCATTTAGACGTCAATTCAGACGTCAATTCTTAACCGTTTTCCATGTAATTTTGCAGGCACCATCGGCAGGTATCACGGCAACTGCCCTGTAAATTTGGCGGAGTTTCATTGACTACTTCAAAAGTTATTAATGAGATTAGTGTGAAATTTGATTGAGTATTTTTAAAAGTTATTCATTTAGACGTCAATTCAGACGTCAATTCTTAACCGTTTTCCATGTAATTTTGCAGGCACCATCGGCTGGTACTACGACAATTGCCCTGTGAATTTGTCGACGTTTCATTGACTACTTCAAAAGTTATTATTGAGATTAGTGTGAAATTTGATTGAGTATTTTTAAAAGTTTTTCATTTAGACGTCAATTCAGACGTCAATTCTCAACCGTTTTCCATGTAATTTTGCAGGCACCATCGGCTGGTACTACGGCAACTGCCCTGTAAATTTGGCGGAGTTTCATTGATTACTTCAAAAGTTATTAATGAGATTAGTGTGAAATTTGATTGAGTATTTTTAAAAGTTATTCATTTAGACGTCAATTCAGACGTCAATTCTCAACCGTTTTCCATGTAATTTTGCAGGCACCATCGGCTGGTACTACGGCAATTGCCCTGTGAATTTGTCGACGTTTCGTTGACTACTTCAAAAGTTATTATTGAGATTAGTGTGAAATTTGGTTGAGTATTTCAAAAGTTATTCATTGAGACGTCAAGTCAGACGTTAATTCTCAACTGTTTTTCATGTAATTTTGCAGGCGCCATCGGCTGGTATTACGGAAACTGCCCTGTCAATTTGGCGAAATTTCATAGATTACTTTAAAAGTTATTAATGAGATTAGTGTGAAATTTGATTGAGTATTTTTAAAAAATAATTTAAACGTCAATTCAGACGTCAATTCTCAACCGTTTTCCATGTAATTTTGCAGGCGCCATCGGCTGTTATTCCTGCAACTGCCCTGTAATTTTGGTGGAGTTTCATTGATTACTTCAAAAGTTATTAATGAGATTAGTGTGAAATTTGATTGAGTATTTTTAAAAGTTATTCATTTAGACGTCAATTCAGACGTCAATTCTCAACCGTTTTCCATGTGATTTTGCAGGCACCATCGGCTGGTACTACGGCAACTGCCCTGTAAATTTGGCGAAGTTTCATTGACTACTTTAAAAGTTAATAGTGAGATTAGTGTGAAATTTGATTGAGTATTTCAAAAGTTTTTCATTTAGACGTCAATTCAGACGTCAATTCTTAACCGTTTTCCATGTAATTTTGCAGGCACCATCGGCTGGTACTACGGCAACTGCCCTGTGAATTTGTCGACGTTTCATTGACTACTTCAAAAGGTATTGTTGAGATTAGTGTAAAATTTGATTAAGTATTTCAAAAGTTATTCATTTTGACGTCAATTCAGACGTCAATATTTTCAACCGTTTTCCATGTAATTTTGCAGGCACCATCGGCTGGTATCACGGCAACTGCCCTGTGAATTTGGCGGAGTTTCATTGATTACTTCAAAAGTTATTAATGAGAATAGTGTAAAATTTGATTGAGTAATTTTAAAAGTTATTCATTTAGACGTCAATTCAGACGTCAATTCTCAACTGTTTTCCATGTAATTTTGCAGGCACCATCGGCTGGTACTACGGCAACTGCCCTTTGAATTTGTCGACGTTTCATTGATTACTTCAAAAGTTATTAATGAGATTAGTGCGAAATTTGATTGAGTATTTCAAAAGTTATTCATTTAGACGTCAATTCAGACGTTAATTCTCAAACGTTTTTCATGTAATATTGCAGGCGCCATCGGCTGGTACTACGGCAATTGCCCTGTAAATTTGGCGGAGTTTCATTAATTACTTCAAAATTTATTAATGAGATTAGTGTGGAATTTGATTGAGTATTTTTAAAAGTTATTCATTTAGACGTCAATTCAGACGTCAATTTTTAACCGTTTTCCATTTAATTTTGCAGGCACCATCGGCTGGTCTTACGGCAACTGCCCTGTAAATTTGGCGGAGTTTCATTGATTACTTCAAAAGTTATTAATGAGAATAGTGATGAATTTGATTGAGTATTTTTAAAAGTTATTCATTTAGTCGTCAATTCAGACGTCAATTCTCAACCGTTTTCCATGTGATTTTGCAGGCACCATCGGCTGGCACTACGGCAACTGCCCTGTAAATTTGGCGAAGATTGATTAAGTACGTCAAAAGTTATTAATGACATTAGTGTGAAATTTTCCTGTAAATTTGGCGGAGTTTCATTGATTACTTCAAAAGTTATTAATGAGAATAGTGATGAATTTGATTGAGTATTTTTAAAAGTTATTCATTTAGACGTCAATTCAGACGTCAATTCTCAACCGTTTTCCATGTGATTTTGCAGGCACCATCGGCTGGTACTACGGCAACTGCCCTGTTAATCTGGCGGAGTTTCATTGATTACTTCAAAAGTTATTAATGAGATTAGTGTGAAATTTGATTGAGTATTTTTAAAAGTTATTCATTTAGACGTCAATTCAGACGTCAATTCTCAACCGTTTTTCATGTAATTTTGCAGGCACCATCGTCTGGTACTACGGCAATTGCCCTGTGAATTTGTCGACGTTTCATTGACTACTTCAAAAGTTATTATTTGAGATTAGTGTGAAATTTGATTGAGTATTTCAAAAGTTATTCATTTAGACGTCAAGTCAGACATTAATTCTCAACTGTTTTTCATGTAATTTTGCAGGCGCCATCGGCTGGTATTACGAAAACTGCCCTGTCAATTTGGCGAAGTTTCATTGATTACTTTAAAAGTTATTAATGAGATTAGTGTGAAATTTGATTGAGTATTTTTAAAAGTTATTCATTTAAACGTCAATTCAGACGTCAATTCTCAACCGTTTTCCATGTAATTTTTCAGGCGCCATCGGCTGTTATTACGGCAACTGCCCTGTAAATTTGGTGGAGTTTCATTGATTACTTCAAAAGTTATTAATGAGATTAGTGTGAAATTTGATTGAGTATTTTTAAAAGTTATTCATTTAGACGTCAATTCAGACGTCAATTCTCAACCGTTTTCCATGTAATTTTGCAGGCACCATCGGCTGGTACTACGGCAACTGCCCTGTAAATTTGGCGAAGTTTTATTGACTACTTTAAAAGTTAATAGTGAGATTAGTGTGAAATTTGATTGAGTATTTCAAAAGTTTTTCATTTAGACGTCAATTCAGACGTCAATTCTCAACCGTTTTCCATGTAATTTTGCAGGCACCATCGGCTGGTACTACGGCAACTGCCCTGTAAATTTGGCAAAGATTGTTTAAGTACTTCAAAAGTTATTGATGACATTAGTGTGAAATTTTCCTGTAAATTTGGCGAAGTTTGCTTAAGTACTTCAAAAGTTATCAATAAGATTAGTAGGAAATTTGATTGAGTATTTTAAAAATTATGATTTAGACGTCAATTCAGACGTCAATTCTTAACCGTTTTCCATGTAATTTTGCAGGCACCATCGGCTGGTACTACGGCAACTGCCCTGTGAATTTGTCGACGTTTCATTGACTACTTCAAAAAAAGTTATTGTTGAGATTAGTGTAAAATTTGATTAAGTATTTCAAAAGTTATTCATTTTGACGTCAATTCAGACGTCAATTTTCAACCGTTTTCCATGTAATTTTGCAGGCGCCATCGGCTGGTCTTACGGCAACTGCCCTGTGAATTTGGCGGAGTTTCATTGATTACTTCAAAAGTTATTAATGAGAATAGTGTAAAATTTGATTGAGTACTTTTAAAAGTTATTCATTTAGACGTCAATTCAGACGTCAACTCTCAACTGTTTTCCATGTAATTTTGCAGGCACCATCGGCTGGTACTACGGCAACTGCCCTTTGAATTTGTCGACGTTTCATTGATTACTTCAAAAGTTATTGATGAGATTAGTGCGAAATTTGATTGAGTATTTCAAAAGTTATTCATTTAGACGTCAATTCAGACGTTAATTCTCAAACGTTTTTCATGTAATATTGCAGGCGCCATCGGCTGGTACTACGGCAATTGCCCTGTAAATTTGGCGGAGTTTCATTAATTACTTCAAAAGTTATTAATGAGATTAGTGTGAAATTTGATTGAGTATTTTTAAAAGTTATTCATTTAGACGTCAATTCAGACGTCAATTTTCAACTGTTTTCCATGTAATTTTGCAGGCACCATCGGCTGGTACTACGGCAACTGCCCTTTGAATTTGTCGACGTTTCATTGATTACTTCAAAAGTTATTAATGAGATTAGTGCGAAATTTGATTGAGTATTTCAAAAGTTATTCATTTAGACGTCAATTCAGACGTTAATTCTCAAACGTTTTTCATGTAATATTGCAGGCGCCATCGGCTGGTACTACGGCAATTGCCCTGTAAATTTGGCGGAGTTTCATTGATTACTTCAAAAGTTATTAATGAGATTAGTGTGACATTTGATTGAGTATTTTTAAAAGTTTTTCATTTAGACGTCAATTCAGACGTCAATTCTTAACCGTTTTCCATGTAATTTTGCAGGCACCATCGGCTGGTACTACGACAACTGCCCTGTGAATTTGTCGACGTTTCATTGACTACTTCAAAAGTTATTGTTGAGATTAGTGTAAAATTTGATTAAGTATTTCAAAAGTTATTCATTTTGACGTCAATTCAGACGTCAATTTTCAACCGTTTTCCATGTAATTTTGCAGGCGCCATCGGCTGTTATTACGGCAACTGCCCTGTAAATTTGGTGGAGTTTCATTGATTACTTCAAAAGTTATTAATGAGATTAGTGTGAAATTTGATTGAGTATTTTTAAAAGTTATTCATTTAGACGTCAATTCAGACGTCAATTCTCAACCGTTTTCCATGTAATTTTGCAGGCACCATCGGCTGGTACTACGGCAACTGCCCTGTAAATTTGGCGGAGTTTCATTGACTACTTCAAAAGTTATTAATGAGATTAGTGTGAAATTTGATTGAGTATTTTTAAAAGTTATTCATTTAGACGTCAATTCAGACGTCAATTCTTAACCGTTTTTCATGTAATTTTGCAGGCACCATCGGCTGGTACTACGACAATTGCCCTGTGAATTTGTCGACGTTTCATTGACTACTTCAAAAGTTATTATTGAGATTAGTGTGAAATTTGATTGAGTATTTTTAAAAGTTTTTCATTTAGACGTCAATTCAGACGTCAATTCTCAACCGTTTTCCATGTAATTTTGCAGGCACCATCGGCTGGTACTACGGCAACTGCCCTGTAAATTTGGCGGAGTTTCATTGATTACTTCAAAAGTTATTAATGAGATTAGTGTGAAATTTGATTGAGTATTTTTAAAAGTTATTCATTTAGACGTCAATTCAGACGTCAATTCTCAACCGTTTTCCATGTAATTTTGCAGGCACCATCGGCTGGTACTACGGCAATTGCCCTGTGAATTTGTCGACGTTTCATTGACTACTTCAAAAGTTATTATTGAGATTAGTGTGAAATTTGGTTGAGTATTTCAAAAGTTATTCATTGAGACGTCAAGTCAGACGTTAATTCTCAACTGTTTTTCATGTAATTTTGCAGGCGCCATCGGCTGGTATTACGGAAACTGCCCTGTCAATTTGGCGAAATTTCATAGATTACTTTAAAAGTTATTAATGAGATTAGTGTGAAATTTGATTGAGTATTTTTAAAAAATAATTTAAACGTCAATTCAGACGTCAATTCTCAACCGTTTTCCATGTAATTTTGCAGGCGCCATCGGCTGTTATTCCTGCAACTGCCCTGTAATTTTGGTGGAGTTTCATTGATTACTTCAAAAGTTATTAATGAGATTAGTGTGAAATTTGATTGAGTATTTTTAAAAGTTATTCATTTAGACGTCAATTCAGACGTCAATTCTCAACCGTTTTCCATGTGATTTTGCAGGCACCATCGGCTGGTACTACGGCAACTGCCCTGTAAATTTGGCGAAGTTTCATTGACTACTTTAAAAGTTAATAGTGAGATTAGTGTGAAATTTGATTGAGTATTTCAAAAGTTTTTCATTTAGACGTCAATTCAGACGTCAATTCTTAACCGTTTTCCATGTAATTTTGCAGGCACCATCGGCTGGTACTACGGCAACTGCCCTGTGAATTTGTCGACGTTTCATTGACTACTTCAAAAGGTATTGTTGAGATTAGTGTAAAATTTGATTAAGTATTTCAAAAGTTATTCATTTTGACGTCAATTCAGACGTCAATTTTCAACCGTTTTCCATGTAATTTTGCAGGCACCATCGGCTGGTATCACGGCAACTGCCCTGTGAATTTGGCGGAGTTTCATTGATTACTTCAAAAGTTATTAATGAGAATAGTGTAAAATTTGATTGAGTAATTTTAAAAGTTATTCATTTAGACGTCAATTCAGACGTCAATTCTCAACTGTTTTCCATGTAATTTTGCAGGCACCATCGGCTGGTACTACGGCAACTGCCCTTTGAATTTGTCGACGTTTCATTGATTACTTCAAAAGTTATTAATGAGATTAGTGCGAAATTTGATTGAGTATTTCAAAAGTTATTCATTTAGACGTCAATTCAGACGTTAATTCTCAAACGTTTTTCATGTAATATTGCAGGCGCCATCGGCTGGTACTACGGCAATTGCCCTGTAAATTTGGCGGAGTTTCATTAATTACTTCAAAATTTATTAATGAGATTAGTGTGGAATTTGATTGAGTATTTTTAAAAGTTATTCATTTAGACGTCAATTCAGACGTCAATTTTTAACCGTTTTCCATTTAATTTTGCAGGCACCATCGGCTGGTCTTACGGCAACTGCCCTGTAAATTTGGCGGAGTTTCATTGATTACTTCAAAAGTTATTAATGAGAATAGTGATGAATTTGATTGAGTATTTTTAAAAGTTATTCATTTAGTCGTCAATTCAGACGTCAATTCTCAACCGTTTTCCATGTGATTTTGCAGGCACCATCGGCTGGCACTACGGCAACTGCCCTGTAAATTTGGCGAAGATTGATTAAGTACGTCAAAAGTTATTAATGACATTAGTGTGAAATTTTCCTGTAAATTTGGCGGAGTTTCATTGATTACTTCAAAAGTTATTAATGAGAATAGTGATGAATTTGATTGAGTATTTTTAAAAGTTATTCATTTAGACGTCAATTCAGACGTCAATTCTCAACCGTTTTCCATGTGATTTTGCAGGCACCATCGGCTGGTACTACGGCAACTGCCCTGTTAATCTGGCGGAGTTTCATTGATTACTTCAAAAGTTATTAATGAGATTAGTGTGAAATTTGATTGAGTATTTTTAAAAGTTATTCATTTAGACGTCAATTCAGACGTCAATTCTCAACCGTTTTTCATGTAATTTTGCAGGCACCATCGTCTGGTACTACGGCAATTGCCCTGTGAATTTGTCGACGTTTCATTGACTACTTCAAAAGTTATTATTTGAGATTAGTGTGAAATTTGATTGAGTATTTCAAAAGTTATTCATTTAGACGTCAAGTCAGACGTTAATTCTCAACTGTTTTTCATGTAATTTTGCAGGCGCCATCGGCTGGTATTACGAAAACTGCCCTGTCAATTTGGCGAAGTTTCATTGATTACTTTAAAAGTTATTAATGAGATTAGTGTGAAATTTGATTGAGTATTTTTAAAAGTTATTCATTTAAACGTCAATTCAGACGTCAATTCTCAACCGTTTTCCATGTAATTTTTCAGGCGCCATCGGCTGTTATTACGGCAACTGCCCTGTAAATTTGGTGGAGTTTCATTGATTACTTCAAAAGTTATTAATGAGATTAGTGTGAAATTTGATTGAGTATTTTTAAAAGTTATTCATTTAGACGTCAATTCAGACGTCAATTCTCAACCGTTTTCCATGTAATTTTGCAGGCACCATCGGCTGGTACTACGGCAACTGCCCTGTAAATTTGGCGAAGTTTTATTGACTACTTTAAAAGTTAATAGTGAGATTAGTGTGAAATTTGATTGAGTATTTCAAAAGTTTTTCATTTAGACGTCAATTCAGACGTCAATTCTCAACCGTTTTCCATGTAATTTTGCAGGCACCATCGGCTGGTACTACGGCAACTGCCCTGTAAATTTGGCAAAGATTGTTTAAGTACTTCAAAAGTTATTGATGACATTAGTGTGAAATTTTCCTGTAAATTTGGCGAAGTTTGCTTAAGTACTTCAAAAGTTATCAATAAGATTAGTAGGAAATTTGATTGAGTATTTTAAAAATTATGATTTAGACGTCAATTCAGACGTCAATTCTTAACCGTTTTCCATGTAATTTTGCAGGCACCATCGGCTGGTACTACGGCAACTGCCCTGTGAATTTGTCGACGTTTCATTGACTACTTCAAAAAAAGTTATTGTTGAGATTAGTGTAAAATTTGATTAAGTATTTCAAAAGTTATTCATTTTGACGTCAATTCAGACGTCAATTTTCAACCGTTTTCCATGTAATTTTGCAGGCGCCATCGGCTGGTCTTACGGCAACTGCCCTGAGAATTTGGCGGAGTTTCATTGATTACTTCAAAAGTTATTAATGAGAATAGTGTAAAATTTGATTGAGTACTTTTAAAAGTTATTCATTTAGACGTCAATTCAGACGTCAACTCTCAACTGTTTTCCATGTAATTTTGCAGGCACCATCGGCTGGTACTACGGCAACTGCCCTTTGAATTTGTCGACGTTTCATTGATTACTTCAAAAGTTATTGATGAGATTAGTGCGAAATTTGATTGAGTATTTCAAAAGTTATTCATTTAGACGTCAATTCAGACGTTAATTCTCAAACGTTTTTCATGTAATATTGCAGGCGCCATCGGCTGGTACTACGGCAATTGCCCTGTAAATTTGGCGGAGTTTCATTAATTACTTCAAAAGTTATTAATGAGATTAGTGTGAAATTTGATTGAGTATTTTTAAAAGTTATTCATTTAGACGTCAATTCAGACGTCAATTTTCAACTGTTTTCCATGTAATTTTGCAGGCACCATCGGCTGGTACTACGGCAACTGCCCTTTGAATTTGTCGACGTTTCATTGATTACTTCAAAAGTTATTAATGAGATTAGTGCGAAATTTGATTGAGTATTTCAAAAGTTATTCATTTAGACGTCAATTCAGACGTTAATTCTCAAACGTTTTTCATGTAATATTGCAGGCGCCATCGGCTGGTACTACGGCAATTGCCCTGTAAATTTGGCGGAGTTTCATTGATTACTTCAAAAGTTATTAATGAGATTAGTGTGACATTTGATTGAGTATTTTTAAAAGTTTTTCATTTAGACGTCAATTCAGACGTCAATTCTTAACCGTTTTCCATGTAATTTTGCAGGCACCATCGGCTGGTACTACGACAACTGCCCTGTGAATTTGTCGACGTTTCATTGACTACTTCAAAAGTTATTGTTGAGATTAGTGTAAAATTTGATTAAGTATTTCAAAAGTTATTCATTTTGACGTCAATTCAGACGTCAATTTTCAACCGTTTTCCATGTAATTTTGCAGGCGCCATCGGCTGGTCTTACGGCAACTGCCCTGTGAATTTGGCGGAGTTTCATTGATTACTTCAAAAGTTATTAATGAGAATAGTGTAAAATTTGATTGAGTATTTTTAAAAGTTATTCATTTAGACGTCAATTCAGACGTCAACTCTCAACTGTTTTCCATGTAATTTTGCAGGCACCATCGGCTGGTACTACGGCAACTGCCCTTTGAATTTGTCGACGTTTCATTGATTACTTCAAAAGTTATTAATGAGATTAGTGCGAAATTTGATTGAGTATTTCAAAAGTTATTCATTTAGACGTCAATTCAGACGTTAATTCTCAAACGTTTTTCATGTAATATTGCAGGCGCCATCGGCTGGTACTACGGCAATTGCCCTGTAAATTTGGCGGAGTTTCATTAATTACTTCAAAAGTTATTAATGAGATTAGTGTGAAATTTGATTGAGTATTTTTAAAAGTTATTCATTTAGACGTCAATTCAGACGTCAATTTTCAACTGTTTTCCATGTAATTTTGCAGGCACCATCGGCTGGTCTTACGGCAACTGCCCTGTAAATTTGGCGGAGTTTCATTGATTACTTCAAAAGTTATTAATGAGAATAGTGATGAATTTGATTGAGTATTTTTAAAAGTTATTCATTCAGACGTCAATTCAGACGTCAATTCTCAACCGTTTTCCATGTGATTTTGCAGGCACCATCGGCTGGCACTACGGCAACTGCCCTGTAAATTTGGCGAAGATTGATTAAGTACTTCAAAAGTTATTAATGACATTAGTGTGAAATTTTCCTGTAAATTTGGCGGAGTTTCATTGATTACTTCAAAAGTTATTAATGAGATTAGTGTGAAATTTGATTGAGTATTTTTAAAAGTTTTTCATTTAGACGTCAATTCAGACGTCAATTCTTAACCGTTTTCCATATAATTTTGCAGGCACCATCGGCTGGTACTACGGCAATTGCCCTGTAAATTTGGCGGAGTTTCATTGATTACTTCAAAAGTTATTAATGAGAATAGTGATGAATTTGATTGAGTATTTTTAAAAGTTATTCATTTAGACGTCAATTCAGACGTCAATTCTCAACCGTTTTCCATGTGATTTTGCAGGCACCATCGGCTGGCACTACGGCAACTGCCCTGTAAATTTGGCGAAGATTGATTAAGTACTTCAAAAGTTATTAATGACATTAGTGTGAAATTTTCCTGTAAATTTGGCGGAGTTTCATTGATTACTTCAAAAGTTATTAATGAGATTAGTGTGAAATTTGATTGAGTATTTTTAAAAGTTTTTCATTTAGACGTCAATTCAGACGTCAATTCTTAACCGTTTTCCATATAATTTCGCACGCACCATCGGCTGGTACTACGGCAACTGCCCTGTAAATTTGGCGGAGTTTCATTGATTACTTCAAAAGTTATTAATGAGATTAGTGTGAAATTTGATTGAGTATTTTTAAAAGTTATTCATTTAGACGTCAATTCAGACGTCAATTCTCAACCGTTTTCCATGTAATTTTGCAGGCACCTTCGGCTGGTACTACGGCAATTGCCCTGTGAATTTGTCGACGTTTCATTGACTACTTCAAAAGTTATTATTGAGATTAGTGTGAAATTTGATTGAGTATTTCAAAAGTTATTCATTTAGACGTCAAGTCAGACGTTAATTCTCAACTGTTTTTCATGTAATTTTGCAGGCGCCATCGGCTGGTATTACGGAAACTGCCCTGTCAATTTGGCGAAATTTCATTGATTACTTTAAAAGTTATTAATGAGATTAGTGTGAAATTTGATTGAGTATTTTTAAAAGTTATTCATTTAAACGTCAATTCAGACGTCAATTCTCAACCGTTTTCCATGTAATTTTGCAGGCGCCATCGGCTGTTATTCCGACAACTGCCCTGTAATTTTGGTGGAGTTTCATTGATTACTTCAAAAGTTATTAATGAGATTAGTGTGAAATTTGATTCAGTATTTTTAAAAGTTATTCATTTAGACGTCAATTCAGACGTCAATTCTCAACCGTTTTCCATATGATTTTGCAGGCACCATCGGCTGGTACTACGGCAACTGCCCTGTAAATTTGGCGAAGTTTCATTGACTACTTTAAAAGTTAATAGTGAGATTAGTGTGAAATTTGATTGAGTATTTCAAAAGTTTTTCATTTAGACGTCAATTCAGACGTCAATTCTTAACCGTTTTCCATGTAATTTTGCAGGCACCATCGGCTGGTACTACGGCAACTGCCCTGTAAATTTGGCGAAGATTGATTAAGTACTTCAAAAGTTATTATTGACATTAGTGTGAAATTTTCCTGTAAATTTGGCGAAGTTTGATTAAGTACTTCAAAAGTTATCAATAAGATTAGTAGGAAATTTTATAGAGTATTTTAAAAATTATGATTTAGACGTCAATTCAGACGTCAATTCTTAACCGTTTTCCATGTAATTTTGCAGGCACCATCGGCTGGTATTACGGCAACTGCCCTGTAAATTTGGCGGAGTTTCATTGATTACTTCAAAAGTTATTAATGAGAATAGTGTAAAATTTGATTGAGTATTTTTAAAAGTTATTCATTTAGACGTCAATTCAGACGTCAATTCTCAACTGTTTTCCATGTAATTTTGCAGGCACCATCGGCTGGTACTACGGCAACTTCCCTTTGAATTTGTCGACGTTTCATTGATTACTTCAAAAGTTATTAATGAGATTAGTGCGAAATTTGATTGAGTATTTCAAAAGTTATTCATTTAGACGTCAATTCAGACGTTAATTCTCAAACGTTTTTCATGTAATATTGCAGGCGCCATCGGCTGGTACTACGGCAATTGCCCTGTAAATTTGGCGGAGTTTCATTAATTACTTCAAAAGTTATTAATGAGAATAGTGATGAATTTGATTGAGTATTTTTAAAAGTTTTTCATTTAGACGTCAATTCAGACGTCAATTCTTAACCGTTTTCCATATAATTTTGCAGGCACAATCGGCAGGTATTACGGCAACTGCCCTGTTAATTTGGCGGAGTTTTATTGATTACTTCAAAAGTTATTAATGAGATTAGTGTGAAATTTGATTGAGTATTTTTAAAAGTTATTCATTTAGACGTCAATTCAGACGTCAATTCTCAACCGTTTTTCATGTAATTTTGCAGGCACCATCGTCTGGTACTACGGCAATTGCCCTGTGAATTTGTCGACGTTTCATTGACTACTTCAAAAGTTATTATTTGAGATTAGTGTGAAATTTGATTGAGTATTTCAAAAGTTATTCATTTAGACGTCAAGTCAGACGTTAATTCTCAACTGTTTTTCATGTAATTTTGCAGGCGCCATCGGCTGGTATTACGAAAACTGCCCTGTCAATTTGGCAAAGTTTCATTGATTACTTTAAAAGTTATTAATGAGATTAGTGTGAAATTTGATTGAGTATTTTTAAAAGTTATTCATTTAAACGTCAATTCAGACGTCAATTCTCAACCGTTTTCCATGTAATTTTGCAGGCGCCATCGGCTGTTATTACGGCAATTGCCCTGTGAATTTGTCGACGTTTCATTGACTACTTCAAAAGTTATTATTTGAGATTAGTGTGAAATTTGATTGAGTATTTCAAAAGTTATTCATTTAGACGTCAAGTCAGACGTTAATTCTCAACTGTTTTTCATGTAATTTTGCAGGCGCCATCGGCTGGTATTACGAAAACTGCCCTGTCAATTTGGCGAAGTTTCATTGATTACTTTAAAAGTTATTAATGAGATTAGTGTGAAATTTGATTGAGTATTTTTAAAAGTTATTCATTTAAACGTCAATTCAGACGTCAATTCTCAACCGTTTTCCATGTAATTTTGCAGGCGCCATCGGCTGTTATTACGGCAACTGCCCTGTAAATTTGGTGGAGTTTCATTGATTACTTCAAAAGTTATTAATGAGATTAGTGTGAAATTTGATTGAGTATTTTTAAAAGTTATTCATTTAGACGTCAATTCAGACGTCAATTCTCAACCGTTTTCCATGTAATTTTGCAGGCACCATCGGCTGGTACTACGGCAACTGCCCTGTAAATTTGGCGAAGTTTCATTGACTACTTTAAAAGTTAATAGTGAGATTAGTGTGAAATTTGATTGAGTATTTCAAAAGTTTTTCATTTAGACGTCAATTCAGACGTCAATTCTTAACCGTTTTCCATGTAATTTTGCAGGCACCATCGGCTGGTACTACGGGAATTGCCCTGTAAATTTGGCGAAGATTGATTAAGTACTTCAAAAGTTATTATTGACATTAGTGTGAAATTTTCCTGTAAATTTGGCGAAGTTTGATTAAGTACTTCAAAAGTTATCAATAAGATTAGTAGGAAATTTGATTGAGTATTTTAAAAATTATAATTTAGACGTCAATTCAGACGTCAATTCTTAACCGTTTTCCATGTAATTTTGCAGGCACCATCGGCTGGTACTACGGCAACTGCCCTGTGAATTTGTCGACGTTTCATTGACTACTTCAAAAGTTATTGTTGAGATTAGTGTAAAATTTGATTAAGTATTTCAAAAGTTATTCATTTTGACGTCAATTCAGACGTCAATTTTCAACCGTTTTCCATGTAATTTTGCAGGCGATATCGGCTGGTCTTACGGCAACTGCCCTGTGAATTTGGCGGAGTTTCATTGATTACTTCAAAAGTTATTAATGAGAATAGTGTAAAATTTGATTGAGTATTTTTAAAAATTATTCATTTAGACGTCAATTCAGACGTCAACTCTCAACTGTTTTCCATGTAATTTTGCAGGCACCATCGGCTGGTACTACGGCAACTGCCCTTTGAATTTGTCGACGTTTCATTGATTACTTCAAAAGTTATTAATGAGATTAGTGCGAAATTTGATTGAGTATTTCAAAAGTTATTCATTTAGACGTCAATTCAGACGTTAATTCTCAAACGTTTTTCATGTAATATTGCAGGCGCCATCGGCTGGTACTACGGCAATTGCCCTGTAAATTTGGCGGAGTTTCATTAATTACTTCAAAAGTTATTAATGAGATTAGTGTGAAATTTGATTGAGTATTTTTAAAAGTTATTCATTTAGACGTCAATTCAGACGTCAATTTTCAACTGTTTTCCATGTAATTTTGCAGGCACCATCGGCTGGTCTTACGGCAACTGCCCTGTAAATTTGGCGGAGTTTCATTGATTACTTCAAAAGTTATTAATGAGAATAGTGATGAATTTGATTGAGTATTTTTAAAAGTTATTCATTTAGACGTCAATTCAGACGTCAATTCTCAACCGTTTTCCATGTGATTTTGCAGGCACCATCGGCTGGCACTACGGCAACTGCCCTGTAAATTTGGCGAAGATTGATTAAGTACTTCAAAAGTTATTAATGACATTAGTGTGAAATTTTCCTGTAAATTTGGCGGAGTTTCATTGATTACTTCAAAAGTTATTAATGAGATTAGTGTGAAATTTGATTGAGTATTTTTAAAAGTTTTTCATTTAGACGTCAATTCAGACGTCAATTCTTAACCGTTTTCCATATAATTTTGCAGGCACCATCGGCAGGTATTACGGCAACTGCCCTGTAAATTTGGCGGAGTTTTATTGATTACTTCAAAAGTTATTAATGAGATTAGTGTGAAATTTGATTAAGTATTTTTAAAAGTTATTCATTTAGACGTCAATTCAGACGTCAATTCTCAACCGTTTTTCATGTAATTTTGCAGGCACCATCGTCTGGTACTACGGCAATTGCCCTGTGAATTTGTCGACGTTTCATTGACTACTTCAAAAGTTATTATTGAGATTAGTGTGAAATTTGATTGAGTATTTCAAAAGTTATTCATTTAGACGTCAAGTCAGGCGTTAATTCTCAACTGTTTTTCATGTAATTTTGCAGGCGCCATCGGCTGGTATTACGAAAACTGCCCTGTCAATTTGGCGAAGTTTCATTGATTACTTTAAAGTTATTAATGAGATTAGTGTGAAATTTGATTGAGTATTTTTAAAAGTTATTCATTTAAACGTCAATTCAGACGTCAATTCTCAACCGTTTTCCATGTAATTTTGCAGGAGCCATCGGCTGTTATTACGGCAACTGCCCTGTAAATTTGGTGGAGTTTCATTGATTACTTCAAAAGTTATTAATGAGATTAGTGTGAAATTTGATTGAGTATTTTTAAAAGTTATTCATTTAGACGTCAAATCAGACGTCAATTCTCAACCGTTTTCTATGTAATTTTGCAGGCACCATCGGCTGGTACTACGGCAACTGCCCTGTAAATTTGGCGAAGTTTCATTGACTACTTTAAAAGTTAATAGTGAGATTAGTGTGAAATTTGATTGAGTATTTCAAAAGTTTTTCATTTAGACGTCAATTCAGACGTCAATTCTTAACCGTTTTCCATGTAATTTTGCAGGCACCATCGGCTGGTACTACGGCAATTGCCCTGTAAATTTGGCGAAGATTGATTAAGTACTTCAAAAGTTATTATTGACATTAGTGTGAAATTTTCCTGTAAATTTGGCGAAGTTTGATTAAGTACTTCAAAAGTTATCAATAAGATTAGTAAGAAATTTGATTGAGTATTTTAAAAATTATGATTTAGACGTCAATTCAGACATCAATTCTTAACACCCTGTAAATTTGGCGGAGTTTCATTGATTACTTCAAAAGTTATTAATGAGATTAGTGTGAAATTTAATTGAGTATTTTTAAAAGTTTCTCATTTAGACGTCAATTCAGACGTCAATTCTTAACCGTTTTCTATGTAATTTTGCAGGCACCATCGGCTGGTACCACGGCAACTGCCCTGTAAATTTGGCGAAGTTTCATTGACTACTTTGAAAGTTAATAGTGAGATTAGTGTGAAATTTGATTGAGTATTTCAAAAGTTTTTCATTTAGACGTCAATTCAGACGTCAATTCTTAACCGTTTTCCATGTAATTTTGCAGGCACCATCGGCTGGTACTACGGCAACTGCCCTGTAAATTTGGCGAAGATTGATTAAGTACTTCAAAAGTTATGATTGACATTAGTGTGAAATTTTCCTGTAAATTTGGCGAAGTTTGATTAAGTACTTCAAAAGTTATCAATAAGATTAGTAGGAAATTTGATTGAGTATTTTAAAAATTATGATTTAGACGTCAATTCAGACGTCAATTCTTAACCGTTTTCCATGTATTTTTGCAGGCACCATCGGCTGGTGTTACGGCAACTGCCCTGTAAATTTGGCGGAGTTTCATTGATTACTTCAAAAGTTATTAATGAGATTAGTGTGAAATTTGATTGAGTATTTTTAAAAGTTTTTCATTTAGACGTCAATTCAGACGTCAATTCTTAACCGTTTTCTATGTAATTTTCCAGGCACCATCGGCAGGTATCACGGCAACTGCCCTGTAAATTTGGCGGAGTTTCATTGACTACTTCAAAAGTTATTAATGAGATTAGTGTGAAATTTGATTGAGTATTTTTAAAAGTTATTCATTTAGACGTCAATTCAGACGTCAATTCTTAACCGTTTTCCATGTAATTTTGCAGGCACCATCGGCTGGTACTACGACAATTGCCCTGTGAATTTGTCGACGTTTCATTGACTACTTCAAAAGTTATTATTGAGATTAGTGTGAAATTTGATTGAGTATTTCAAAAGTTATTCATTTAGACGTCAATTCAGACGTCAATTCTTAACCGTTTTCCATGTAATTTTGCAGGCACCATCGGCTGGTATTACGGCAACTGCCCTGTAAATTTGGCGGAGTTTCATTGATTACTTCAAAAGTTATTAATGAGATTAGTGTGAAATTTGATTGAGTATTTTTAAAAGTTATTCATTTAGACGTCAATTCAGACGTCAATTCTCAACCGTTTTCCATGTAATTTTGCAGGCACCATCGGCTGGTACAACGACAATTGTCCTGTGAATTTGTCGACGTTTCATTGACTACTTCAAAAGTTATTATTGAGATTAGTGTGAAATTTGATTGAGTATTTCAAAAGTTATTCATTTAGACGTCAAGTCAGACGTTAATTCTCAACTGTTTTTCGTGTAATTTTGCAGGCGCCATCGGCTGGTATTGCGGAAACTGCCCTGTCAATTTGGCGAAGTTTCATTGATTACTTTAAAAGTTATTAATGAGATTAGTGTGAAATTTGATTGAGTATTTTTTAAAGTTATTCATTTAGACGTCAATTCAGACGTCAATTCTTAACCGTTTTCCATGTAATTTTGCAGGCACCATCGGCAGGTATTACGGCAACTGCCCTGTAAATTTGGCGGAGTTTCATTAATTACTTCAAAAGTTATTAATGAGATTAGTGTGAAATTTGATTGAGTATTTTTAAAAGTTATTCATTTAGACGTCAATTCAGACGTCAATTCTTAACCGTTTTCCATGTAATTTTGCAGGCACCATCGACTGGTACTACGACAATTGCCCTGTGAATTTGTCGACGTTTCATTGACTACTTCAAAAGTTATTATTGAGATTAGTGTGAAATTTGATTGAGTATTTCAAAAGTTATTCATTTAGACGTCAATTCAGACGTCAATTCTTAACCGTTTTCCATGGTCCGTGAAGTTAGTTACTTATTCCTTATTCCCGTTTCCTTATTCAAAATTTTTTTACTAAAAGTCGTGGATCATCAAAATTAAGATACAGGTGCCTGGCGCCTACCCATCTAAGGTCATTCCCACCGTGACCTTGACCCTGAGATCCCAAGGTCATACAGAAAAATGAGGTCAAAAATCGTGGGTAGCCAGAAATTAAAACTAAAAGTCGTGGATCATCAAAATTAAGTTACAGGTGCCTGGCGCCCACCCATCCAAGGTCATTCCCACCGTGACCTTGACCCTGAGATCCCAAGGTCATACAAAAAAATGAGGTCAAAAATCGTGGGTAGCCAGAAATTAAAACTAAAAGTCGTGGATCATCAAAATTAAGTTACAGGTGCCTGGCGCCCACCCATCTAAGGTCATTCCCACCGTGACCTTGACCCTGAGATCCCAAGGTCATACAGAAAAATGAGGTCAAAAATCGAGGGTAGCCAGAAATTGAAACTAAAAGTCGTGGATCAAAAAAATTAGGTTACAGGTGCCTGGCGCCCACCCATCCAAGGTCATTCCCACCGTGACCTTGACCCTGAGATCCCAAGGTCATACAGAAAAATGAGGTCAAAAATCGAGGGTAGCAAGAAATTAAAACTAAAAGTCGTGGATCATAAAAATTAAGTTACAGGTGCCTGGCGCCCACCCATCCAAGGTCATTCCCACCGTGACCTTGACCCTGAGATCCCAAGGTCATACAGAAAAATTAGGTCAAAAATCGAGGGTAGCCAGAAATTAAAACTAAAAGTCGTGGATCATCAAAATTAAGTTACAGATGCCTGGCGCCCACCCATCTAAGGTCATTCCCACCGTGACCTTGACCCGGAGATCCCAAGGTCATACAGAAAAATTAGGTCAAAAATCGAGGGTAGCCAGAAATTAAAACTAAAAGTCGTGGATCATCAAAATTAAGTTACAGGTGCCTGGCGCCCATCCATCCAAGGTCATTCCCACCGTGACCTTGACCCTGAGATCCCAAGGTCATACAGAAAAATGAGGTCAAAAATCGAGGGTAGCCAGAAATTAAAACTAAAAGTCGTGGATCATAAAAATTAGGGTACAGGTGCCTGGCGCCCACCCATCCAAGCTCATTCCCGCCGTGACCTTGACACTGAGATCCCAAGGTCATACAGAAAAATTGGGTCAAAAATCGAGGGTAGCCAGAAATTAAAACTAAAAGTCGTGGATCATCAAAATTAAGGTACAGGTGCCTGGCGCCCACCCATCTAAGGTCATTCCCGCCGTGACCTTGATCCTGAGATCCCAAGGTCATACAGAAAAATGAGGTCAAAAATCGAGGGTAGCCAGAAATTAAAACTAAAAGTCGTGGATCATAAAAATTAAGTTACAGGTGCCTGGCGCCCACCCATCCAAGGTCATTCCCACCGTGACCTTGACCCTGAGATCCCAAGGTCATACAGAAAAATTAGGTCAAAAATCGTGGGTAGCCAGAAATTGAAACTAAAAGTCGTGGATCATCAAAATTAAGTTACAGGTGCCTGGCGCCCACCCATCCAAGGTCATTCCCACCGTGACCTTGACCCTGAGATCCCAAGGTCATACAAAAAAATGAGGTCAAAAATCGTGGGTAGCCAGAAATTAAAACTTAAAGTCGTGGATCATCAAAATTAAGTTACAGGTGCCTGGCGCCCACCCATCTAAGGTCATTCCCACCGTGACCTTGACCCTGAAATCCCAAGGTCATACAGAAAAATGAGGTCAAAAATCGAGGGTAGCCAGAAATTGAAACTAAAAGTCGTGGATCATAAAAATTAGGTTACAGGTGCCTGGCGCCCACCCATCCAAGGTCATTCCCACCGTGACCTTGACCCTGAGATCCCAAGGTCATACAGAAAAATGAGGTCAAAAATCGAGGGTAGCCAGAAATTAAAACTAAAAGTCGTGGATCATAAAAATTAAGTTACAGGTGCCTGGCGCCCACCCATCCAAGGTCATTCCCACCGTGACCTTGACCCTGAGATCCCTAGGTCATACAGAAAAATTACGTCAAAAATCGAGGGTAGCCAGAAATTAAAACTAAAAGTCGTGGATCATCAAAATTAAGTTACAGATGCCTGGCGCCCACCCATCTAAGGTCATTCCCACCGTGACCTTGACCCTGAGATCCCAAGGTCATACAGAAAAATTAGGTCAAAAATCGAGGGTAGCCAGAAATTAAAACTAAAAGTCGTGGATCATCAAAATTAAGTTACAGGTGCCTGGCGCCCATCCATCCAAGGTCATTCCCACCGTGACCTTGACCCTCAGATCCCAAGATCATACAGAAAAATGAGGTCAAAAATCGAGGGTAGCCAGAAATTAAAACTAAAAGTCGTGGATCATAAAAATTAGGGTACAGGTGCCTGGCGCCCACCCATCCAAGCTCATTCCCACCGTGACCTTGACACTGAGATCCCAAGGTCATACAGAAAAATTGGGTCAAAAATCGAGGGTAGCCAGAAATTAAAACTAAAAGTCGTGGATCATCAAAATTAAGGTACAGGTGCCTGGCGCCCACCCATCTAAGGTCATTCCCGCCGTGACCTTGATCCTGAGATCCCAAGGTCATACAGAAAAATTAGGTCAAAAATCGTGGGTAGCCAGAAATTAAAACTAAAAGTCGTGGATCATCAAAATTAAGTTACAGGTGCCTGGCGCCCACCCATCTAAGGTCATTTCCACCGTGACCTTGACCCTGAGATCCCAAGGTCATACAGAAAAATTGGGTCAAAAATCGAGGGTAGCCAGAAATTAAAACTAAAAGTCGTGGATCATAAAAATTAAGTTACAGGTGCCTGGCGCCCACCCATCTAAGGTCATTTCCACCGTGACCTTGACCCTGAGATCCCAAGGTCATACAGAAAAATGAGGTCAAAAATCGAGGGTAGCCAGAAATTAAAACTAAAAGTCGTGGATCATAAAAATTAGGGTACAGGTGCCTGGCGCCCACCCATCCAAGCTCATTCCCACCGTGACCTTGACACTGAGATCCCAAGGTCATACAGAAAAATTGGGTCAAAAATCGAGGGTAGCCAGAAATTAAAACTAAAAGTCGTGGATCATCAAAATTAAGGTACAGGTGCCTGGCGCCCACCCATCTAAGGTCATTCCCGCCGTGACCTTGATCCTGAGATCCCAAGGTCATACAGAAAAATTAGGTCAAAAATCGTGGGTAGCCAGAAATTAAAACTAAAAGTCGTGGATCATCAAAATTAAGTTACAGGTGCCTGGCGCCCACCCATCTAAGGTCATTTCCACCGTGACCTTGACCCTGAGATCCCAAGGTCATACAGAAAAATTGGGTCAAAAATCGAGGGTAGCCAGAAATTAAAATTAAAAGTCGTGGATCATAAAAATTAAGTTACAGGTGCCTGGCGCCCACCCATCTAAGGTCATTTTTACCGTGACCTTGACCCTGAGATCCAAGGTCATACAGAAAAATGAGGTCAAAAATCGAGGGTAGCCAGAAATTAAAACTAAAAGTCGTGGATCATAAAAATTAAGGTACAGGTGCCTGGCGCCCACCCATCCAAGCTCATTCCCACCGTGACCTTGACACTGAGATCCCAAGGTCATACAGAAAAATTGGGTCAAAAATCGAGGGTAGCCAGAAATTAAAACTAAAAGTCGTGGATCATCAAAATTAAGGTACAGGTGCCTGGCGCCCACCCATCTAAGGTCATTCCCGCCGTGACCTTGATCCTGAGATCCCAAGGTCATACAGAAAAATGAGGTCAAAAATCGAGGGTAGCCAGAAATTAAAACTAAAAGTCGTGGATCATAAAAATTAAGTTACAGGTGCCTGGCGCCCACCCATCTAAGGTCATTCCCACCGTGACCTTGACCCTGAGATCCCAAGGTCATACAGAAAAATGAGGTCAAAAATCGAGGGTAGCCAGAAATTAAAAATGAAATATATAAAAATGCTGAATAAATCCAGATCCACTTTCAGGATCACCGAACAACGTTACAGCAACCAACTTCAATACCTAAGGATCAATGTGGCAAGATTTGAAGTCGATAACCTGTTAATTGAGTGAGAAATAGCGTGGCAAAAATATGCAATGGATGATCCATATAGTGGATCTATGAAATCCGGATTAGATCCAGATCCATTGTCAGGATTGCAGAAAAAAGCTACAGCAACTAACTTCAATACCTAAGGATTATTGTGGCAAGATTTGAAGTCGATTACTTGTTAACTGAGTGAGAAATAGTGTGGCAAAAATCTGCAGTGGATGATTCATACATGTATAATGGATCTATGAAATCAGGATTAGATCCAGATCCACTGTCAGGATTGCAGAAAAAAGCTATAGCAACTAACTTCAATACCTAAGGATCATTGTGCCAAGTCGATTACTTGTGAACTGAGTGAGAAATGGTGTGGCCAAATTGGCCGTAGAATAATAATAAGAAGAAAAAATAAAGTTGCTTTAGAATTAGAACAAGTTTGGACGACTACGTTTGAACTTAATTACAGCAGGAATGGAAGGATAGGGAGATCCATAACAAACAAACAAAAAAAATCAACAACAATCCATAACAAACAAACAAAAAAAATTTGTTAATTTTCAGGTCATTTTGATGTAAATTTGTATTTATCACAAATGTGGCAATGTTGCAAATAAACCAAAAAGGACTATTTGAGGTCAAGTTTTGTGTAGTGTTTAGCTAATGTATACATTAAGTGTTTTAATAGTGGCTTGTTGTAATTCTATATTTGTGTGTTTCAAGGGTTGATTTTGAGATTGCATGATGTGCCTAATTCCAGTCATGATATGCCTAATAATGTATTTTTGTGTGTTTGGCGCTATTGTCGAGGCAAGGTTTTTTTCATTTTTTGCGTCACTTCTACAATAATATGACATGTTAAGAACATGATTTAGTATGTCTGCAATATAACCACACAAAAAAGGTTTTAAAGAATTGTACCTCTATGTTTTAACTGTGATTTAACTTGTCAACTTTCACGTTACCACTTCTGTTAATCTAGTCAAAACGTGACACCAAACTATGTATTTCAAAATTATTTGTTGTTTTATTTTACCACACTGAAATAGACCATTTGTCATTTGTTATCAACGATACACCTATTTTTACACTAGTTTTTCTCAGTCTGTTGCTTCAACATATTCTGCTTCTCTGTATAATGTGATTATATTGATACATATGCGGGCCTCATCATTTTTTTTACCCTAGACTACATGTATCTCTGTTCTAAACATGAAATTTGACCAAATAATCAAACATGAAATCTACTGTGTAGTTTACTTCCTAAAAAATAGTTTTTAGTCAAAAAGGGGTTGTTTTAGAGATAATTTATAACACTGGTGTTTATCCATGACATTAAAAATCATCCTACGTTTTTTGCATGATAGCCTCAACTATTTAATAAAACATTCTTTATGTACTTGTTTTTTGTTCTTTTTTTCTACCAGACCACCAATAAACACAAATAGTATTAATTAGGCACATTATCCTGGAAATATTGCTTATTTTCAAATGTTAATTAAAATTACATTTCTTGAGTTAGGTTGGTATAATTTATTGTTTAAGATTGTACAAAGTCTCCTCTAGTGAATAATTAACAAAATTTAAAGCAGCTCCTTGGGATGACATCAATTTTCATATTTTTACAAATATTTTTAATCAACATTTCTATGAAACCAGAAGTAACCCAAACAAACTATTTGTATACCTGAAGGACGATTGAATGTTTTCACAGCATTTGGCCACATGCTCATGGCATCGGCCAAGCGTTGGGTAGAAAATCAGTGCTGCAGGTGTGTCCTCCCGTGTCCTGACTATAAGACACCAATTAGCGGCGACTGCTCTGATCTCACCGTCTGATATGTGGGAATATGTGATGTAAAGTGCTGAATATTGCAGACTTGTTTTGTTTACATGGCAATATACGACCTGGAAATACAACTAATTCATTCTTTTTCGGTGCTTTAAACTTGTTTTTTGACTTTTTCGTATTTTTAGTTAAGATCAGTAGGCTATATAGCTATATATAAATTAAATTTTCAAAATTGACAACATTGAAAATGTCTCATCCCAAGGGTCCCTTTAAAATTTGCCCTGTATTTTAGGCAAATGTACATTTTTGGATGAAATGACCTATATCGTTGATAATTGAACAGTTAAAAGGTTCTGAGGGTTTGGTGAATATTTTTTTAAATATTATAAGATGGATCTAGAAGTTGTTTGGAAAACATTAACTGCGTTTCTAACATATTAGAAAATGACCATTTAAAAAAGATTACTGTAAAGTCAGGTAGGAAGATAATACGGGATAGGCCTATCATTGTTTTGTGGCTTGGGCTCAGACCAGCCTTGGTAGGCAAATTGAACTGGCCTAAGCTACATGCATGATATGGATGGATATGCTTATTTCTTAAAAGAAAAGTAGATTAAGGCTACTTAAGTTTTATCACATCTAAAAAAATAGAGAATAGGCTGTAACAGGCTAGTATCCTAATTTAATGTCATCCCTGATCTAGTCTAGACTAGAGCTAGACAGCACATTATTTTTATATAGTGAGGGGGGGGGGGCTAGGCTGAAGGCGTGATTACAGCCACTTTAAAAGTTATCACATCAATTAGAAAAGTGACCTTGGCCACTACAAAAGTGGTCGCAGCCACTTTAAAAGTTACTTTAGCCGCTACAAAGGTGATGTTGATCTCTAACAAACTGGTCTCAGCCACTGATAAAGTTATCTGAGCCACTACAAAAGTGATCTCTGTCACTGAAGAGGTAATCACAGTCATTTAAAAATATCTAAGCCACTACAAAAGGGATCGTGGCCACTGAAGAAGTGATCACAGCCACCTAAAAAATATCTAAGCTACTACAAAAGTGATCTTGAGCACTGACGGAGTGATCACAGCAACTTTAAAAGTTATCTCAGCCGCTACAAAAGTGATCTTGGACACTGACAAGCTGATGTCACCTACTTAACAGTTACCTTAGTCACTACAAAAGTTATCTTGGCCACTGCAGAAGTCACCAGAGCCACTTTAAAAGTTATCTGAGCTGGCCACCACAAATGTGATCTTGGCCACAAACATACTGATCTTATCCAATGAAAAAGTGACCATAGCTACTTTGGAAGTTATCTCAGCAACTACAAAAGTGATCTCGACCACCGAAGAAGTGATTACAACCACTTTAAAAAGTATCTAAGCCATTACAAAGGTGATATTGACCACGGAAGACGTGATCATAGCCACTTTAAAAGTTATCTCAACCACTACAAAAGTGATCTTGACCACTGCAGAAGTGATCACAGCCACCTTAAATGTTATCTCAGCCACTATAAAAGTGAAATTGACCACTGAAGAAGTGATTACAACTAGTTTAAAAGTCATCTCAGCCACTACAAAAGTGATCTTGACAACTGAAGAAGTGATCACAACCACTTAAAAAGTATCTAAGCTACTACAAGGGATCTTGACCATGGAAAACGTGATCACAGCCACTTTAAATGTTATCTCAGCCACTATAAAAATGATCTTGACCACTGAAGAAGTGATTACAACCAGTTTAAAAAATATTTCAGCCACTACAAAAGTGATATTGGTCCTCACAGCCACTTTAAAGGTTATCCCAGCCACTCCAAAAGTGATCTTGGCCACTAACAATCAGCCCCTCAAAAGTGATCGCGATCACTACCAAAGTGATCTTGGCAACTAAAGAAGCCGCTACAAAGTTGATCTTTGTGAAGAAGTCATCACAGACACTTAAAAGTTGTCTCAGCCACTACAAAGGTGATCGTGTGGCCACTAACAAAGTGGTGTCAGCCACGGAAAAAGTTATCTAAGCCACTATAAAGTGATCTTGGCCACAGAAGTGATCACAACCACTTTAAAAGTTACTTTAAGGCCCATACCCAGGTTAAAATCAACAAAAAGATTGTGATTTTATTTTGGCTTCTTAGTATGACCATATGATTTAACCATGTCCATAGACTAGAGCTGCAAAAGTTTTTTATTTTTTGTGCTGCGCATTTACCAGTTAAGCGAGATATAGAGACGAAATTCCCGATTTCTTATTTTGGACAACCATGTCAAAAATAAGAAATACGGAAATTTCGTCTCTATATCTAGCCTAACTGGTAAATGCGCAGCACAAAAATTTTAAAACGTTTGCAGTTCTAGTCTATGGACATGTTTACATCATATTTTCATATCAAAAAGCCAAAATAAAATCACCGATTTTTTTATGATTTTAGCCTGATCTTGGCCACTAACAATCTGATGTCAGGCCCTAAAAAGTGATCGCTGTCACTGCAAAAGTGATCTTGACCATTGGAGAAGTCAATCATCACAGCCACTTTAAAAGTTACTTTAGCTGCTACAAAATTGATCTAGTCCAATAATTAAGAAATGATCACAGCCACTTTAAAATTTATTCCAGTCGCTACGAAATTGATCTTGGACACTAACAAACTGTTGTCAGCCACTAAGAAAGTGATCCGCGTCACTACAAAAGTGATCTTGGCCACTGCAGAATTCATCAGAGCATGCAGTTTCAAAGTTATGTCAACCACCACGAAGGTGATCTTGGCCACAAACCAACTGATCTTGGCCACTGAAGAAGTGATCACAGCCACATTAACAGTTATCTGAACCACTAGAATGGTGGGAATGACCTTGGATGGGTGGGCGCCAGGCACCTGTTTCCTAATTTTGATGATCCACGACTTTTAGTTTTAATTTCTGGCTACCCTCGATTTTTGACCTCATTTTTCTGTATGACCTTCGGATCTCAGGGTCAAGGTCACGGTGGGAATGACCTTAGATGGGTAGGCGCCAGGCACATGTAACTTAATTTTGATGATCCACGACTTTTAGTTTTACTTTCTGGCTACCCTCGATTTTTGACCCAATTTTTCTGTATGACCTTGGGATCTCAGGGTCAAGGTCACGGTGGGAATGACCTTGGATGCGTGGGCGCCAGGCACCTGTAACTTAATTTTGATGATCCACGACTTTTAGTTTTAATTTCTGGCTACCCTCGATTTTTGACCTAATTTTTCTGTATGACCTTGGGATCTCAGGGTCAAGGTCACGGTGGGAATGACCTTAGATGGGTGGGCGCCAGGCACCTGTAACTTAATTTTGATGATCAACGACTTTTAGTTTTAATTTCTGGCTACCCTCGATTTTTGACCTAATTTTTCTGTATGAACTTGGGATCTCAGGGTCAAGGTCACGGTGGGAATGACCTTGGATGGGTGGGCGCCAGGCACCTGTAACTTAATTTTTATGATCGACGACTTTTAGTTTTAATTTCTGGCTACCCTCGATTTTTGACCTCATTTTTCTGTATGACCTTGGGATCTCAGGGTCAAGGTCACGGTGGGAATGACCTTAGATGGGTGGGCGCCAGGCACCTGTAACTTAATTTTGATGATCCACGACTTTTAGTTTTAATTTCTGGCTACCCACGATTTTTGACCTCATTTTTTTGTATGACGTTGGGATCTCAGGGTCAAGGTCACGGTGGGAATGACCTTGGATGGGTGGGCGCCAGGCACCTGTAACTTAATTTTGATGATCCACGACTTTTAGTTTTAATATCTGGCTACCCTCGATTTTTGACCTAATTTTTCTGTATGACCTTGGGATCTCAGGGTCAAGGTCACGGTGGGAATGACCTTAGATGGGTGGGCGCCAGGCACCTGTAACTTAATTTTTATGATCCACGACTTTTAGTTTTAATTTCTGGCTACCCTCGATTTTTGACCTCATTTTTTTGTATGACCTTGGGATCTCAGGGTCAAGGTCACGGTGGGAATGACCTTGGATGGGTGGGCGCCAGGCACCTGTAACTTAATTTTTATGATCCACGACTTTTAGTTTTAATTTCTGGCTACCCTCGATTTTTGACCTCATTTTTCTGTATGACCTTGGGATCTCAGGGTCAAGGTCACGGTGGGAATGACCTAAGATGGGTGGGCGCCAGGCACCTGTAACTTAATTTTGATGATCCACGACTTTTAGTTTTAATTTCTGGCTACCCACGATTTTTGACCTCATTTTTTTGTATGACCTTGGGATCTCAGGGTCAAGGTCACGGTGGGAATGACCTTGGATAGGTGGGCGCCAGGCACCTGTAACTTAATTTTTATGATCCACGACTTTTAGTTTTAATTTCTGGCTACCCTCGATTTTTGACCTCATTTTTCTGTATGACCTTGGGATCTCAGGGTCAAGGTCACGGTGGGAATGACCTTAGATGGGTGGGCGCCAGGCACCTGTAACTTAATTTTGATGATCCACGACTTTTAGTTTTGATTTCTGGCTACCCACGATTTTTGACCTCATTTTTTTGTATGACCTTGGGATCTCAGGGTCAAGGTCACGGTGGGAATGACCTTGGATGGGTGGGCGCCAGGCACCTGTAACTTAATTTTGATGATCCACGACTTTTAGTTTTAATTTCTGGCTACCCTCGATTTTTGACCTCATTTTTCTGTATGACCTTGGGATCTCAGGGTCAAGGTCACGGTGGGAATGACCTTAGATGGGTGGGCGCCAGGCACCTGTAACTTAATTTTGATTATCCACGACTTTTAGTTTTAATTTCTGGCTACCCACGATTTTTGACCTCATTTTTTTGTATGACCTTGGGATCTCAGGGTCAAGGTCACGGTGGGAATGACCTTGGATGGGTGGGCGCCAGGCACCTGTAACTTAATTTTGATGATCCACGACTTTTAGTTTTAATATCTGGCTACCCTCGATTTTTGACCTAATTTTTCAGTATGACCTTGGGATCTCAGGGTCAAGGTCACGGTGGGAATGACCTTAGATGGGTGGGCGCCAGGCACCTGTAACTTAATTTTTATGATCCACGACTTTTAGTTTTAATTTCTGGCTACCCTCGATTTTTGACCTCATTTTTTTGTATGACCTTGGGATCTCAGGGTCAAGGTCACGGTGGGAATGACCTTGGATGGGTGGGCGCCAGGCACCTGTAACTTAATTTTTATGATCCACGACTTTTAGTTTTAATTTCTGGCTACCCTCGATTTTTGACCTCATTTTTCTGTATGACCTTGGGATCTCAGGGTCAAGGTCACGGTGGGAATGACCTAAGATGGGTGGGCGCCAGGCACCTGTAACTTAATTTTGATGATCCACGACTTTTAGTTTTAATTTCTGGCTACCCACGATTTTTGACCTCATTTTTTTGTATGACCTTGGGATCTCAGGGTCAAGGTCACGGTGGGAATGACCTTGGATGGGTGGGCGCCAGGCACCTGTAACTTAATTTTTATGATCCACGACTTTTAGTTTTAATTTCTGGCTACCCTCGATTTTTGACCTCATTTTTCTGTATGACCTTGGGATCTCAGGGTCAAGGTCACGGTGGGAATGACCTTAGATGGGTGGGCGCCAGGCACCTGTAACTTAATTTTGATGATCCACGACTTTTAGTTTTAATTTCTGGCTACCCTCGATTTTTGACCTCATTTTTCTGTATGACCTTGGGATCTCAGGGTCAAGGTCACGGTGGGAATGACCTTAGATGGGTGGGCGCCAGGCACCTGTATCTTAATTTTGATGATCCACGACTTTTAGTAAAAAAATTTTGAATAAGGAAACGGGAATAAGGAATAAGTAAATAACTTCACGGACCTGTAATTTTGCAGGCACCATCGGCTGGTATTACGGCAACTGCCCTGTAAATTTGGCGGAGTTTCATTGATTACTTCAAAAGTTATTAATGAGATTAGTGTGAAATTTGATTGAGTATTTTTAAAAGTTTTTCATTTAGACGTCAAATCAGACGTCAATTCTCAACCGTTTTCTATGTAATTTTGCAGGCACCATCGGCAGGTATCACGGCAACTGCCCTGTAAATTTGGCGGAGTTTCATTGATTACTTCAAAAGTTATTAATGAGATTAGTGTGAAATTTGATTGAGTATTTTTAAAAGTTATTCATTTAGACGTCAATTCAGACGTCAATTCTCAACCGTTTTCTATGTAATTTTGCAGGCACCATCGGCTGGTACTACGGCAACTGCCCTGTGAATTTGTTGACGTTTCATTGACTACTTCAAAAGTTATTGTTGAGATTAGTGTAAAATTTGATTAAGTATTTCAAAAGTTATTCATTTTGACGTCAATTCAGACGTCAATTTTCAACCGTTTTCCATGTAATTTTGCAGGCGCCATCGGCTGGTCTTACGGCAACTGCCCTGTGAATTTGGCGGAGTTTCATTGATTACTTCAAAAGTTATTAATGAGAATAGTGTAAAATTTGATTGAGTATTTTTAAAAATTATTCATTTAGACGTCAATTCAGACGTCAACTCTCAACTGTTTTCCATGTAATTTTGCAGGCACCATCGGCTGGTACTACGGCAACTGCCCTTTGAATTTGTCGACGTTTCATTGATTACTTCAAAAGTTATTAATGAGATTAGTGCGAAATTTGATTGAGTATTTCAAAAGTTATTCATTTAGACGTCAATTCAGACGTTAATTCTCAAACGTTTTTCATGTAATATTGCAGGCGCCATCGGCTGGTACTACGGCAATTGCCCTGTAAATTTGGCGGAGTTTCATTAATTACTTCAAAAGTTATTAATGAGATTAGTGTGAAATTTGATTGAGTATTTTTAAAAGTTATTCATTTAGACGTCAATTCAGACGTCAATTTTAAACTGTTTTCCATGTAATTTTGCAGGCACCATCGGCTGGTCTTACGGCAACTGCCCTGTAAATTTGGCGGAGTTTCATTGATTACTTCAAAAGTTATTAATGAGAATAGTGATGAATTTGATTGAGTATTTTTAAAAGTTATTCATTTAGACGTCAATTCAGACGTCAATTCTCAACCGTTTTCCATGTGATTTTGCAGGCACCATCGGCTGGCACTACGGCAACTGCCCTGTGAATTTGGCGAAGATTGATTAAGTACTTCAAAAGTTATTAATGACATTAGTGTGAAATTTTCCTGTAAATTTGGCGGAGTTTCATTGATTACTTCAAAAGTTATTAATGAGATTAGTGTGAAATTTGATTGAGTATTTTTAAAAGTTTTTCATTTAGACGTCAATTCAGACGTCAATTCTTAACCGTTTTCCATATAATTTTGCAGGCACCATCGGCAGGTATTACGGCAACTGCCCTGTTAATTTGGCGGAGTTTTATTGATTACTTCAAAAGTTATTAATGAGATTAGTGTGAAATTTGATTGAGTATTTCAAAATTTCTAAATTTCATTTAGACGTCAATTCAGACGTCAATTCTTAACCGTTTTCCATGTAATTTTGCAGGCACCATCGGCTGGTATTACGGCAACTGCCCTGTAAATTTGGCGGAGTTTCATTGATTACTTCAAAAGTTATTAATGAGATTAGTGTGAAATTTGATTGAGTATTTTTAAAAGTTTTTCATTTAGACGTCAATTCAGACGTCAATTCTTAACCGTTTTCCATGTAATTTTGCAGGCACCATCGGCAGGTATTACGGCAACTGCCCTGTGAATTTGTCGACGTTTCATTGACTACTTCAAAAGTTATTATTGAGATTAGTGTGAAATTTGATTGAGTATTTCAAAAGTTATTCATTTAGACGTCAAGTCAGACGTTAATTCTCAACTGTTTTTCATGTAATTTTGCAGGCGCCATCGGCTGGTATTACGGAAACTGCCCTGTCAATTTGGCGAAGTTTCATTGATTACTTTAAAAGTTATTAATGAGATTAGTGGAAATTTGATTGAGTATTTTTAAAAGTTATTCATTTAGACGTCAATTCAGACGTCAATTCTTAACCGTTTTCCATGTAATTTTGCAGGCACCATCGGCAGGTATTACGGCAACTGCCCTGTAAATTTGGCGGAGTTTCATTAATTACTTCAAAAGTTATTAATGAGATTAGTGTGAAATTTGATTGAGTATTTTTAAAAGTTATTCATTTAGACGTCAATTCAGACGTCAATTCTTAACCGTTTTCCATGTAATTTTGCAGGCACCATCGACTGGTACTACGACAATTGCCCTGTGAATTTGTCGACGTTTCATTGACTACTTCAAAAGTTATTATTGAGATTAGTGTGAAATTTGATTGAGTATTTCAAAAGTTATTCATTTAGACGTCAATTCAGACGTCAATTCTTAACCGTTTTCCATGTAATTTTGTAGGCACCATCGGCTGGTATTACGGCAACTGCCCTGTAAATTTGGCGGAGTTTCATTGATTACTTCAAAAGTTATTAATGAGATTAGTGTGAAATTTGATTGAGTATTTTTAAAAGTTTTTCATTTAGACGTCAAATCAGACGTCAATTCTTAACCGTTTTCTATGTAATTTTGCAGGCACCATCGGCTGGTACTACGGCAACTGCCCTGTGAATTTGTCGACGTTTCATTGACTACTTCAAAAGTTATTGTTGAGATTAGTGTAAAATTTGATTAAGTATTTCAAAAGTTATTCATTTTGACGTCAATTCAGACGTCAATTTTCAACCGTTTTCCATGTAATTTTGCAGGCGCCATCGGCTGGTCTAACGGCAACTGCCCTGTGAATTTGGCGGAGTTTCATTGATTACTTCAAAAGTTATTAATGAGAATAGTGTAAAATTTGATTGAGTATTTTTAAAAATTATTCATTTAGACGTCAATTCAGACGTCAACTCTCAACTGTTTTCCATGTAATTTTGCAGGCACCATCGGCTGGTACTACGGCAACTGCCCTTTGAATTTGTCGACGTTTCATTGATTACTTCAAAAGTTATTAATGAGATTAGTGCGAAATTTGATTGAGTATTTCAAAAGTTATTCATTTAGACGTCAATTCAGACGTCAATTCTTAACCGTTTTTCATATAATTTTGCAGGCACCATCGGCAGGTATTACGGCAACTGCTCTGTTAATTTGGCGGAGTTTTATTGATTACTTCAAAAGTTATTAATGAGATTAGTGTGAAATTTGATTGAGTACTTCAAAAGTTATTCATTTAGACGTCAATTCAGACGTCAATTCTTAACCGTTTTCCATGTAATTTTGCAGGCACCATCGGCTGGTATTACGGCAACTGCCCTGTAAATTTGGCGGAGTTTCATTGATTACTTCAAAAGTTATTAATGAGATTAGTGTGAAATTTGATTGAGTATTTTTAAAAGTTTTTCATTTAGACGTCAAATCAGACGTCAATTCTTAACCGTTTTCTATGTAATTTTGCAGGCACCATCGGCAGGTATCGCGGCAACTGCCCTGTAAATTTGGCGGAGTTTCATTGATTACTTCAAAAGTTATTAATGAGATTAGTGTGAAATTTGATTGAGTATTTTTAAAAGTTATTCATTTAGACGTCAATTCAGACGTCAATTCTCAACCGTTTTCTATGTAATTTTGCAGGCACCATCGGCTGGTACTACGGCAACTGCCCTGTGAATTTGTCGACGTTTCATTGACTACTTCAAAAGTTATTGTTGAGATTAGTGTAAGATTTGATTAAGTATTTCAAAAGTTATTCATTTTGACGTCAATTCAGACGTCAATTTTCAACCGTTTTCCATGTAATTTTGCAGGCGCCATCGGCTGGTCTTACGGCAACTGCCCTGTGAATTTGGCGTAGTTTCATTGATTACTTCAAAAGTTATTAATGAGAATAGTGTAAAATTTGATTGAGTATTTTTAAAAATTATTCATTTAGACGTCAATTCAGACGTCAACTCTCAACTGTTTTCCATGTAATTTTGCAGGCACCATCGGCTGGTACTACGGCAACTGCCCTTTGAATTTGTCGACGTTTCATTGATTACTTCAAAAGTTATTAATGAGATTAGTGCGAAATTTGATTGAGTATTTCAAAAGTTATTCATTTAGACGTCAATTCAGACGTCAATTCTTAACCGTTTTCCATATAATTTTGCAGGCACCATCGGCAGGTATTACGGCAACTGCCCTGTTAATTTGGCGGAGTTTTATTGATTACTTCAAAAGTTATTAATGAGATTAGTGTGAAATTTGATTGAGTACTTCAAAAGTTATTCATTTAGACGTCAATTCAGACGTCAATTCTTAACCGTTTTCCATGTAATTTTGCAGGCACCATCGGCTGGTATTACGGCAACTGCCCTGTAAATTTGGCGGAGTTTCATTGATTACTTCAAAAGTTATTAATGAGATTAGTGTGAAATTTGATTGAGTATTTTTAAAAGTTTTTCATTTAGACGTCAAATCAGACGTCAATTCTTAACCGTTTTCTATGTAATTTTGCAGGCACCATCGGCTGGTACTACGGCAACTGCCCTGTGAATTTGTCGACGTTTCATTGACTACTTCAAAAGGTATTGTTGAGATTAGTGTAAAATTTGATTAAGTATTTCAAAAGTTATTCATTTTGACGTCAATTCAGACGTCAATTTTCAACCGTTTTCCATGTAATTTTGCAGGCACCATCGGCTGGTATCACGGCAACTGCCCTGTGAATTTGGCGGAGTTTCATTGATTACTTCAAAAGTTATTAATGAGAATAGTGTAAAATTTGATTGAGTAATTTTAAAAGTTATTCACTTAGACGTCAATTCAGACGTCAATTCTCAACTGTTTTCCATGTAATTTTGCAGGCACCATCGGCTGGTACTACGGCAACTGCCCTTTGAATTTGTTGACGTTTCATTGATTACTTCAAAAGTTATTAATGAGATTAGTGCGAAATTTGATTGAGTATTTCAAAAGTTATTCATTTAGACGTCAATTCAGACGTTAATTCTCAAACGTTTTTCATGTAATATTGCAGGCGCCATCGGCTGGTACTACGGCAATTGCCCTGTAAATTTGGCGGAGTTTCATTGATTACTTCAAAAGTTATTAATGAGATTAGTGTGAAATTTGATTGAGTATTTTTAAAAGTTATTCATTTAGACGTCAATTCAGACGTCAATTCTCAACCGTTTTCTATGTAATTTTGCAGGCACCATCGGCTGGTACTACGGCAACTGCCCTGTGAATTTGTCGACGTTTCATTGACTACTTCAAAAGTTATTGTTGAGATTAGTGTAAAATTTGATTAAGTATTTCAAAAGTTATTCATTTTGACGTCAATTCAGACGTCAATTTTCAACCGTTTTCCATGTAATTTTGCAGGCGCCATCGGCTGGTCTTACGGCAACTGCCGTGTGAATTTGGCGGAGTTTCATTGATTACTTCAAAAGTTATTAATGAGAATAGTGTAAAATTTGATTGAGTATTTTTAAAAATTATTCATTTAGACGTCAATTCAGACGTCAACTCTCAACTGTTTTCCATGTAATTTTGCAGGCACCATCGGCTGGTACTACGGCAACTGCCCTTTGAATTTGTCGACGTTTCATTGATTACTTCAAAAGTTATTAATGAGATTAGTGCGAAATTTGATTGAGTATTTCAAAAGTTATTCATTTAGACGTCAATTCAGACGTTAATTCTCAAACGTTTTTCATGTAATATTGCAGGCGCCATCGGCTGGTACTACTGCAATTGCCCTGTAAATTTGGCGGAGTTTCATTAATTACTTCAAAAGTTATTAATGAGATTAGTGTGAAATTTGATTGAGTATTTTTAAAAGTTATTCATTTAGACGTCAATTCAGACGTCAATTTTAAACTGTTTTCCATGTAATTTTGCAGGCACCATCGGCTGGTCTTACGGCAACTGCCCTGTAAATTTGGCGGAGTTTCATTGATTACTTCAAAAGTTATTAATGAGATTAGTGTGAAATTTGATTGAGTATTTTTAAAAGTTTTTCATTTAGACGTCAAATCAGACGTCAATTCTTAACCGTTTTCTATGTAATTTTGCAGGCACCATCGGCTGGTACTACGGCAACTGCCCTGTGAATTTGTCGACGTTTCATTGACTACTTCAAAAGGTATTGTTGAGATTAGTGTAAAATTTGATTAAGTATTTCAAAAGTTATTCATTTTGACGTCAATTCAGACGTCAATTTTCAACCGTTTTCCATGTAATTTTGCAGGCACCATCGGCTGGTATCACGGCAACTGCCCTGTGAATTTGGCGGAGTTTCATTGATTACTTCAAAAGTTATTAATGAGAATAGTGTAAAATTTGATTGAGTAATTTTAAAAGTTATTCATTTAGACGTCAATTCAGACGTCAATTCTCAACTGTTTTCCATGTAATTTTGCAGGCACCATCGGCTGGTACTACGGCAACTGCCCTTTGAATTTGTTGACGTTTCATTGATTACTTCAAAAGTTATTAATGAGATTAGTGCGAAATTTGATTGAGTATTTCAAAAGTTATTCATTTAGACGTCAATTCAGACGTTAATTCTCAAACGTTTTTCATGTAATATTGCAGGCGCCATCGGCTGGTACTACGGCAATTGCCCTGTAAATTTGGCGGAGTTTCATTGATTACTTCAAAAGTTATTAATGAGATTAGTGTGAAATTTGATTGAGTATTTTTAAAAGTTATTCATTTAGACGTCAATTCAGACGTCAATTCTCAACCGTTTTCTATGTAATTTTGCAGGCACCATCGGCTGGTACTACGGCAACTGCCCTGTGAATTTGTCGACGTTTCATTGACTACTTCAAAAGTTATTGTTGAGATTAGTGTAAAATTTGATTAAGTATTTCAAAAGTTATTCATTTTGACGTCAATTCAGACGTCAATTTTCAACCGTTTTCCATGTAATTTTGCAGGCGCCATCGGCTGGTCTTACGGCAACTGCCGTGTGAATTTGGCGGAGTTTCATTGATTACTTCAAAAGTTATTAATGAGAATAGTGTAAAATTTGATTGAGTATTTTTAAAAATTATTCATTTAGACGTCAATTCAGACGTCAACTCTCAACTGTTTTCCATGTAATTTTGCAGGCACCATCGGCTGGTACTACGGCAACTGCCCTTTGAATTTGTCGACGTTTCATTGATTACTTCAAAAGTTATTAATGAGATTAGTGCGAAATTTGATTGAGTATTTCAAAAGTTATTCATTTAGACGTCAATTCAGACGTTAATTCTCAAACGTTTTTCATGTAATATTGCAGGCGCCATCGGCTGGTACTACGGCAATTGCCCTGTAAATTTGGCGGAGTTTCATTAATTACTTCAAAAGTTATTAATGAGATTAGTGTGAAATTTGATTGAGTATTTTTAAAAGTTATTCATTTAGACGTCAATTCAGACGTCAATTTTAAACTGTTTTCCATGTAATTTTGCAGGCACCATCGGCTGGTCTTACGGCAACTGCCCTGTAAATTTGGCGGAGTTTCATTGATTACTTCAAAAGTTATTAATGAGAATAGTGATGAATTTGATTGAGTATTTTTAAAAGTTATTCATTTAGACGTCAATTCAGACGTCAATTCTTAACCGTTTTCCATATAATTTTGCAGGCACCATCGGCAGGTATTACGGCAACTGCCCTGTTAATTTGGCGGAGTTTTATTGATTACTTCAAAAGTTATTATTGAGATTAGTGTGAAATTTGATTGAGTATTTCAAAAGTTATTCATTTAGACGTCAATTCAGACGTCAATTCTTAACCGTTTCCCATGTAATTTTGCAGGCACCATCGGCTGGTATTACGGCAACTGCCCTGTAAATTTGGCGGAGTTTCATTGATTACTTCAAAAGTTATTAATGAGATTAGTGTGAAATTTGATTGAGTATTTTTAAAAGTTTTTCATTTAGACGTCAAATCAGACGTCAATTCTTAACCGTTTTCTATGTAATTTTGCAGGCACCATCGGCAGGTATCACGGCAACTGCCCTGTAATTTTGGCGGAGTTTTATTGATTACTTCAAAAGTTATTAATGAGATTAGTGTGAAATTTGATTGAGTATTTTTAAAAGTTATTCATTTAGACGTCAATTCAGACGTCAATTCTCAACCGTTTTCTATGTAATTTTGCAGGCACCATCGGCTGGTACTACGGCAACTGCCCTGTGAATTTGTCGACGTTTCATTGACTACTTCAAAAGTTATTGTTGAGATTAGTGTAAAATTTGATTAAGTATTTCAAAAGTTATTCATTTTGACGTCAATTCAGACGTCAATTTTCAACCGTTTTCCATGTAATTTTGCAGGCGCCATCGGCTGGTCTTACGGCAACTGCCCTGTGAATTTGGCGGAGTTTCATTGATTACTTCAAAAGTTATTAATGAGAATAGTGTAAAATTTGATTGAGTATTTTTAAAAATTATTCATTTAGACGTCAATTCAGACGTCAATTCTTAACTGTTTTCCATGTAATTTTGCAGGCGCCATCGGCTGTTATTACGGCAACTGCCCTGTAAATTTGGTGGAGTTTCATTGATTACTTCAAAAGTTAATTATGAGATTAGTGTGAAATTTGATTGAGTATTTTTAAAAGTTATTCATTTAGACGTCAATTCAGACGTCAATTCTCAACCATTTTCCATGTAATTTTGCAGGCACCATCGGCTGGTACTACGGCAACTGCCCTGTAAATTTGGCGAAGTTTCATTGACTACTTTAAAAGTTAATAGTGAGATTAGTGTGAAATTTGATTGAGTATTTCAAAAGTTTTTCATTTAGACGTCAATTCAGACGTCAATTCTTAACCGTTTTCCATGTAATTTTGCAGGCACCATCGGCTGGTATTACGGCAACTGCCCTGAAAATTTGGCGGAGATTGATTAAGTACTTCAAAAGTTATTATTGACATTAGTGTGAAATTTTCCTGTAAATTTGGCGAAGTTTGATTAAGTACTTCAAAAGTTATCAATAAGATTAGTAAGAAATTTGATTGAGTATTTTAAAAATTATGATTTAGACGTCAATTCAGACATCAATTCTTAACCGTTTTCCATGTAATTTTGCAGGCACCATCGGCTGGTATTACGGCAACTGCCCTGTAAATTTGGCGGAGTTTCATTGATTACTTCAAAAGTTATTAATGAGATTAGTGTGAAATTTAATTGAGTATTTTTAAAAGTTTCTCATTTAGACGTCAATTCAGACGTCAATTCTTAACCGTTTTCTATGTAATTTTGCAGGCACTATCGGCTGGTACCACGGCAACTGCCCTGTAAATTTGGCGAAGTTTCATTATCTACTTTAAAAGTTAATAGTGAGATTAGTGTGAAATTTGATTGAGTATTTCAAAAGTTTTTCATTTAGACGTCAATTCAGACGTCAATTCTTAACCGTTTTCCATGTAATTTTGCAGGCACCATCGGCTGGTATTACGGCAACTGCCCTGTAAATTTGGCGGAGATTGATTAAGTACTTCAAAAGTTATTATTGACATTAGTGTGAAATTTTCCTGTAAATTTGGCGAAGTTTGATTAAGTACTTCAAAAGTTATCAATAAGATTAGTAAGAAATTTGATTGAGTATTTTAAAAATTATGATTTAGACGTCAATTCAGACATCAATTCTTAACCGTTTTCCATGTAATTTTGCAGGCACCATCGGCTGGTATTACGGCAACTGCCCTGTAAATTTGGCGGAGTTTCATTGATTACTTCAAAAGTTATTAATGAGATTAGTGTGAAATTTAATTGAGTATTTTTAAAAGTTTCTCATTTAGACGTCAATTCAGACGTCAATTCTTAACCGTTTTCTATGTAATTTTGCAGGCACTATCGGCTGGTACCACGGCAACTGCCCTGTAAATTTGGCGAAGTTTCATTATCTACTTTAAAAGTTAATAGTGAGATTAGTGTGAAATTTGATTGAGTATTTCAAAAGTTTTTCATTTAGACGTCAATTCAGACGTCAATTCTTAACCGTTTTCCATGTAATTTTGCAGGCACCATCGGCTGGTACTACGGCAACTGCCCTGTAAATTTGGCGAAGATTGATTAAGTACTTCAAAAGTTATTATTGCCATTAGTGTGAAATTTTCCTGTAAATTTGGCGAAGTTTGATTAAGTACTTCAAAAGTTATCAATAAGATTAGTAGGAAATTTGATTGAGTATTTTAAAAATTATGATTCAGACGTCAATTCAGACGTCAATTCTTAACCGTTTTCCATGTATTTTTGCAGGCACCATCGGCTGGTGTTACGGCAACTGCCCTGTAAATTTGGCGGAGTTTCATTGATTACTTCAAAAGTTATTAATGAGATTAGTGTGAAATTTGATTGAGTATTTTTAAAAGTTTTTCATTTAGACGTCAATTCAGACGTCAATTCTTAACCGTTTTCTATGTAATTTTCCAGGCACCATCGGCAGGTATCACGGCAACTGCCCTGTAAATTTGGCGGAGTTTCATTGACTACTTCAAAAGTTATTATTGAGATTAGTGTGAAATTTGATTGAGTATTTTTAAAAGTTATTCATTTAGACGTCAATTCAGACGTCAATTCTTAACCGTTTCCCATGTAATTTTGCAGGCACCATCGGCTGGTACTACGACAATTGCCCTGTGAATTTGTCGACGTTTCATTGACTACTTCAAAAGTTATTATTGAGATTAGTGTGAAATTTGATTGAGTATTTCAAAAGTTATTCATTTAGACGTCAATTCAGACGTCAATTCTTAACCGTTTTCCATGTAATTTTGCAGGCACCATCGGCTGGTATTACGGCAACTGCCCTGTAAATTTGGCGGAGTTTCATTGATTACTTCAAAAGTTATTAATGAGATTAGTGTGAAATTTGATTGAGTATTTTTAAAAGTTTTTCATTTAGACGTCAATTCAGACGTCAATTCTTAACCGTTTTCTATGTAATTTTGCAGGCAACATCGGCAGGTATCACGGCAACTGCCCTGTAAATTTGGCGGAGTTTCATTGATTACTTCAAAAGTTATTAATGAGATTAGTGTGAAATTTGATTGAGTATTTTTAAAAGTTATTCATTTAAACGTCAATTCAGACGTCAATTCTTAACTGTTTTCCATGTAATTTTGCAGGCGCCATCGGCTGTTATTACGGCAACTGCCCTGTAAATTTGGTGGAGTTTCATTGATTACTTCAAAAGTTATTAATGAGATTAGTGTGAAATTTGATTGAGTATTTTTAAAAGTTATTCATTTAGACGTCAATTCAGACGTCAATTCTCAACCGTTTTCCATGTAATTTTGCAGGCACCATCGGCTAGTACTACGGCAACTGCCCTGTAAATTTGGCGAAGTTTCATTGACTACTTTAAAAATTAATAGTGAGATTAGTGTGAAATTTGATTGAGTATTTCAAAAGTTTTTCATTTAGACGTCAATTCAGACGTCAATTCTTAACCGTTTTCCATGTAATTTTGCAGGCACCATCGGCTGGTATTACGGCAACTGCCCTGTAAATTTGGCGGAGATTGATTAAGTACTTCAAAAGTTATTATTGCCATTAGTGTGAAATTTTCCTGTAAATTTGGCGAAGTTTGATTAAGTACTTCAAAAGTTATCAATAAGATTAGTAAGAAATTTGATTGAGTATTTTAAAAATTATGATTTAGACGTCAATTCAGACATCAATTCTTAACCGTTTTCCATGTAATTTTGCAGGCACCATCGGCTGGTATTACGGCAATTGCCCTGTGAATTTGTCGACGTTTCATTGACTACTTCAAAAGTTATTATTGAGATTAGTGTGAAATTTGATTGAGTATTTCAAAAGTTATTCATTTAGACGTCAAGTCAGACGTTAATTCTCAACTGTTTTTCATGTAATTTTGCAGGCGCCATCGGCTGGTATTACGAAAACTGCCCTGTCAATTTGGCGAAGTTTCATTGATTACTTTAAAAGTTATTAATGAGATTAGTGTTAAATTTGATTGAGTATTTTTAAAAGTTATTCATTTAAACGTCAATTCAGACGTCAATTCTTAACTGTTTTCCATGTAATTTTGCAGGCGCCATCGGCTGTTATTACGGCAACTGCCCTGTAAATTTGGTGGAGTTTCATTGATTACTTCAAAAGTTATTAATGAGATTAGTGTGAAATTTGATTGAGTATTTTTAAAAGTTATTCATTTAGACGTCAAGTCAGACGTTAATTCTCAACTGTTTTTCATGTAATTTTGCAGGCGCCATCGGCTGGTATAACGAAAACTGCCCTGTCAATTTGGCGGAGTTTCATTGATTACTTCAAAAGTTATTAATGAGATTAGTGTGAAATTTGATTGAGTATTTTTAAAAGTTTTTCATTTAGACGTCAATTCAGACGTCAATTCTTAACCGTTTTCTATGTAATTTTGCAGGCACCATCGGCTGGTACCACGGCAACTGCCCTGTAAATTTGGCGAAGTTTCATTGACTACTTTGAAAGTTAATAGTGAGATTAGTGTGAAATTTGATTGAGTATTTCAAAAGTTTTCCATTTAGACGTCAATTCAGACGTCAATTCTCAACCGTTTTCCATGTAATTTTGCAGGCACCATCGGCAGGTATTACGGCAACTGCCCTGTTAATTTGGCGGAGTTTCATTGATTACTTCAAAAGTTATTAATGAGATTAGTGTGAAATTTGATTGAGTATTTTTAAAAGTTATTCATTTAGACGTCAATTCAGACGTCAATTCTCAACCGTTTTTCATGTAATTTTGCAGGTACCATCGTCTGGTACTACGGCAATTGCCCTGTGAATTTGTCGACGTCTCATTGACTACTTCAAAAGTTATTATTGAGTTTAGTGTGAAATTTGATTGAGTATTTCAAAAGTTATTCATTTAGACGTCAAGTCAGACGTTAATTCTCAACTGTTTTTCATGTAATTTTGCAGGCGCCATCGGCTGGTATTACGAAAACTGCCCTGTCAATTTGGCGAAGTTTCATTGATTACTTTAAAAGTTATTAATGGGATTAGTGTGAAATTTGATTGAGTATTTTTAAAAGTTATTCATTTAAACGTCAATTCAGACGTCAATTCTCAACCGTTTTCCATGTAATTTTGCAGGCGCCATCGGCTGGTACTACGGCAACTGCCCTGTGAATTTGTCGACGTTTCATCGACCACTTCGAAAGTTATTATTGAGATTAGTGCGAAATTTGATTGAGTATTTCAAAAGTTATTCATTTGGACATCAATTCAGACGTTAATTCTTAACCGTTTTTCATGTAATATTGCAGGCGCCATCGGCTGGTACTACGGCAATTGCCCTGTAAATTTGGCGGAGTTTCATTAATTACTTCAAAAGTTATTAATGAGATTAGTGTGAAATTTGATTGAGTATTTCAAAAGTTATTCATTTAGACGTCAAGTCAGACGTTAATTCTCAACTGTTTTTCATGTAATTTTGCAGGCGCCATCGGCTGGTATTACGAAAACTGCCCTGTCAATTTGGCGAAGTTTCATTGATTACTTTAAAAGTTATTAATGAGATTAGTGTGAAATTTGATTGAGTATTTTTAAAAGTTATTCATTTAAACGTCAATTCAGACGTTAATTCTCAACCGTTTTCCATGTAATTTTGCAGGCGCCATCGGCTGTTATTACGGCAACTGCCCTGTAAATTTGGTGGAGTTTCATTGATTACTTCAAAAGTTATTAATGAGATTAGTGTGAAATTTGATTGAGTATTTTTAAAAGTTATTCATTTAGACGTCAATTCAGACGTCAATTCTCAACCGTTTTCCATGTAATTTTGCTTGCACCATCGGCTGGTACTACGGCAACTGCCCTGTAAATTTGGCGAAGTTTCATTGACTACTTTAAAAGTTAATAGCGAGATTAGTGTGAAATTTGATTGAGTATTTCAAAAGTTTTTCATTTAGACGTCAATTCAGACGTCAATTCTTAACCGTTTTCCATGTAATTTTGCAGGCACCATCGGCTGGTACTACGGCAATTGCCCTGTAAATTTGGCGAAGATTGATTAAGTACTTCAAAAGTTATTATTGACATTAGTGTGAGATGTTCCTGTACATTTGGCGAAGTTTGATTAAGTACTTCAAAAGTTATCAATAAGATTAGTAAGAAATTTGATTGAGTATTTTAAAAATTATGATTTAGACGTCAATTCAGACGTCAATTCTTAACCGTTTTCCATGTAATTTTGCAGGCACCATCGGCTGGTATTACGGCAACTGCCCTGTAAATTTGGCGGAGTTTCATTGATTACTTCAAAAGTTATTAATGAGATTAGTGTGAAATTTAATTAAGTATTTTTAAAAGTTTCTCATTTAGACGTCAATTCAGACGTCAATTCTTAACCGTTTTCTATGTAATTTTGCAGGCACCATCGGCTGGTACCACGGCAACTGCCCTGTAAATTTGGCAAAGTTTCATTGACCACTTTAAAAGTTAATAGTGAGATTAGTGTGAAATTTGATTGAGTATTTCAAAAGTTTTTCATTTAGACGTCAATTCAGACGTCAATTCTTAACCGTTTTCCATGTAATTTTGCAGGCACCATCGGCTGGTACTACGGCAACTGCCCTGTAAATTTGGCGAAGATTGATTAAGTACTTCAAAAGTTATTATTGACATTAGTGTGAAATTTTCCTGTAAATTTGGCGAAGTTTGATTAAGTACTTCAAAAGTTATCAATAAGATTAGTAGGAAATTTGATTGAGTATTTTAAAAATTATGATTTAGACGTCAATTCAGACGTCAATTCTTAACCGTTTTCCATGTATTTTTGCAGGCACCATCGGCTGGTACTACGACAATTGCCCTGTGAATTTGTCGACGTTTCATTGACTACTTCAAAAGTTATTAATGAGATTAGTGTGAAATTTGATTGAGTATTTTTAAAAGTTATTCATTTAGACGTCAATTCAGACGTCAATTCTTAACCGTTTTCCATGTAATTTTGCAGGCACCATCGGCTGGTACTACGACATTTGCCCTGTGAATTTGTCGACGTGTCATTGATTACTTCAAAAGTTATTATTGAGATTAGTGTGAAATTTGATAGAGTATTTCAAAAGTTATCATTTAGACGTCAATTCAGACGTCAATTCTTAACCGTTTTCCATGTAATTTTGCAGGCACCATCGGCTGGTATTGCGGCAACTGCCCTGTAAATTTGGCGGAGTTTCATTGATTACTTCAAAAGTTATTAATGAGATTAGTGTGAAATTTGATTGAGTATTTTTAAAAGTTATTCATTTAGACGTCAATTCAGACGTCAATTCTTAACCGTTTTCTATGTAATTCTGCAGGCACCATCGGCAGGTATCACGGCAGCTGCCCTGTAAATTTGGCGGAGTTTCATTGATTACTTCAAAAGTTATTAATGAGATTAGTGTGAAATTTGATTGAGTATTTTTAAAAGTTTTTCATTTAGACGTCAATTCAGACGTCAATTCTTAACCGTTTTCTATGTAATTTTTCAGGCACCATCGGCAGGTATCACGGCAACTGCCCTGTAAATTTGGCGGAGTTTCATTGACTACTTCAAAAGTTATTAATGAGATTAGTGTGAAATTTGATTGAGTATTTTTAAAAGTTATTCATTTAGACGTCAATTCAGACGTCAATTCTTAACCGTTTTCCATGTAATTTTGCAGGCAACATCGGCTGGTACTACGACAATTGCCCTGTGAATTTGTCGACGTTTCATTGACTACTTCAAAAGTTATTATTGAGATTAGTGTGAAATTTGATTGAGTATTTCAAAAGTTATTCATTTAGACGTCAATTCAGACGTCAATTCTTAACCGTTTTCCATGTAATTTTGCAGGCACCATCGGCTGGTATTACGGCAACTGCCCTGTAAATGTGGCGGAGTTTCATTGATTACTTCAAAAGTTATTAATGAGATTAGTGTGAAATTTGATTGAGTATTTTTAAAAGTTATTCATTTAGACGTCAATTCAGACGTCAATTCTCAACCGTTTTTCATGTAATTTTGCAGGTACCATCGTCTGGTACTACGGCAATTGCCCTGTGAATTTGTCGACGTTTCATTGACTACTTCAAAAGTTATTATTGAGTTTAGTGTGAAATTTGATTGAGTATTTCAAAAGTTATTCATTTAGACGTCAAGTCAGACGTTAATTCTCAACTGTTTTTCATGTAATTTTGCAGGCGCCATCGGCTGGTATTACGAAAACTGCCCTGTCAATTTGGCGAAGTTTCATTGATTACTTTAAAAGTTATTAATGAGATTAGTGTGAAATTTGATTGAGTATTTTTAAAAGTTATTCATTTAAACGTCAATTCAGACGTCAATTCTCAACCGTTTTCCATGTAATTTTGCAGGCGCCATCGGCTGGTACTACGGCAACTGCCCTGTGAATTTGTCGACGTTTCATCGACCACTTCGAAAGTTATTATTGAGATTAGTGCGAAATTTGATTGAGTATTTCAAAAGTTATTCATTTGGACATCAATTCAGACGTTAATTCTTAACCGTTTTTCATGTAATATTGCAGGCGCCATCGGCTGGTACTACGGCAATTGCCCTGTAAATTTGGCGGAGTTTCATTAATTACTTCAAAAGTTATTAATGAGATTAGTGTGAAATTTGATTGAGTATTTCAAAAGTTATTCATTTAGACGTCAAGTCAGACGTTAATTCTCAACTGTTTTTCATGTAATTTTGCAGGCGCCATCGGCTGGTATTACGAAAACTGCCCTGTCAATTTGGCGAAGTTTCATTGATTACTTTAAAAGTTATTAATGAGATTAGTGTGAAATTTGATTGAGTATTTTTAAAAGTTATTCATTTAAACGTCAATTCAGACGTCAATTCTCAACCGTTTTCCATGTAATTTTGCAGGCGCCATCGGCTGTTATTACGGCAACTGCCCTGTAAATTTGGTGGAGTTTCATTGATTACTTCAAAAGTTATTAATGAGATTAGTGTGAAATTTGATTGAGTATTTTTAAAAGTTATTCATTTAGACGTCAATTCAGACGTCAATTCTCAACCGTTTTCCATGTAATTTTGCTTGCACCATCGGCTGGTACTACGGCAACTGCCCTGTAAATTTGGCGAAGTTTCATTGACTACTTTAAAAGTTAATAGCGAGATTAGTGTGAAATTTGATTGAGTATTTCAAAAGTTTTTCATTTAGACGTCAATTCAGACGTCAATTCTTAACCGTTTTCCATGTAATTTTGCAGGCACCATCGGCTGGTACTACGGCAATTGCCCTGTAAATTTGGCGAGGATTGATTAAGTACTTCAAAAGTTATTATTGACATTAGTGTGAGATGTTCCTGTACATTTGGCGAAGTTTGATTAAGTACTTCAAAAGTTATCAATAAGATTAGTAAGAAATTTGATTGAGTATTTTAAAAATTATGATTTAGACGTCAATTCAGACGTCAATTCTTAACCGTTTTCCATGTAATTTTGCAGGCACCATCGGCTGGTATTACGGCAACTGCCCTGTAAATTTGGCGGAGTTTCATTGATTACTTCAAAAGTTATTAATGAGATTAGTGTGAAATTTGATTGAGTATTTTTAAAAGTTATTCATTTAGACGTCAAGTCAGACGTTAATTCTCAACTGTTTTTCATGTAATTTTGCAGGCGCCATCGGCTGGTATTACGAAAACTGCCCTGTCAATTTGGCGGAGTTTCATTGATTACTTCAAAAGTTATTAATGAGATTAGTGTGAAATTTGATTGAGTATTTTTAAAAGTTTTTCATTTAGACGTCAATTCAGACGTCAATTCTTAACCGTTTTCTATGTAATTTTGCAGGCACCATCGGCTGGTACCACGGCAACTGCCCTGTAAATTTGGCGAAGTTTCATTGACTACTTTGAAAGTTAATAGTGAGATTAGTGTGAAATTTGATTGAGTATTTCAAAAGTTATTCATTTAGACGTCAAGTCAGACGTTAATTCTCAACTGTTTTTCATGTAATTTTGCAGGCGCCATCGGCTGGTATTACGAAAACTGCCCTGTCAATTTGGCGAAGTTTCATTGATTACTTTAAAAGTTATTAATGAGATTAGTGTGAAATTTGATTGAGTATTTTTAAAAGTTATTCATTTAGACGTCAATTCAGACGTCAATTCTCAACCGTTTTCCATGTAATTTTGCAGGCGCCATCGGCTGTTATTACGGCAACTGCCCTGTAAATTTGGTGGAGTTTCATTGATTACTTCAAAAGTTATTAATGAGATTAGTGTGAAATTTGATTGAGTATTTTTAAAAGTTATTCATTTAGACGTCAATTCAGACGTCAATTCTCAACCGTTTTCCATGTAATTTTGCTTGCACCATCGGCTGGTACTACGGCAACTGCCCTGTAAATTTGGCGAAGTTTCATTGACTACTTTAAAAGTTAATAGCGAGATTAGTGTGAAATTTGATTGAGTATTTCAAAAGTTTTTCATTTAGACGTCAATTCAGACGTCAATTCTTAACCGTTTTCCATGTAATTTTGCAGGCACCATCGGCTGGTACTACGGCAATTGCCCTGTAAATTTGGCGAATATTGATTAAGTACTTCAAAAGTTATTATTGACATTAGTGTGAGATGTTCCTGTACATTTGGCGAAGTTTGATTAAGTACTTCAAAAGTTATCAATAAGATTAGTAAGAAATTTGATTGAGTATTTTAAAAATTATGATTTAGACGTCAATTCAGACGTCAATTCTTAACCGTTTTCCATGTAATTTTGCAGGCACCATCGGCTGGTATTACGGCAACTGCCCTGTAAATTTGGCGGAGTTTCATTGATTACTTCAAAAGTTATTAATGAGATTAGTGTGAAATTTGATTGAGTATTTTTAAAAGTTATTCATTTAGACGTCAAGTCAGACGTTAATTCTCAACTGTTTTTCATGTAATTTTGCAGGCGCCATCGGCTGGTATTACGAAAACTGCCCTGTCAATTTGGCGGAGTTTCATTGATTACTTCAAAAGTTATTAATGAGATTAGTGTGAAATTTGATTGAGTATTTTTAAAAGTTTTTCATTTAGACGTCAATTCAGACGTCAATTCTTAACCGTTTTCTATGTAATTTTGCAGGCACCATCGGCTGGTACCACGGCAACTGCCCTGTAAATTTGGCGAAGTTTCATTGACTACTTTGAAAGTTAATAGTGAGATTAGTGTGAAATTTGATTGAGTATTTTTAAAAGTTTTTCATTTAGACGTCAATTCAGACGTCAATTCTCAACCGTTTTCCATGTAATTTTGCAGGCACCATCGGCAGGTATTACGGCAACTGCCCTGTTAATTTGGCGGAGTTTCATTGATTACTTCAAAAGTTATTAATGAGATTAGTGTGAAATTTGATTGAGTATTTTTAAAAGTTATTCATTTAGACGTCAATTCAGACGTCAATTCTCAACCGTTTTTCATGTAATTTTGCAGGTACCATCGTCTGGTACTACGGCAATTGCCCTGTGAATTTGTCGACGTTTCATTGACTACTTCTAAAGTTATTATTGAGTTTAGTGTGAAATTTGATTGAGTATTTCAAAAGTTATTCATTTAGACGTCAAGTCAGACGTTAATTCTCAACTGTTTTTCATGTAATTTTGCAGGCGCCATCGGCTGGTATTACGAAAACTGCCCTGTCAATTTGGCGAAGTTTCATTGATTACTTTAAAAGTTATTAATGAGATTAGTGTGAAATTTGATTGAGTATTTTTAAAAGTTATTCATTTAAACGTCAATTCAGACGTCAATTCTCAACCGTTTTCCATGTAATTTTGCAGGCGCCATCGGCTGGTACTACGGCAACTGCCCTGTGAATTTGTCGACGTTTCATTGACTACTTCAAAAGCTATTAATGAGATTAGTGCGAAATTTGATTAAGTATTTCAAAAGTTATTCATTTAGACGTCAATTCAGACGTTAATTCTCAAACGTTTTTCATGTAATATTGCAGGCGCCATCGGCTGGTACTACGGCAATTGCCCTGTAAATTTGGCGGAGTTTCATTAATTACTTCAAAAGTTATTAATGAGATTAGTGTGAAATTTGATTGAGTATTTTTAAAAGTTATTCATTTAGACGTCAATTCAGACGTCAATTCTCAACCGTTTTCCATGTAATTTTGCTTGCACCATCGGCTGGTACTACGGCAACTGCCCTGTAAATTTGGCGAAGTTTCATTGACTACTTTAAAAGTTAATAGCGAGATTAGTGTGAAATTTGATTGAGTATTTCAAAAGTTTTTCATTTAGACGTCAATTCAGACGTCAATTCTTAACCGTTTTCCATGTAATTTTGCAGGCACCATCGGCTGGTACTACGGCAATTGCCCTGTAAATTTGGCGAATATTGATTAAGTACTTCAAAAGTTATTATTGACATTAGTGTGAGATGTTCCTGTACATTTGGCGAAGTTTGATTAAGTACTTCAAAAGTTATCAATAAGATTAGTAAGAAATTTGATTGAGTATTTTAAAAATTATGATTTAGACGTCAATTCAGACGTCAATTCTTAACCGTTTTCCATGTAATTTTGCAGGCACCATCGGCTGGTATTACGGCAACTGCCCTGTAAATTTGGCGGAGTTTCATTGATTACTTCAAAAGTTATTAATGAGATTAGTGTGAAATTTGATTGAGTATTTTTAAAAGTTATTCATTTAGACGTCAAGTCAGACGTTAATTCTCAACTGTTTTTCATGTAATTTTGCAGGCGCCATCGGCTGGTATTACGAAAACTGCCCTGTCAATTTGGCGGAGTTTCATTGATTACTTCAAAAGTTATTAATGAGATTAGTGTGAAATTTGATTGAGTATTTTTAAAAGTTTTTCATTTAGACGTCAATTCAGACGTCAATTCTTAACCGTTTTCTATGTAATTTTGCAGGCACCATCGGCTGGTACCACGGCAACTGCCCTGTAAATTTGGCGAAGTTTCATTGACTACTTTGAAAGTTAATAGTGAGATTAGTGTGAAATTTGATTGAGTATTTTTAAAAGTTTTTCATTTAGACGTCAATTCAGACGTCAATTCTCAACCGTTTTCCATGTAATTTTGCAGGCACCATCGGCAGGTATTACGGCAACTGCCCTGTTAATTTGGCGGAGTTTCATTGATTACTTCAAAAGTTATTAATGAGATTAGTGTGAAATTTGATTGAGTATTTTTAAAAGTTATTCATTTAGACGTCAATTCAGACGTCAATTCTCAACCGTTTTTCATGTAATTTTGCAGGTACCATCGTCTGGTACTACGGCAATTGCCCTGTGAATTTGTCGACGTTTCATTGACTACTTCTAAAGTTATTATTGAGTTTAGTGTGAAATTTGATTGAGTATTTCAAAAGTTATTCATTTAGACGTCAAGTCAGACGTTAATTCTCAACTGTTTTTCATGTAATTTTGCAGGCGCCATCGGCTGGTATTACGAAAACTGCCCTGTCAATTTGGCGAAGTTTCATTGATTACTTTAAAAGTTATTAATGAGATTAGTGTGAAATTTGATTGAGTATTTTTAAAAGTTATTCATTTAAACGTCAATTCAGACGTCAATTCTCAACCGTTTTCCATGTAATTTTGCAGGCGCCATCGGCTGGTACTACGGCAACTGCCCTGTGAATTTGTCGACGTTTCATTGACTACTTCAAAAGCTATTAATGAGATTAGTGCGAAATTTGATTAAGTATTTCAAAAGTTATTCATTTAGACGTCAATTCAGACGTTAATTCTCAAACGTTTTTCATGTAATATTGCAGGCGCCATCGGCTGGTACTACGGCAATTGCCCTGTAAATTTGGCGGAGTTTCATTAATTACTTCAAAAGTTATTAATGAGATTAGTGTGAAATTTGATTGAGTATTTTTAAAAGTTATTCATTTAGACGTCAATTCAGACGTCAATTTTCAACCGTTTTCCATGTAATTTTGCAGGCACCATCGGCTGGTCTTACGGCAACTGCCCTGTAAATTTGGCGGAGTTTCATTGATTACTTCAAAAGTTATTAATGAGAATAGTGATGAATTTGATTGAGTATTTTTAAAAGTTATTCATTTAGACGTCAATTCAGACGTCAATTCTCAACCGTTTTCCATGTGATTTTGCAGGCACCATCGGCTGGCACTACGGCAACTGCCCTTTAAATTTGGCGAAGATTGATTAAGTACTTCAAAAGTTATTAATGAGATTAGTGTGAAATTTGATTGAGTTTTTTTAAAAGTTTTTCATTTAGACGTCAATTCAGACGTCAATTCTTAACCGTTTTCCATATAATTTTGCAGGCACCATCGGCAGGTATTACGGCAACTGCCCTGTTAATTTGGCGGAGTTTCATTGATTACTTCAAAAGTTATTAATGAGATTAGTGTGAAATTTGATTGAGTATTTTTAAAAGCTATTCATTTAGACGTCAATTCAGACGTCAATTCTCAACCGTTTTCCATGTAATTTTGCAGGCACCATCGTCTGGTACTACGGCAATTACCCTGTGAATTTGTCGACGTTTCATTGACTACTTCAAAAGTTATTATTGAGATTAGTGTGAAATTTGATTGAGTATTTCAAAAGTTATTCATTTAGACGTCAAGTCAGACGTTAATTCTCAACTGTTTTTCATGTAATTTTGCAGACGCCATCGGCTGGTATTACGGAAACTGCCCTGTCAATTTGGCGAAGTTTCATTGATTACTTTAAAAGTTATTAATGAGATTAGTGTGAAATTTGATTGAGTATTTTTAAAAGTTATTCATTTAAACGTCAATTCAGACGTCAATTCTCAACCGTTTTCCATGTAATTTTGCAGGCGCCATCGGCTGGTACTACGGCAACTGCCCTGTGAATTTGTCGACGTTTCATTGACTACTTCAAAAGTTATTATTGAGATTAGTGTAAAATTTGATTGAGTATTTCAAAAGTTATTCATTTAGACGTCAATTCAGACGTCAATTTTCAACCGTTTTCCATGTAATTTTGCAGGCACCATCGGCTGGTCTTACGGCAACTGTCCTGTAAATTTGGTGGAGTTTCATTGATTACTTCAAAAGTTATTAATGAGAATAGTGTATAATTTGATTGAGTATTTTTAAAAGTTATTCATTTAGACGTCAATTCAGACGTCAATTTTCAACCGTTTTCTATGTAATTTTGCAGGCACCATCGGCTGGTCTTACGGCAACTGCCCTGTAAATTTGGCGGAGTTTCATTGATTACTTCAAAAGGTATTAATGAGATTAGTGTGAAATTTGATTGAGTATTTTTAAAAGTTATTCATTGAGACGTCAATTCAGACGTCAATTCTCAACCGTTTTTCATGTAATATTGCAGGCGCCATCGGCTGGTACTACGGCAATTGCCCTGTAAATTTGGCGGAGTTTCATTAATTACTTCAAAAGTTATTAATGAGATTAGTGTGAAATTTGATTGAGTATTTTTAAAAGTTATTCATTTAGACGTCAATTCAGACGTCAATTTTCAACCGTTTTCCATGTAATTTTGCAGGCACCATCGGCTGGTCTTACGGCAACTGCCCTGTAAATTTGGCGGAGTTTCATTGATTACTTCAAAAGTTATTAATGAGAATAGTGATGAATTTGATTGAGTATTTTTAAAAGTTATTCATTTAGACGTCAATTCAGACGTCAATTCTCAACCGTTTTCCATGTGATTTTGCAGGCACCATCGGCTGGCACTACGGCAACTGCCCTTTAAATTTGGCGAAGATTGATTAAGTACTTCAAAAGTTATTAATGAGATTAGTGTGAAATTTGATTGAGTTTTTTTAAAAGTTTTTCATTTAGACGTCAATTCAGACGTCAATTCTTAACCGTTTTCCATATAATTTTGCAGGCACCATCGGCAGGTATTACGGCAACTGCCCTGTTAATTTGGCGGAGTTTCATTGATTACTTCAAAAGTTATTAATGAGATTAGTGTGAAATTTGATTGAGTATTTTTAAAAGCTATTCATTTAGACGTCAATTCAGACGTCAATTCTCAACCGTTTTCCATGTAATTTTGCAGGCACCATCGTCTGGTACTACGGCAATTACCCTGTGAATTTGTCGACGTTTCATTGACTACTTCAAAAGTTATTAATGAGATTAGTGTGAAATTTGATTGAGTATTTCAAAAGTTATTCATTTAGACGTCAAGTCAGACGTTAATTCTCAACTATTTTTCATGTAATTTTGCAGACGCCATCGGCTGGTATTACGGAAACTGCCCTGTCAATTTGGCGAAGTTTCATTGATTACTTTAAAAGTTATTAATGAGATTAGTGTGAAATTTGATTGAGTATTTTTAAAAGTTATTCATTTAAACGTCAATTCAGACGTCAATTCTCAACCGTTTTCCATGTAATTTTGCAGGCGCCATCGGCTGGTACTACGGCAACTGCCCTGTGAATTTGTCGACGTTTCATTGACTACTTCAAAAGTTATTATTGAGATTAGTGTAAAATTTGATTGAGTATTTCAAAAGTTATTCATTTAGACGTCAATTCAGACGTCAATTTTCAACCGTTTTCCATGTAATTTTGCAGGCACCATCGGCTGGTCTTACGGCAACTGTCCTGTAAATTTGGTGGAGTTTCATTGATTACTTCAAAAGTTATTAATGAGAATAGTGTAAAATTTGATTGAGTATTTTTAAAAGTTATTCATTTAGACGTCAATTCAGACGTCAATTTTCAACCGTTTTCTATGTAATTTTGCAGGCACCATCGGCTGGTCTTACGGCAACTGCCCTGTAAATTTGGCGGAGTTTCATTGATTACTTCAAAAGGTATTAATGAGATTAGTGTGAAATTTGATTGAGTATTTAAAAAAAAATTTCATTTAGACGTCAATTCAGACGTCAATTCTTAACCGTTTTCCCTGTAATTTTGCAGGCACCATCGGCAGGTATTACGGCAACTGCCCTGTAAATTTGGCGGAGTTTCATTGACTACTTCAAAAGTTATTAATGAGATTAGTGTGAAATTTGATTGAGTATTTTTAAAAGTTATTCATTTAGACGTCAATTCAGACGTCAATTTTCAACCGTTTTCTATGTAATTTTGCAGGCACCATCGGCTGGTACTACGACAACTGCCCTGTAAATTTGGCGGAGTTTCAATGATTACTTCAAAAGGTATTAATGAGATTAGTGTGAAATTTGATTGAGTATTTTAAAAAAAAATTCATTTAGACGTCAATTCAGACGTCAATTCTTAACCGTTTTCCCTGTAATTTTGCAGGCACCATCGGCAGGTATTACGGCAACTGCCCTGTAAATTTGGCGGAGTTTCATTGATTACTTCAAAAGTTATTAATGAGATTAGTGTGAAATTTGATTGAGTATTTTTAAAAGTTATTCATTTAGACGTCAATTCAGACGTCAATTCTCAACCGTTTTCCATGTAATTTTGCAGGCACCATCGGCTGGTACTACGACAATTGCCCTGTGAATTTGTCGACGTTTCATTGACTACTTCAAAAGTTATAAATGAGATTAATGTGAAATTTGATTGAGTATTTCAAAAGTTATTCATTTAGACGTCAAGTCAGACGTTAATTCTCAACTGTTTTTCATGTAATTTTGCAGGCGCCATCGGCTGGTATTACGGAAACTGCCCTGTCAATTTGGCGAGGTTTCATTGATTACTTTAAAAGTTATTAATGAGATTAGTGTGAAATTTGATTGAGTATTTTTAAAAGTTATTCATTTAGACGTCAATTCAGACGTCAATTCTTAACCGTTTTCCATGTAATTTTGCAGGCACCATCGGCAGGTATTACGGCAACTGCCCTGTAAATTTGGCGGAGTTTCATTAATTACTTCAAAAGTTATTAATGAGATTAGTGTGAAATTTGATTGAGTATTTTTAAAAGTTATTCATTTAGACGTCCATTCAGACGTCAATTCTCAACCGTTTTCCATGTAATTTTGCAGGCACCATCGGCTGGTACTACGGCAACTGCCCTGTGAATTTGTCGACGTTTCATTGACTACTTCAAAAGTTATTATTGAGATTAGTGTAAAATTTGATTAAGTATTTCAAAAGTTATTCATTTTGACGTCAATTCAGACGTCAATTTTCAACCGTTGTCCATGTAATTTTGCAGGCACCATCGGCTGGTCTTACGGCAACTGCCCTATGAATTTGGCGGAGTTTCATTGATTACTTCAAAAGTTATTAATGAGAATAGTGTAAAATTTGATTGAGTATTTTTAAAAGTTATTCATTTAGACGTAAATGCAGACGTCAATTCTCAACCGTTTTCCATGTAATTTTGCAGGCACCATCGGCTGGTACTACGGCAACTGCCCTGTGAATTTGTCGACGTTTCATTGACTACTTCAAAAGTTATTAATGAGATTAGTGCGAAATTTGATTAAGTATTTCAAAAGTTATTCATTTAGACGTCAATTCAGACGTTAATTCTCAAACGTTTTTCATGTAATATTGCAGGCGCCATCGGCTGGTACTACGGCAATTGCCCTGTAAATTTGGCGGAGTTTCATTAATTACTTCAAAAGTTATTAATGAGATTAGTGTGAAATTTGATTGAGTATTTTTAAAAGTTATTCATTTAGACGTCAATTCAGACGTCAATTTTTAACCGTTTTCCATGTAATTTTGCAGGCACCATCGGCTGGTCTTACGGCAACTGCCCTGTAAATTTGGCGGAGTTTCATTGATTACTTCAAAAGTTATTAATGAGAATAGTGATGAATTTGATTGAGTATTTTTAAAAGTTATTTATTTAGCCGTCAATTCAGACGTCAATTCTCAACCGTTTTCCATGTGATTTTGCAGGCACCATCGGCTGGCACTACGGCAACTGCCCTGTAAATTTGGCGAAGATTGATTAAGTACTTCAAAAGTTATTAATGAGATTAGTGTGAAATTTGATTGAGTTTTTTTAAAAGTTTTTCATTTAGACGTCAATTCAGACGTCAATTCTTAACCGTTTTCCATATGAGTTTTTTTAAAAGTTTTTCATTTAGACGTCAATTCAGACGTCAATTCTTAACCGTTTTCCATATAATTTTGCAGGCACCATCGGCAGGTATTACGGCAACTGCCCTGTTAATTTGGCGGAGTTTCATTGATTACTTCAAAAGTTATTAATGAGATTAGTGTGAAATTTGATTGAGTATTTTTAAAAGCTATTCATTTAGACGTCAATTCAGACGTCAATTCTCAACCGTTTTCCATGTAATTTTGCAGGCACCATCGTCTGGTACTACGGCAATTACCCTGTGAATTTGTCGACGTTTCATTGACTACTTCAAAAGTTATTATTGAGATTAGTGTGAAATTTGATTGAGTATTTCAAAAGTTATTCATTTAGACGTCAAGTCAGACGTTAATTCTCAACTGTTTTTCATGTAATTTTGCAGACGCCATCGGCTGGTATTACGGAAACTGCCCTGTCAATTTGGCGAAGTTTCATTGATTACTTTAAAAGTTATTAATGAGATTAGTGTGAAATTTGATTGAGTATTTTTAAAAGTTATTCATTTAAACGTCAATTCAGACGTCAATTCTCAACCGTTTCCCATGTAATTTTGCAGGCGCCATCGGCTGGTACTACGGCAACTGCCCTGTGAATTTGTCGACGTTTCATTGACTACTTCAAAAGTTATTATTGAGATTAGTGTAAAATTTGATTGAGTATTTCAAAAGTTATTCATTTAGACGTCAATTCAGACGTCAATTTTTAACCGTTTTCCATGTAATTTTGCAGGCACCATCGGCTGGTCTTACGGCAACTGTCCTGTAAATTTGGTGGAGTTTCATTGATTACTTCAAAAGTTATTAATGAGAATAGTGTAAAATTTGATTGAGTATTTTTTAAAGTTATTCATTTAGACGTCAATTCAGACGTCAATTTTCAACCGTTTTCTATGTAATTTTGCAGGCACCATCGGCTGGTCTTACGGCAACTGCCCTGTAAATTTGGCGGAGTTTCATTGATTACTTCAAAAGTTATTAATGAGATTAGTTTGAAATTTGATTGAGTATTTTAAAAAAAAATTCATTTAGACGTCAATTCAGACGTCAATTCTTAACCGTTTTCCATGTAATTTTGCAGGCACCATCGGCAGGTATTACGGCAACTGCCCTGTAAATTTGGCGGAGTTTCATTGATTACTTCAAAAGTTATTAATGAGATTAGTGTGAAATTTGATTGAGTATTTTTTAAAGTTATTCATTGAGACGTCAATTCAGACGTCAATTCTCAACCGTTTTCCATGTAATTTTGCAGGCACCATCGGCTGGTACTACGACAATTGCCCTGTGAATTTGTCGACGTTTCATTGACTACTTCAAAAGTTATTATTGAGATTAGTGTGAAATTTGATTGAGTATTTCAAAAGTTATTCATTTAGACGTCAATTCAGACGTCAATTCTTAACCGTTTTCCATGTAATTTTGCAGGCACCATCGGCTGGTACTACGGCAACTGCCCTGTGAATTTGTCGACGTTTCATTGACTACTTCAAAAGTTATTAATGAGATTAGTGCGAAATTTGATTGAGTATTTCAAAAGTTATTCATTTAGACATCAATTCAGACGTTAATTCTCAACCGTTTTTCATGTAATATTGCAGGCGCCATCGGCTGGTACTACGGCAATTGCCCTGTAAATTTGGCGGAGTTTCATTAATTACTTCAAAAGTTATTAATGAGATTAGTGTAAAATTTGATTGAGTATTTTTAAAAGTTATTCATTTAGACGTCAATTCAGACGTCAATTCTCAACCGTTTTCCATGTGATTTTGCAGGCACCATCGGCTGGCACTACGGCAACTGCCCTGTAAATTTGGCGAAGATTGATTAAGTGCTTCAAAAGTTATTAATGACATTAGTGTGAAATTTTCCTGTAAATTTGTCGACGTTTCATTGACTACTTCAAAAGTTATTAATGAGATTAGTGCGAAATTTGATTGAGTATTTCAAAAGTTATTCATTTGGACATCAATTCAGACGTTAATTCTTAACCGTTTTTCATGTAATATTGCAGGCGCCATCGGCTGGTACTACGGCAATTGCCCTGTAAATTTGGCGGAGTTTCATTAATTACTTCAAAAGTTATTAATGAGATTAGTGTAAAATTTGATTGAGTATTTTTAAAAGTTATTCATTTAGACGTCAATTCAGACGTCAATTTTCAACCGTTGTCCATGTAATTTTGCAGGCACCATCGGCTGGTCTTACGGCAGCTGCCCTGTAAATTTGGCGGAGTTTCATTGATTACTTCAAAAGTTATTAATGAGATTAATGTGAAATTTGATTGAGTATTTTTAAAAGTTTTTCATTTAGACGTCAATTCAGACGTCAATTCTCAACCGTTTTCCATGTAATTTTGCAAGCACCATCGGCAGGTATTACGGCAACTGCCCTGTAAATTTGGCGGAGTTTCATTGATTACTTCAAAAGTTATTAATGAGATTAGTGTGAAATTTGATTGAGTATTTTTAAAAGTTATTCATTTAGACGTCAATTCAGACGTCAATTCTCAACTGTTATCCATGTAATTTTGCAGGCACCATCGGCTGGTACTACGACAATTGCCCTGTGAATTTGTCGACGTTTCATTGACTACTTCAAAAGTTATTATTGAGATTAGTGTGAAATTTGATTGAGTATTTCAAAAGTTATTCATTTAGACGTCAAGTCAGACGTTAATTCTCAACTGTTTTTCATGTAATTTTGCAGGCGTCATCGGCTGGTATTACGGAAACTGCCCTGTCAATTTGGCGAAGTTTCATTGATTACTTTAAAAGTTATTAATGAGATTAGTGTAAAATTTGATTGAGTATTTTTAAAAGTTATTCATTTAAACGTCAATTCAGACGTCAATTCTCAACCGTTTTCCATGTAATTTTGCAGGCGCCATCGGCTGGTACTACGGCAACTGCCCTGTGAATTTGTCGACGTTTCATCGACCACTTCGAAAGTTATTATTGAGATTAGTGCGAAATTTGATTGAGTATTTCAAAAGTTATTCATTTAGACATCAATTCAGACGTTAATTCTCAACCGTTTTTCATGTAATATTGCAGGCGCCATCGGCTGGTACTACGGCAATTGCCCTGTAAATTTGGCGGAGTTTCATTAATTGCTTCAAAAGTTATTAATGAGATTAGTGCGAAATTTGATTGAGTATTTCAAAAGTTATTCATTTAGACATCAATTCAGACGTCAATTTTCAACCGTTTTCCATGCAATTTTGCAGGCACCATCGGCTGGTCTTACGGCAACTGCCCTGTAAATTTGGCGGAGTTTCATTGATTACATCAAAAGTTATTAATGAGAATAGTGATGAATTTGATTGAGTATTTTTAAAAGTTATTCATTTAGACGTCAATTCAGACGTCAATTCTCAACCGTTTTCCATGTGATTTTGCAGGCACCATCGGCTGGCACTACGGCAACTGCCCTGTAAATTTGGCGAAGATTGATTAAGTACTTCAAAAGTTATCAATGACATTAGTGTGAAATTTTCCTGTAAATTTGTCGACGTTTCATTGACTACTTCAAAAGTTATTAATGAGATTAGTGCGAAATTTGATTGAGTATTTCAAAAGTTATTCATTTGGACATCAATTCAGACGTTAATTCTTAACCGTTTTTCATGTAATATTGCAGGCGCCATCGGCTGGTACTACGGCAATTGCCCTGTAAATTTGGCGGAGTTTCATTAATTACTTCAAAAGTTATTAATGAGATTAGTGTAAAATTTGATTGAGTATTTTTAAAAGTTATTCATTTAGACGTCAATTCAGACGTCAATTTTCAACCGTTTTCCATGTAATTTTGCAGGCACCATCGGCTGGTCTTACGGCAGCTGCCCTGTAAATTTGGCGGAGTTTCATTGATTACTTCAAAAGTTATTAATGAGATTAGTGTGAAATTTGATTGAGTATTTTTAAAAGTTTTTCATTTAGACGTCAATTCAGACGTCAATTCTCAACCGTTTTCCATGTAATTTTGCAAGCACCATCGGCAGGTATTACGGCAACTGCCCTGTAAATTTGGCGGAGTTTCATTGATTACTTCAAAAGTTATTAATGAGATTAGTGTGAAATTTGATTGAGTATTTTTAAAAGTTATTCATTTAGACGTCAATTCAGACGTCAATTCTCAACCGTTATCCATGTAATTTTGCAGGCACCATCGACTGGTACTACGACAATTGCCCTGTGAATTTGTCGACGTTTCATTGACTACTTCAAAAGTTATTATTGAGATTAGTGTGAAATTTGATTGAGTATTTCAAAAGTTATTCATTTAGACGTCAAGTCAGACGTTATTTCTCAACTGTTTTTCATGTAATTTTGCAGACGCCATCGGCTGGTATTACGGAAACTGCCCTGTCAATTTGGCGAAGTTTCATTGATTACTTTAAAAGTTATTAATGAGATTAGTGTAAAATTTGATTGAGTATTTTTAAAAGTTATTCATTTAAACGTCAATTCAGACGTCAATTCTCAACCGTTTTCCATGTAATTTTGCAGGCGCCATCGGCTGGTACTACGGCAACTGCCCTGTGAATTTGTCGACGTTTCATCGACCACTTCGAAAGTTATTATTGAGATTAGTGCGAAATTTGATTGAGTATTTCAAAAGTTATTCATTTGGACATCAATTCAGACGTTAATTCTTAACCGTTTTTTCATGTAATATTGCAGGCGCCATCGGCTGGTACTACGGCAATTGCCCTGTAAATTTGGCGGAGTTTCATTAATTACTTCAAAAGTTATTAATGAGATTAGTGTAAAATTTGATTGAGTATTTTTAAAAGTTATTCATTTAGACGTCAATTCAGACGTCAATTTTCAACCGTTTTCCATGTAATTTTGCAGGCACCATCGGCTGGTCTTACGGCAGCTGCCCTGTAAATTTGGCGGAGTTTCATTGATTACTTCAAAAGTTATTAATGAGATTAGTGTGAAATTTGACTGAGTATTTTTAAAAGTTTTTCATTTAGACGTCAATTCAGACGTCAATTCTCAACCGTTTTCCATGTAATTTTGCAAGCACCATCGGCAGGTATTACGGCAACTGCCCTGTAATTTTGGCGGAGTTTCATTGATTACTTCAAAAGTTATTAATGAGATTAGTGTGAAATTTGATTGAGTATTTTTAAACGTTATTCATTTAGACGTCAATTCAGACGTCAATTCTCAACCGTTATCCATGTAATTTTGCAGGCACCATCGGCTGGTACTACGACAATTGCCCTGTGAATTTGTCGACGTTTCATTGACTACTTCAAAAGTTATTATTGAGATTAGTGTGAAATTTGATTGAGTATTTCAAAAGTTATTCATTTAGACGTCAAGTCAGACGTTAATTCTCAACTGTTTTTCATGTAATTTTGCAGGCGCCATCGGCTGGTATTACGGAAACTGCCCTGTCAATTTGGCGAAGTTTCATTGATTACTTTAAAAGTTATTAATGAGATTAGTGTAAAATTTGATTGAGTATTTTTAAAAGTTATTCATTTAAACGTCAATTCAGACGTCAATTCTCAACCGTTTTCCATGTAATTTTGCAGGCGCCATCGGCTGGTACTACGGCAACTGCCCTGTGAATTTGTCGACGTTTCATCGACCACTTCGAAAGTTATTATTGAGATTAGTGCGAAATTTGATTGAGTATTTCAAAAGTTATTCATTTGGACATCAATTCAGACGTTAATTCTTAACCGTTTTTCATATAATATTGCAGGCGCCATCGGCTGGTACTACGGCAATTGCCCTGTAAATTTGGCGGAGTTTCATTAATTACTTCAAAAGTTATTAATGAGATAAGTGTAAAATTTGATTGAGTATTTTTAAAAGTTATTCATTTAGACGTCAATTCAGACGTCAATTTTCAACCGTTTTCCATGTAATTTTGCAGGCACCATCGGCTGGTCTTACGGCAGCTGCCCTGTAAATTTGACGGAGTTTCATTGATTACTTCAAAAGTTATTAATGAGATTAGTGTGAAATTTGATTGAGTATTTTTAAAAAAAATTCATTTAGACGTCAATTCAGACGTCAATTCTCAACCGTTTTCCATGTAATTTTGCAGGCACCATCGGCAGGTATTACGGCAACTGCCCTGTAAATTTGGCAAGTTTCATTGATTACTTAAAAAGTTAATAATGAGATTAGTGTGAAATTTGATTGAGTATTTTTTAAAGTTTTTCATTTAGACGTCAATTCAGACGTCAATTCTCAACCGTTTTCCATGTAATTTTGCAAGCACCATCGACAGGTATTACGGCAACTGCCCTGTAAATTTGGCGGAGTTTCATTGATTACTTCAAAAGTTATTAATGAGATTAGTGTGAAATTTGATTGAGTATTTTTAAAAGTTATTCATTTAGACGTCAATTCAGACGTCAATTCTCAACCGTTATCCATGTAATTTTGCAGGCACCATCGGCTGGTACTACGACAATTGCCCTGTGAATTTGTCGACGTTTCATTGACTACTTCAAAAGTTATTATTGAGATTAGTGTGAAGTTTGATTGAGTATTTCAAAAGTTATTCATTTAGACGTCAAGTCAGACGTTAATTCTCAACTGTTTTTCGTGTAATTTTGCAGGCGCCATCGGCTGGTATTACGGAAACTGCCCTGTCAATTTGGCGAAGTTTCATTGATTACTTTAAAAGTTATTAATGAGATTAGTGTAAAATTTGATTGAGTATTTTTAAAAGTTATTCATTTAAACGTCAATTCAGACGTCAATTCTCAACCGTTTTCCATGTAATTTTGCAGGCGCCATCGGCTGGTACTACGGCAACTGCCCTGTGAATTTGTCGGCGTTTCATCGACCACTTCGAAAGTTATTATTGAGATTAGTGCGAAATTTGATTGAGTATTTCAAAAGTTATTCATTTGGACATCAATTCAGACGTTAATTCTTAACCGTTTTTCATGTAATATTGCAGGCGCCATCGGCTGGTACTACGGCAATTGCCCTGTAAATTTGGCGGAGTTTCATTAATTACTTCAAAAGTTATTAATGAGATTAGTGTAAAATTTGATTGAGTATTTTTAAAAGTTATTCATTTAGACGTCAATTCAGACGTCAATTTTCAACCGTTTTCCATGTAATTTTGCAGGCACCATCGGCTGGTCTTACGGCAGCTGCCCTGTAAATTTGGCGGAGTTTCATAGATTACTTCAAAAGTTATTAATGAGATTAGTGTGAAATTTGATTGAGTATTTTAAAAAAAAATTCATTTAGACGTCAATTCAGACGTCAATTCTCAACCGTTTTCCATGTAATTTTGCAGGCACCATCGGCAGGTATTACGGCAACTGCCCTGTAAATTTGGCGGAGTTTCATTAATTACTTCAAAAGTTATTAATGAGATTAGTGTGAAATTTGATTGAGTATTTTTAAAAGTTTTTCATTTAGACGTCAATTCAGACGTCAATTCTCAACCGTTTTCCATGTAATTTTGCAAGCACCATCGGCAGGTATTACGGCAACTGCCCTGTAAATTTGGCGGAGTTTCATTGATTACTTCAAAAGTTATTAATGAGATTAGTGTGAAATTTGATTGAGTATTTTTAAAAGTTATTCATTTAGACGTCAATTCAGACGTCAATTCTCAACCGTTATCCATGTAATTTTGCAGGCACCATCGGCTGGTACTACGACAATTGCCCTGTGAATTTGTCGACGTTTCATTGACTACTTCGAAAGTTATTATTGAGATTAGTGCGAAATTTGATTGAGTATTTCAAAAGTTATTCATTTGGACATCAATTCAGACGTTAATTCTTAACCGTTTTTCATGTAATATTGCAGGCGCCATCGGCTGGTACTACGGCAATTGCCCTGTAAATTTGGCGGAGTTTCATTAATTACTTCAAAAGTTATTAATGAGATTAGTGTAAAATTTGATTGAGTATTTTTAAAAGTTATTCATTTAGACGTCAATTCAGACGTCAATTTTCAACCGTTTTCCATGTAATTTTGCAGGCACCATCGGTTGGTCTTACGGCAGCTGCCCTGTAAATTTGGCGGAGTTTCATTGATTACTTCAAAAGTTATTAATGAGATTAGTGTGAAATTTGATTGAGTATTTTTAAAAAAATTTCATTTAGACGTCAATTCAGACGTCAATTCTCAACCGTTTTCCATGTAATTTTGCAGGCACCATCGGCAGGTATTACGGCAACTGCCCTGTAAATTTGGCGGAGTTTCATTAATTACTTCAAAAGTTATTAATGAGATTAGTGTGAAATTTGATTGAGTATTTTTAAAAGTTTTTCATTTAGACGTCAATTCAGACGTCAATTCTCAACCGTTTTCCATGTAATTTTGCAAGCACCATCGGCAGGTATTACGGCAACTGCCCTGTAAATTTGGCGGAGTTTCATTGATTACTTCAAAAGTTATTAATGAGATTAGTGTGAAATTTGATTGAGTATTTTTAAAAGTTATTCATTTAGACGTCAATTCAGACGTCAATTCTCAACCGTTATCCATGTAATTTTGCAGGCACCATCGGCTGGTACTACGACAATTGCCCTGTGAATTTGTCGACGTTTCATTGACTACTTCAAAAGTTATTATTGAGATTAGTGTGAAATTTGATTGAGTATTTCAAAAGTTATTCATTTGGACATCAATTCAGACGTTAATTCTTAACCGTTTTTCATGTAATATTGCAGGCGCCATCGGCTGGTACTACGGCAATTGCCCTGTAAATTTGGCGGAGTTTCATTAATTACTTCAAAAGTTATTAATGAGATTAATGTAAAATTTGATTGAGTATTTTTAAAAATTATTCATTTAGACGTCAATTCAGACGTCAATTTTCAACCGTTTTCCATGTAATTTTGCAGGCACCATCGGCTGGTCTTACGGCAGCTGCCCTGTAAATTTGGCGGAGTTTCATTGATTACTTCAAAAGTTAATAATGAGATTAATGTGAAATTTGATTGAGTATTTTTAAAAGTTATTCATTTAGACGTCAATTCAGACGTCAATTCTCAACCGTTATCCATGTAATTTTGCAGGCACCATCGGCTGGTACTACGACAATTGCCCTGTGAATTTGTCGACGTTTCATTGACTACTTCAAAAGTTATTATTGAGATTAGTGTAAAATTTGATTGAGTATTTCAAAAGTTATTCATTTAGACGTCAAGTCAGACGTTAATTCTCAACTGTTTTTCATGTAATTTTGCAGGCGCCATCGGCTGGTATTACGGAAACTGCCCTGTCAATTTGGCGAAGTTTCATTGATTACTTTAAAAGTTATTAATGAGATTAGTGTAAAATTTGATTGAGTATTTTTAAAAGTTATTCATTTAAACGTCAATTCAGACGTCAATTCTCAACCGTTTTCCATGTAATTTTGCAGGCGCCATCGGCTGGTACTACGGCAACTGCCCTGTGAATTTGTCGACGTTTCATCGACCACTTCGAAAGTTATTATTGAGATTAGTGCGAAATTTGATTGAGTATTTCAAAAGTTATTCATTTGGACATCAATTCAGACGTTAATTCTTAACCGTTTTTCATGTAATATTGCAGGCGCCATCGGCTGGTACTACGGCAATTGCCCTGTAAATTTGGCGGAGTTTCATTAATTACTTCAAAAGTTATTAATGAGATTAGTGTAAAATTTGATTGAGTATTTTTAAAAGTTATTCATTTAGACGTCAATTCAGACGTCAATTTTCAACCGTTTTCCATGTAATTTTGCAGGCACCATCGGCTGGTCTTACGGCAGCTGCCCTGTAAATTTGGCGGAGTTTCATTGATTACTTCAAAAGTTATTAATGAGATTAGTGTGAAATTTGATTGAGTATTTTTAAAAAAAATTCATTTAGACGTCAATTCAGACGTCAATTCTCAACCGTTTTCCATGTAATTTTGCAGGCACCATCGGCAGGTATTACGGCAACTGCCCTGTAAATTTGGCGGAGTTTCATTAATTACTTCAAAAGTTATTAATGAGATTAGTGTGAAATTTGATTGAGTATTTTTAAAAGTTTTTCATTTAGACGTCAATTCAGACGTCAATTCTCAACCGTTTTCCATGTAATTTTGCAAGCACCATCGGCAGGTATTACGGCAACTGCCCTGTAAATTTGGCGGAGTTTCATTGATTACTTCAAAAGTTATTAATGAGATTAGTGTGAAATTTGATTGAGTATTTTTAAAAGTTATTCATTTAGACGTCAATTCAGACGTCAATTCTCAACCGTTATCCATGTAATTTTGCAGGCACCATCGGCTGGTACTACGACAATTGCCCTGTGAATTTGTCGACGTTTCATTGACTACTTCAAAAGTTATTATTGAGATTAGTGTGAAATTTGATTGAGTATTTCAAAAGTTATTCATTTGGACATCAATTCAGACGTTAATTCTTAACCGTTTTTCATGTAATATTGCAGGCGCCATCGGCTGGTACTACGGCAATTGCCCTGTAAATTTGGCGGAGTTTCATTAATTACTTCAAAAGTTATTAATGAGATTAATGTAAAATTTGATTGAGTATTTTTAAAAGTTATTCATTTAGACGTCAATTCAGACGTCAATTTTCAACCGTTTTCCATGTAATTTTGCAGGCACCATCGGCTGGTCTTACGGCAGCTGCCCTGTAAATTTGGCGGAGTTTCATTGATTACTTCAAAAGTTAATAATGAGATTAGTGTGAAATTTGATTGAGTATTTTTAAAAGTTATTCATTTAGACGTCAATTCAGACGTCAATTCTCAACCGTTATCCATGTAATTTTGCAGGCACCATCGGCTGGTACTACGACAATTGCCCTGTGAATTTGTCGACGTTTCATTGACTACTTCAAAAGTTATTATTGAGATTAGTGTAAAATTTGATTGAGTATTTCAAAAGTTATTCATTTAGACGTCAAGTCAGACGTTAATTCTCAACTGTTTTTCATGTAATTTTGCAGGCGCCATCGGCTGGTATTACGGAAACTGCCCTGTCAATTTGGCGAAGTTTCATTGATTACTTTAAAAGTTATTAATGAGATTAGTGTAAAATTTGATTGAGTATTTTTAAAAGTTATTCATTTAAACGTCAATTCAGACGTCAATTCTCAACCGTTTTCCATGTAATTTTGCACGCGCCATCGGCTGGTACTACGGCAACTGCCCTGTGAATTTGTCGACGTTTCATCGACCACTTCGAAAGTTATTATTGAGATTAGTGCGAAATTTGATTGAGTATTTCAAAAGTTATTCATTTGGACATCAATTCAGACGTTAATTCTTAACCGTTTTTCATGTAATATTGCAGGCGCCATCGGCTGGTACTACGGCAATTGCCCTGTAAATTTGGCGGAGTTTCATTAATTACTTCAAAAGTTATTAATGAGATTAGTGTAAAATTTGATTGACTATTTTTAAAAGTTATTCATTTAGACGTCAATTCAGACGTCAATTTTCAACCGTTTTCCATGTAATTTTGCAGGCACCATCGGCTGGTCTTACGGCAGCTGCCCTGTAAATTTGGCGGAGTTTCATTGATTACTTCAAAAGTTATTAATGAGATTAGTGTGAAATTTGATTGAGTATTTTTAAAAAAAATTCATTTAGACGTCAATTCAGACGTCAATTCTCAACCGTTTTCCATGTAATTTTGCAGGCACCATCGGCAGGTATTACGCTAACTGCCCTGTAAATTTGGCGGAGTTTCATGGATTACTTCAAAAGTTATTAATGAGATTAGTGTGAAATTTGATTGAGTATTTTTAAAAGTTATTCATTTAGACCTCAATTCAGACGTCAATTCTCAACCGTTTTCCATGTAATTTTGCAGGCACCATCGGCTGGTCTTACGGCAGCTGCCCTGTAAATTTGGCGGAGTTTCATTGATTACTTCAAAAGTTATTAATGAGATTAGTGTGAAATTTGATTGAGTATTTTAAAAAAAAATTCATTTAGACGTCAATTCAGACGTCAATTCTCAACCGTTTTCCATGTAATTTTGCAGGCACCATCGGCACGTATTACGGCAACTGCCCTGTAAATTTGGCGGAGTTTCATTGATTACTTCAAAAGTTATTAATGAGATTAGTGTGAAATTTGATTGAGTATTTTTAAAAGTTTTTCATTTAGACGTCAATTCAGACGTCAATTCTCAACCGTTTTCCATGTAATTTCGCAAGCACCATCGGCAGGTATTACGGCAACTGCCCTGTAAATTTGGCGGAGTTTCATTGATTACTTCAAAAGTTATTAATGAGATTAGTGTGAAATTTGATTGAGTATTTTTAAAAGTTATTCATTTAGACGTCAATTCAGACGTCAATTCTCAACCGTTATCCATGTAATTTTGCAGGCACCATCGGCTGGTACTACGACAATTGCCCTGTGAATTTGTCGACGTTTCATTGACTACTTCAAAAGTTATTATTGAGATTAGTGTGAAATTTGATTGAGTATTTCAAAAGTTATTCATTTAGACGTCAAGTCAGACGTTAATTCTCAACTGTTTTTCATGTAATTTTGCAGGCGCCATCGGCTGGTATTACGGAAACTGCCCTGTCAATTTGGCGAAGTTTCATTGATTACTTTAAAAGTTATTAATGAGATTAGTGTAAAATTTGATTGAGTATTTTTAAAAAAAAATCATTTAGACGTCAATTCAGACGTCAATTCTCAACCGTTTTCCATGTAATTTTGCAGGCACCATCGGCACGTATTACGGCAACTGCACTGTAAATTTGGCGGAGTTTCATTAATTACTTCAAAAGTTATTAATGAGATTAGTGTAAAATTTGATTGAGTATTTTTAAAAGTTATTCATTTAGACGTCAATTCAGACGTCAATTTTCAACCGTTTTCCATGTAATTTTGCAGGCACCATCGGCTGGTCTTACGGCAGCTGCCCTGTACATTTGGCGGAGTTTCATTGATTACTTCAAAAGTTATTAATGAGATTAGTGTGAAATTTGATTGAGTATTTTAAAAAAAAATTCATTTAGACGTCAATTCAGACGTCAATTCTCAACCGTTTTCCATGTAATTTTGCAGGCACCATCGGCAGGTATTACGCCAACTGCCCTGTAAATTTGGCGGAGTTTCATTGATTACTTCAAAAGTTATTAATGAGATTAGTGTGAAATTTGATTGAGTATTTTTAAAAGTTATTCATTTAGACGTCAATTCAGACGTCAATTCTCAACCGTTTTCCATGTAATTTTGCAGGCACCATCGGCAGGTATTACGGCAACTGCCCTGTAAATTTGGCGGAGTTTCATTGATTACTTCAAAAGTTATTAATGAGATTAGTGTGAAATTTGATTGAGTATTTTTAAAAGTTTTTCATTTAGACGTCAATTCAGACGTCAATTCTCAACCGTTTTCCATGTAATTTTGCAAGCACCATCGGCAGGTATTACGGCAACTGCCCTGTAAATTTGGCGGAGTTTCATTGATTACTTCAAAAGTTATTAATGAGATTAGTGTGAAATTTGATTGAGTATTTTTAAAAGTTATTCATTTAGACGTCAATTCAGACGTCAATTCTCAACCGTTATCCATGTAATTTTGCAGGCACCATCGGCTGGTACTACGACAATTGCCCTGTGAATTTGTCGACGTTTCATTGACTACTTCAAAAGTTATTATTGAGATTAGTGTGAAATTTGATTGAGTATTTCAAAAGTTATTCATTTAGACGTCAAGTCAGACGTTAATTCTCAACTGTTTTTCATGTAATTTTGCAGGCGCCATCGGCTGGTATTACAGAAACTGCCCTGTCAATTTGGCGAAGTTTCATTGATTACTTTAAAAGTTATTAATGAGATTAGTGTAAAATTTGATTGAGTATTTTTAAAAGTTATTCATTTAAACGTCAATTCAGACGTCAATTCTCAACCGTTTTCCATGTAATTTTGCAGGCGCCATCGGCTGGTACTACGGCAACTGCCCTGTGAATTTGTCGACGTTTCATCGACCACTTCGAAAGTTATTATTGAGATTAGTGCGAAATTTGATTGAGTATTTCAAAAGTTATTCATTTGGACATCAATTCAGACGTTAATTCTTAACCGTTTTTCATGTAATATTGCAGGCGCCATCGGCTGGTACTACGGCAATTGCCCTGTAAATTTGGCGGAGTTTCATTAATTACTTCAAAAGTTATTAATGAGATTAGTGTAAAATTTGATTGAGTATTTTTAAAAGTTATTCATTTAGACGTCAATTCAGACGTCAATTTTCAACCGTTTTCCATGTAATTTTGCAGGCACCATCGGCTGGTCTTACGGCAGCTGCCCTGTAAATTTGGCGGAGTTTCATTGATTACTTCAAAAGTTATTAATGAGATTAGTGTGAAATTTGATTGAGTATTTTTAAAAGTTATTCATTTAGACGTCAATTCAGACGTCAATTCTCAACCGCTATCCATGTAATTTTGCAGGCACCATCGGCTGGTACTACGACAATTGCCCTGTGAATTTGTCGACGTTTCATTGACTACTTCAAAAGTTATTATTGAGATTAGTGTGAAATTTGATTGAGTATTTCAAAAGTTATTCATTTAGACGTCAAGTCAGACGTTAATTCTCAACTGTTTTTCATGTAATTTTGCAGGCGCCATCGGCTGGTATTACGGAAACTGCCCTGTCAATTTGGCGAAGTTTCATTGATTACTTTAAAAGTTTTTAATGAGATTAGTGTAAAATTTGATTGAGTATTTTTAAAAGTTATTCATTTAAACGTCAATTCAGACGTCAATTCTCAACCGTTTTCCATGTAATTTTGCAGGCGCCATCGGCTGGTACTACGGCAACTGCCCTGTGAATTTGTCGACGTTTCATCGACCACTTCGAAAGTTATTATTGAGATTAGTGCGAAATTTGATTGAGTATTTCAAAAGTTATTCTTTTGGACATCAATTCAGACGTTAATTCTTAACCGTTTTTCATGTAATATTGCAGGCGGGATCGGCTGGTACTACGGCAATTGCCCTGTAAATTTGGCGGAGTTTCATTAATTACTTCAAAAGTTATTAATGAGATTAGTGTAAAATTTGATTGAGTATTTTTAAAAGTTATTCATTTAGACGTCAATTCAGACGTCAATTTTCAACCGTTTTCCATGTAATTTTGCAGGCACCATCGGCTGGTCCTACGGCAGCTGCCCTGTAAATTTGGCGGAGTTTCATTGATTACTTCAAAAGTTATTAATGAGATTAGTGTGAAATTTGATTGAGTATTTTAAAAAAAATTCATTTAGACGTCAATTCAGACGTCAATTCTCAACCGTTTTCCATGTAATTTTGCAGGCACCATCGGCAGGTATTACGCTAACTGCCCTGTAAATTTGGTGGAGTTTCATTGATTACTTCAAAAGTTATTAATGAGATTAGTGTGAAATTTGATTGAGTATTTTTAAAAGTTATTCATTTAGACGTCAATTCAGACGTCAATTCTCAACCGTTTTCCATGTAATTTTGCAGGCACCATCGGCAGGTATTACGCTAACTGCCCTGTAAATTTGGCGGAGTTTCATTGATTACTTCAATAGTTATTAATGAGATTAGTGTGAAATTTGATTGAGTATTTTTAAAAGTTATTCATTTAGACGTCAATTCAGACGTCAATTCTCAATCGTTTTCCATGTAATTTTGCAAGCACCATCGGCAGGTATTACGGCAACTGCCCTGTAAATTTGGCGGAGTTTCATTGATTACTTCAAAAGTTATTAATGAGATTAGTGTGAAATTTGATTGAGTATTTTTAAAAGTTATTCATTTAGACGTCAATTCAGACGTCAATTCTCAACCGTTATCCATGTAATTTTGCAGGCACCATCGGCTGGTACTACGACAATTGCCCTGTGAATTTGTCGACGTTTCATTGACTACTTCAAAAGTTATTATTGAGATTAGTGTGAAATTTGATTGAGTATTTCAAAAGTTATTCATTTAGACGTCAAGTCAGACGTTAATTCTCAACTGTTTTTCATGTAATTTTGCAGGCGCCATCGGCTGGTATTACGGAAACTGCCCTGTCAATTTGGCGAAGTTTCATTGATTACTTTAAAAGTTATTAATGAGATTAGTGTAAAATTTGATTGAGTATTTTTAAAAGTTATTCATTTAAACGTCAATTCAGACGTCAATTCTCAACCGTTTTCCATGTAATTTTGCAGGTGCCATCGGCTGGTAGTACGGCAACTGCCCTGTGAATTTGTCGACGTTTCATCGACCACTTCGAAAGTTATTATTGAGATTAGTGCGAAATTTGATTGAGTATTTCAAAAGTTATTCATTTGGACATCAATTCAGACGTGAATTCTTAACCGTTTTTCATGTAATATTGCAGGCGCCATCGGCTGGTACTACGGCAATTGCCCTGTTAATTTGGCGGAGTTTCATTAATTACTTCAAAAGTTATTAATGAGATTAGTGTAAAATTTGATTGAGTATTTTTAAAAGTTATTCATTTAGACGTCAATTCAGACGTCAATTTTCAACCGTTTTCCATGTAATTTTGCAGGCGCCATCGGCTGGTACTACGGCAACTGCCCTGTGAATTTGTCGACGTTTCGTCGACCACTTCGAAAGTTATTATTGAGATTAGTGTAAAATTTGATTGAGTATTTCAAAAGTTATTCATTTAGACGTCAATTCAGACGTCAATTCTCAACCGTTTTCCATGTAATTTTGCAGGCACCATCGGCAGGTATTACGGCAACTGCCCTGTAAATTTGGCGGCGTTTCATTGATTACGTCAAAAGTTATTAATGAGATTAGTGTGAAATTTGATTGAGTATTTTTAAAAGTTTTTCATTTAGACGTCAATTCAGACGTCAATTCTCAACCGTTTTCCATGTAATTTTGCAAGCACCATCGGCAGGTATTACGGCAACTGCCCTGTAAATTTGACGGAGTTTCATTGATTACTTCAAAAGTTATTAATGAGATTAGTGTGAAATTTGATTGAGTATTTTTAAAAGTTATTCATTTAGACGTCAATTCAGACGTCAATTCTCAACCGTTATCCATGTAATTTTGCAGGCACCATCGGCTGGTACTACGACAATTGCCCTGTGAATTTGTCGACGTTTCATTGACTACTTCAAAAGTTATTATTGAGATTAGTGTGAAATTTGATTGAGTATTTCAAAAGTTATTCATTTAGACGTCAAGTCAGACGTTAATTCTCAACTGTTTTTCATGTAATTTTGCAGGCGCCATCGGCTGGTATTACGGAAACTGCCCTGTCAATTTGGCGAAGTTTCATTGATTACTTTAAAAGTTATTAATGAGATTAGTGTAAAATTTGATTGAGTATTTTTAAAAGTTATTCATTTAAACGTCAATTCAGACGTCAATTCTCAACCGTTTTCCATGTAATTTTGCAGGCGCCATCGGCTGGTACTACGGCAACTGCCCTGTGAATTTGTCGACGTTTCATCGACCACTTCGAAAGTTATTATTGAGATTAGTGCAAAATTTGATTGAGTATTTCAAAAGTTATTCATTTGGACATCAATTCAGACGTTAATTCTTAACCGTTTTTCATGTAATATTGCAGGCGCCATCGGCTGGTACTACGGCAATTGCCCTGTAAATTTGGCGGAGTTTCATTAATTACTTCAAAAGTTATTAATGAGATTAGTGTAAAATTTGATTGAGTATTTTTAAAAGTTATTCATTTAGACGTCAATTCAGACGTCAATTTTCAACCGTTTTCCATGTAATTTTGCAGGCACCATCGGCTGGTCTTACGGCAGCTGCCCTGTAAATTTGGCGGAGTTTCATTGATTACTTCAAAAGTTATTAATGAGATTAGTGTGAAATTTGATTGAGTATTTTAAAAAAAAATTCATTTAGACGTCAATTCAGACGTCAATTCTCAACCGTTTTCCATGTAATTTTGCAGGCACCATCGGCAGGTATTACGGCAACTGCCCTGTAAATTTGGCGGAGTTTCATTGATTACTTCAAAAGGTATTAATGAGATTAGTGTGAAATTTGATTGAGTATTTTTAAAAGTTATTCATTTAGACGTCAATTCAGACGTCAATTCTCAACCGTTATCCATGTAATTTTGCAGGCACCATCGGCTGGTCTTACGGCAGCTGCCCTGTAAATTTAGCGGAGTTTCATTGATTACTTCAAAAGTTATTAATGAGATGAGTGTGAAATTTGATTGAGTATTTTTAAAAGTTTTTCATTTAGACGTCAATTCAGACGTCAATTCTCAACCGTTTTCCATGTAATTTTGCAGGCACCATCGGCAGGTATTACGCTAACTGCCCTGTAAATTTGGCGGAGTTTCATTGATTACTTCAAAAGTTATTAATGAGATTAGTGTGAAATTTGATTGAGTATTTTTAAAAGTTATTCATTTAGACGTCAATTCAGACGTTAATTCTCAACCGTTTTCCATGTAATTTTGCAAGCACCATCGGCAGGTATTACGGCAACTGCCCTGTAAATTTGACGGAGTTTCATTGATTACTTCAAAAGTTATTAATGAGATTAGTGTGAAATTTGATTGAGTATTTTTAAAAGTTATTCATTTAGACGTCAATTCAGACGTCAATTCTCAACCGTTATCCATGTAATTTTGCAGGCACCATCGGCTGGTACTACGACAATTGCCCTGTGAATTTGTCGACGTTTCATTGACTACTTCAAAAGTTATTATTGAGATTAGTGTGAAATTTGATTGAGTATTTCAAAAGTTATTCATTTAGACGTCAAGTCAGACGTTAATTCTCAACTGTTTTTCATGTAATTTTGCAGGCGCCATCGGCTGGTATTACGGAAACTGCCCTGTCAATTTGGTGAAGTTTCATTGATTACTTTAAAAGTTATTAATGAGATTAGTGTAAAATTTGATTGAGTATTTTTAAAAGTTATTCATTTAAACGTCAATTCAGACGTCAATTCTCAACCGTTTTCCATGTAATTTTGCAGGCGCCATCGGCTGGTACTACGGCAACTGCCCTGTGAATTTGTCGACGTTTCATCGACCACTTCGAAAGTTATTATTGAGATTAGTGCGAAATTTGATTGAGTATTTCAAAAGTTATTCATTTGGACATCAATTCAGACGTTAATTCTTAACCGTTTTTCATGTAATATTGCAGGCGCCATCGGCTGGTACTACGGCAATTGCCCTGTAAATTTGGCGGAGTTTCATTAATTACTTCAAAAGTTATTAATGAGATTAGTGTAAAATTTGATTGAGTATTTTTAAAAGTTATTCATTTAGACGTCAATTCAGACGTCAATTTTCAACCGTTTTCCATGTAATTTTGCAGGCACCATCGGCTGGTCTTACGGCAGCTGCCCTGTAAATTTGGCGGAGTTTCATTGATTACTTCAAAAGTTATTAATGAGATTAGTGTGAAATTTGATTGAGTATTTTAAAAAGTTATTCATTTAGACGTCAATTCAGACGTCAATTCTCAACCGTTATCCATGTAATTTTGCAGGCACCATCGGCTGGTACTACGACAATTGCCCTGTGAATTTGTCGACGTTTCATTGACTACTTCAAAAGTTATTATTGAGATTAGTGTGAAATTTGATTGAGTATTTCAAAAGTTATTCATTTAGACGTCAAGTCAGACGTTAATTCTCAACTGTTTTTCATGTAATATTGCAGGCGCCATCGGCTGGTATTACGGAAACTGCCCTGTCTATTTGGCGAAGTTTCATTGATTACTTCAAAAGTTATTAATGAGATTAGTGTGAAATTTGATTGAGTATTTTTAAAAGTTATTCATTTAGACGTCAATTCAGACGTCAATTCTCAACCGTTATCCATGTAATTTTGCAGGCACCATCGGCTGGTACTACGACAATTGCCCTGTGAATTTGTCGACGTTTCATTGACTACTTCAAAAGTTATTATTGAGATTAGTGTGAAATTTGATTGAGTATTTCAAAAGTTATTCATTTAGACGTCAAGTCAGACGTTAATTCTCAACTGTTTTTCATGTAATTTTGCAGGCGCCATCGGCTGGTATTACGGAAACTGCCCTGTCAATTTGGCGAAGTTTCATTGATTACTTTAAAAGTTATTAATGAGATTAGTGTAAAATTTGATTGAGTATTTTTAAAAGTTATTCATTTAAACGTCAATTCAGACGTCAATTCTCAACCGTTTTCCATGTAATTTTGCAGGTGCCATCGGCTGGTAGTACGGCAACTGCCCTGTGAATTTGTCGACGTTTCATCGACCACTTCGAAAGTTATTATTGAGATTAGTGCGAAATTTGATTGAGTATTTCAAAAGTTATTCATTTGGACATCAATTCAGACGTGAATTCTTAACCGTTTTTCATGTAATATTGCAGGCGCCATCGGCTGGTACTACGGCAATTGCCCTGTTAATTTGGCGGAGTTTCATTAATTACTTCAAAAGTTATTAATGAGATTAGTGTAAAATTTGATTGAGTATTTTTAAAAGTTATTCATTTAGACGTCAATTCAGACGTCAATTTTCAACCGTTTTCCATGTAATTTTGCAGGCGCCATCGGCTGGTACTACGGCAACTGCCCTGTGAATTTGTCGACGTTTCGTCGACCACTTCGAAAGTTATTATTGAGATTAGTGTAAAATTTGATTGAGTATTTCAAAAGTTATTCATTTAGACGTCAATTCAGACGTCAATTCTCAACCGTTTTCCATGTAATTTTGCAGGCACCATCGGCAGGTATTACGGCAACTGCCCTGTAAATTTGGCGGCGTTTCATTGATTACGTCAAAAGTTATTAATGAGATTAGTGTGAAATTTGATTGAGTATTTTTAAAAGTTTTTCATTTAGACGTCAATTCAGACGTCAATTCTCAACCGTTTTCCATGTAATTTTGCAAGCACCATCGGCAGGTATTACGGCAACTGCCCTGTAAATTTGGCGGAGTTTCATTGATTACTTCAAAAGTTATTAATGAGATTAGTGTGAAATTTGATTGAGTATTTTTAAAAGTTATTCATTTAGACGTCAATTCAGACGTCAATTCTCAACCGTTATCCATGTAATTTTGCAGGCACCATCGGCTGGTACTACGACAATTGCCCTGTGAATTTGTCGACGTTTCATTGACTACTTCAAAAGTTATTATTGAGATTAGTGTGAAATTTGATTGAGTATTTCAAAAGTTATTCATTTAGACGTCAAGTCAGACGTTAATTCTCAACTGTTTTTCATGTAATTTTGCAGGCGCCATCGGCTGGTATTACGGAAACTGCCCTGTCAATTTGGCGAAGTTTCATTGATTACTTTAAAAGTTATTAATGAGATTAGTGTAAAATTTGATTGAGTATTTTTAAAAGTTATTCATTTAAACGTCAATTCAGACGTCAATTCTCAACCGTTTTCCATGTAATTTTGCAGGCGCCATCGGCTGGTACTACGGCATCTGCCCTGTGAATTTGTCGACGTTTCATCGACCACTTCGAAAGTTATTATTGAGATTAGTGCAAAATTTGATTGAGTATTTCAAAAGTTATTCATTTGGACATCAATTCAGACGTTAATTCTTAACCGTTTTTCATGTAATATTGCAGGCGCCATCGGCTGGTACTACGGCAATTGCCCTGTAAATTTGGCGGAGTTTCATTAATTACTTCAAAAGTTATTAATGAGATTAGTGTAAAATTTGATTGAGTATTTTTAAAAGTTATTCATTTAGACGTCAATTCAGACGTCAATTTTCAACCGTTTTCCATGTAATTTTGCAGGCACCATCGGCTGGTCTTACGGCAGCTGCCCTGTAAATTTGGCGGAGTTTCATTGATTACTTCAAAAGTTATTAATGAGATTAGTGTGAAATTTGATTGAGTATTTTAAAAAAAAATTCATTTAGACGTCAATTCAGACGTCAATTCTCAACCGTTTTCCATGTAATTTTGCAGGCACCATCGGCAGGTATTACGGCAACTGCCCTGTAAATTTGGCGGAGTTTCATTGATTACTTCAAAAGGTATTAATGAGATTAGTGTGAAATTTGATTGAGTATTTTTAAAAGTTATTCATTTAGACGTCAATTCAGACGTCAATTCTCAACCGTTATCCATGTAATTTTGCAGGCACCATCGGCTGGTCTTACGGCAGCTGCCCTGTAAATTTAGCGGAGTTTCATTGATTACTTCAAAAGTTATTAATGAGATTAGTGTGAAATTTGATTGAGTATTTTTAAAAGTTTTTCATTTAGACGTCAATTCAGACGTCAATTCTCAACCGTTTTCCATGTAATTTTGCAGGCACCATCGGCAGGTATTACGCTAACTGCCCTGTAAATTTGGCGGAGTTTCATTGATTACTTCAAAAGTTATTAATGAGATTAGTGTGAAATTTGATTGAGTATTTTTAAAAGTTATTCATTTAGACGTCAATTCAGACGTTAATTCTCAACCGTTTTCCATGTAATTTTGCAAGCACCATCGGCAGGTATTACGGCAACTGCCCTGTAAATTTGACGGAGTTTCATTGATTACTTCAAAAGTTATTAATGAGATTAGTGTGAAATTTGATTGAGTATTTTTAAAAGTTATTCATTTAGACGTCAATTCAGACGTCAATTCTCAACCGTTATCCATGTAATTTTGCAGGCACCATCGGCTGGTACTACGACAATTGCCCTGTGAATTTGTCGACGTTTCATTGACTACTTCAAAAGTTATTATTGAGATTAGTGTGAAATTTGATTGAGTATTTCAAAAGTTATTCATTTAGACGTCAAGTCAGACGTTAATTCTCAACTGTTTTTCATGTAATTTTGCAGGCGCCATCGGCTGGTATTACGGAAACTGCCCTGTCAATTTGGTGAAGTTTCATTGATTACTTTAAAAGTTATTAATGAGATTAGTGTAAAATTTGATTGAGTATTTTTAAAAGTTATTCATTTAAACGTCAATTCAGACGTCAATTCTCAACCGTTTTCCATGTAATTTTGCAGGCGCCATCGGCTGGTACTACGGCAACTGCCCTGTGAATTTGTCGACGTTTCATCGACCACTTCGAAAGTTATTATTGAGATTAGTGCGAAATTTGATTGAGTATTTCAAAAGTTATTCATTTGGACATCAATTCAGACGTTAATTCTTAACCGTTTTTCATGTAATATTGCAGGCGCCATCGGCTGGTACTACGGCAATTGCCCTGTAAATTTGGCGGAGTTTCATTAATTACTTCAAAAGTTATTAATGAGATTAGTGTAAAATTTGATTGAGTATTTTTAAAAGTTATTCATTTAGACGTCAATTCAGACGTCAATTTTCAACCGTTTTCCATGTAATTTTGCAGGCACCATCGGCTGGTCTTACGGCAGCTGCCCTGTAAATTTGGCGGAGTTTCATTGATTACTTCAAAAGTTATTAATGAGATTAGTGTGAAATTTGATTGAGTATTTTAAAAAGTTATTCATTTAGACGTCAATTCAGACGTCAATTCTCAACCGTTATCCATGTAATTTTGCAGGCACCATCGGCTGGTACTACGACAATTGCCCTGTGAATTTGTCGACGTTTCATTGACTACTTCAAAAGTTATTATTGAGATTAGTGTGAAATTTGATTGAGTATTTCAAAAGTTATTCATTTAGACGTCAAGTCAGACGTTAATTCTCAACTGTTTTTCATGTAATATTGCAGGCGCCATCGGCTGGTATTACGGAAACTGCCCTGTCTATTTGGCGAAGTTTCATTGATTACTTCAAAAGTTATTAATGAGATTAGTGTGAAATTTGATTGAGTATTTTTAAAAGTTATTCATTTAGACGTCAATTCAGACGTCAATTCTCAACCGTTATCCATGTAATTTTGCAGGCACCATCGGCTGGTACTACGACAATTGCCCTGTGAATTTGTCGACGTTTCATTGACTACTTCAAAAGTTATTATTGAGATTAGTGTGAAATTTGATTGAGTATTTCAAAAGTTATTCATTTAGACGTCAAGTCAGACGTTAATTCTCAACTGTTTTTCATGTAATTTTGCAGGCGCCATCGGCTGGTATTACGGAAACTGCCCTGTCAATTTGGCGAAGTTTCATTGATTACTTTAAAAGTTATTAATGAGATTAGTGTAAAATTTGATTGAGTATTTTTAAAAGTTATTCATTTAAACGTCAATTCAGACGTCAATTCTCAACCGTTTTCCATGTAATTTTGCAGGCGCCATCGGCTGGTACTACGGCAACTGCCCTGTGAATTTGTCGACGTTTCATCGACCACTTCGAAAGTTATTATTGAGATTAGTGCGAAATTTGATTGAGTATTTCAAAAGTTATTCATTTGGACATCAATTCAGACGTTAATTCTTAACCGTTTTTCATGTAATATTGCAGGCGCCATCGGCTGGTACTACGGCAATTGCCCTGTAAATTTGGCGGAGTTTCATTAATTACTTCAAAAGTTATTAATGAGATTAGTGTAAAATTTGATTGAGTATTTTTAAAAGTTATTCATTTAGACGTCAATTCAGACGTCAATTTTCAACCGTTTTCCATGTAATTTTGCAGGCACCATCGGCTGGTCTTACGGCAGCTGCCCTGTAAATTTGGCGGAGTTTCATTGATTACTTCAAAAGTTATTAATGAGATTAGTGTGAAATTTGATTGAGTATTTTAAAAAGTTATTCATTTAGACGTCAATTCAGACGTCAATTCTCAACCGTTATCCATGTAATTTTGCAGGCACCATCGGCTGGTACTACGGCAATTACCCTGTGAATTTGTCGACGTTTCATTGACTACTTCAAAAGTTATTATTGAGATTAGTGTGAAATTTGATTGAGTATTTCAAAAGTTATTCATTTAGACGTCAAGTCAGACGTTAATTCTCAACTGTTTTTCATGTAATTTTGCAGGCGCCATCGGCTGGTACTACGGAAACTGCCCTGTCAATTTGGCGAAGTTTCATTGATTACTTCAAAAGTTATTAATGAGATTAGTGTGAAATTTGATTGAGTATTTTTAAAAGTTATTCATTTAGACGTCAATTCAGACGTCAATTCTCAACCGTTATCCATGTAATTTTGCAGGCACCATCGGCTGGTACTACGACAATTGCCCTGTGAATTTGTCGACGTTTCATTGACTACTTCAAAAGTTATTATTGAGATTAGTGTGAAATTTGATTGAGTATTTCAAAAGTTATTCATTTAGACGTCAAGTCAGACGTTAATTCTCAACTGTTTTTCATGTAATTTTGCAGGCGCCATCGGCTGGTATTACGGAAACTGCCCTGTCAATTTGGCGAAGTTTCATTGATTACTTTAAAAGTTATTAATGAGATTAGTGTAAAATTTGATTGAGTATTTTTAAAAGTTATTCATTTAAACGTCAATTCAGACGTCAATTCTCAACCGTTTTCCATGTAATTTTGCAGGCGCCATCGGCTGGTACTACGGCAACTGCCCTGTGAATTTGTCGACGTTTCATCGACCACTTCGAAAGTTATTATTGAGATTAGTGCGAAATTTGATTGAGTATTTCAAAAGTTATTCATTTGGACATCAATTCAGACGTTAATTCTTAACCGTTTTTCATGTAATATTGCAGGCGCCATCGGCTGGTACTACGGCAATTGCCCTGTAAATTTGGCGGAGTTTCATTAATTACTTCAAAAGTTATTAATGAGATTAGTGTAAAATTTGATTGAGTATTTTTAAAAGTTATTCATTTAGACGTCAATTCAGACGTCAATTTTCAACCGTTTTCCATGTAATTTTGCAGGCACCATCGGCTGGTCTTACGGCAGCTGCCCTGTAAATTTGGCGGAGTTTCATTGATTACTTCAAAAGTTATTAATGAGATTAGTGTGAAATTTGATTGAGTATTTTAAAAAGTTATTCATTTAGACGTCAATTCAGACGTCAATTCTCAACCGTTATCCATGTAATTTTGCAGGCACCATCGGCTGGTACTACGACAATTGCCCTGTGAATTTGTCGACGTTTCATTGACTACTTCAAAAGTTATTATTGAGATTAGTGTGAAATTTGATTGAGTATTTCAAAAGTTATTCATTTAGACGTCAAGTCAGACGTTAATTCTCAACTGTTTTTCATGTAATTTTGCAGGCGCCATCGGCTGGTATTACGGAAACTGCCCTGTCAATTTGGCGAAGTTTCATTGATTACTTCAAAAGTTATTAATGAGATTAGTGTGAAATTTGATTGAGTATTTTTAAAAGTTATTCATTTAGACGTCAATTCAGACGTCAATTCTCAACCGTTATCCATGTAATTTTGCAGGCACCATCGGCTGGTACTACGACAATTGCCCTGTGAATTTGTCGACGTTTCATTGACTACTTCAAAAGTTATTATTGAGATTAGTGTGAAATTTGATTGAGTATTTCAAAAGTTATTCATTTAGACGTCAAGTCAGACGTTAATTCTCAACTGTTTTTCATGTAATTTTGCAGGCGCCATCGGCCGGTATTACGGAAACTGCCCTGTCAATTTGGCGAAGTTTCATTGATTACTTTAAAAGTTATTAATGAGATTAGTGTAAAATTTGATTGAGTATTTTTAAAAGTTATTCATTTAAACGTCAATTCAGACGTCAATTCTCAACCGTTTTCCATGTAATTTTAAAGGCGCCATCGGCTGGTACTACGGCAACTGCCCTGTGAATTTGTCGACGTTTCATCGACCACTTCGAAAGTTATTATTGAGATTAGTGCGAAATTTGATTGAGTATTACAAAAGTTATTCATTTGGACATCAATTCAGACGTTAATTCTTAACCGTTTTTCATGTAATATTGCAGGCGCCATCGGCTGGTACTACGGCAATTGCCCTGTAAATTTGGCGGAGTTTCATTAATTACTTCAAAAGTTATTAATGAGATTAGTGTAAAATTTGATTGAGTATTTTTAAAAGTTATTCATTTAGACGTCAATTCAGACGTCAATTTTCAACCGTTTTCCATGTAATTTTGCAGGCACCATCGGCTGGTCTTACGGCAGCTGCCCTGTAAATTTGGCGGAGTTTCATTGATTACTTCAAAAGTTATTAATGAGATTAGTGTGAAATTTGATTGAGTATTTTAAAAAGTTATTCCTTTAGACGTCAATTCAGACGTCAATTCTCAACCGTTATCCATGTAATTTTGCAGGCACCATCGGCTGGTACTACGACAATTGCCCTGTGAATTTGTCGACGTTTCATTGACTACTTCAAAAGTTATTATTGAGATTAGTGTGAAATTTGATTGAGTATTTCAAAAGTTATTCATTTAGACGTCAAGTCAGACGTTAATTCTCAACTGTTTTTCATGTAATTTTGCAGGCGCCATCGGCTGGTATTACGGAAACTGCCCTGTCAATTTGGCGAAGTTTCATTGATTACTTCAAAAGTTATTAATGAGATTAGTGTGAAATTTGATTGAGTATTTTTAAAAGTTATTCATTTAGACGTCAATTCAGACGTCAATTCTCAACCGTTATCCATGTAATTTTGCAGGCACCATCGGCTGGTACTACGACAATTGCCCTGTGAATTTGTCGACGTTTCATTGACTACTTCAAAAGTTATTATTGAGATTAGTGTGAAATTTGATTGAGTATTTCAAAAGTTATTCATTTAGACGTCAAGTCAGACGTTAATTCTCAACTGTTTTTCATGTAATTTTGCAGGCGCCATCGGCTGGTATTACGGAAACTGCCCTGTCAATTTGGCGAAGTTTCATTGATTACTTTAAAAGTTATTAATGAGATTAGTGTAAAATTTGATTGAGTATTTTTAAAAGTTATTCATTTAAACGTCAATTCAGACGTCAATTCTCAACCGTTTTCCATGTAATTTTAAAGGCGCCATCGGCTGGTACTACGGCAACTGCCCTGTGAATTTGTCGACGTTTCATCGACCACTTCGAAAGTTATTATTGAGATTAGTGCGAAATTTAATTGAGTATTTCAAAAGTTATTCATTTGGACATCAATTCAGACGTTAATTCTTAACCGTTTTTCATGTAATATTGCAGGCGCCATCGGCTGGTACTACGGCAATTGCCCTGTAAATTTGGCGGAGTTTCATTAATTACTTCAAAAGTTATTAATGAGATTAGTGTAAAATTTGATTGAGTATTTTTAAAAGTTATTCATTTAGACGTCAATTCAGACGTCAATTTTCAACCGTTTTCCATGTAATTTTGCAGGCACCATCGGCTGGTCTTACGGCAGCTGCCCTGTAAATTTGGCGGAGTTTCATTGATTACTTCAAAAGTTATTAATGAGATTAGTGTGAAATTTGATTGAGTATTTTTAAAAAAAATTCATTTAGACGTCAATTCAGACGTCAATTCTCAACCGTTTTCCATGTACTTTTGCAGGCACCATCGGCAGGTATTACGGCAACTGTCCTGTAAATTTGGCGGAGTTTCATTGATTACTTCAAAAGGTATTAATGAGATTAGTGTGAAATTTGATTGAGTATTTTTAAAAGTTATTCATTTAGACGTCAATTCAGACGTCAATTCTCAACCGTTATCCATGTAATTTTGCAGGCACCATCGGCTGGTCTTACGGCAGCTGCCCTGTAAATTTAGCGGAGTTTCATTGATTACTTCAAAAGTTATTAATGAGATTAGTGTGAAATTTGATTGAGTATTTTTAAAAGTTTTTCATTTAGACGTCAATTCAGACGTCAATTCTCAACCGTTTTCCATGTAATTTTGCAGGCACCATCGGCAGGTATTACGCTAACTGCCCTGTAAATTTGGCGGAGTTTCATTGATTACTTCAAAAGTTATTAATGAGATTAGTGTGAAATTTGATTGAGTATTTTTAAAAGTTATTCATTTAGATGTCAATTCAGACGTTAATTCTCAACCGTTTTCCATGTAATTTTGCAAGCACCATCGGCAGGTATTACGGCAACTGCCCTGTAAATTTGACGGAGTTTCATTGATTACTTCAAAAGTTATTAATGAGATTAGTGTGAAATTTGATTGAGTATTTTTAAAAGTTATTCATTTAGACGTCAATTCAGACGTCAATTCTCAACCGTTATCCATGTAATTTTGCAGGCACCATCGGCTGGTACTACGACAATTGCCCTGTGAATTTGTCGACGTTTCATTGACTACTTCAAAAGTTATTATTGAGATTAGTGTGAAATTTGATTGAGTATTTCAAAAGTTATTCATTTAGACGTCAAGTCAGACGTTAATTCTCAACTGTTTTTCATGTAATTTTGCAGGCGCCATCGGCTGGTATTACGGAAACTGCCCTGTCAATTTGGCGAAGTTTCATTGATTACGTTAAAAGTTATTAATGAGATTAGTGTAAAATTTGATTGAGTATTTTTAAAAGTTATTCATTTAAACGTCAATTCAGACGTCAATTCTCAACCGTTTTCCATGTAATTTTGCAGGCGCCATCGGCTGGTACTACGGCAACTGCCCTGTGAATTTGTCGACGTTTCATCGACCACTTCGAAAGTTATTATTGAGATTAGTGCGAAATTTGATTGAGTATTTCAAAAGTTATTCATTTGGACATCAATTCAGACGTTAATTCTTAACCGTTTTTCATGTAATATTGCAGGCGCCATCGGCTGGTACTACGGCAATTGCCCTGTAAATTTGGCGGAGTTTCATTAATTACTTCAAAAGTTATTAATGAGATTAGTGTAAAATTTGATTGAGTATTTTTAAAAGTTATTCATTTAGACGTCAATTCAGACGTCAATTTTCAACCGTTTTCCATGTAATTTTGCAGGCACCATCGGCTGGTCTTACGGCAGCTGCCCTGTAAATTTGGCGGAGTTTCATTGATTACTTCAAAAGTTATTAAAGAGATTAGTGTGAAATTTGATTGAGTATTTTAAAAAGTTATTCATTTAGACGTCAATTCAGACGTCAATTCTCAACCGTTATCCATGTAATTTTGCAGGCACCATCGGCTGGTACTACGACAATTGCCCTGTGAATTTGTCGACGTTTCATTGACTACTTCAAAAGTTATTATTGAGATTAGTGTGAAATTTGATTGAGTATTTCAAAAGTTATTCATTTAGACGTCAAGTCAGACGTTAATTCTCAACTGTTTTTCATGTAATTTTGCAGGCGCCATCGGCTGGTATTACGGAAACTGCCCTGTCAATTTGGCGAAGTTTCATTGATTACTTTAAAAGTTATTAATGAGATTAGTGTAAAATTTGATTGAGTATTTTTAAAAGTTATTCATTTAAACGTCAATTCAGACGTCAATTCTCAACCGTTTTCCATGTAATTTTGCAGGCGCCATCGGCTGGTACTACGGCAACTGCCCTGTGAATTTGTCGACGTTTCATCGACCACTTCGAAAGTTATTATTGAGATTAGTGCAAAATTTGATTGAGTATTTCAAAAGTTATTCATTTGGACATCAATTCAGACGTGAATTCTTAACCGTTTTTCATGTAATATTGCAGGCGCCATCGGCTGGTACTACGGCAATTGCCCTGTTAATTTGGCGGGGTTTCATTAATTACTTCAAAAGTTATTAATGAGATTAGTGTAAAATTTGATTGAGTATTTTTAAAAGTTATTCATTTAGACGTCAATTCAGACGTCAATTTTCAACCGTTTTCCATGTAATTTTGCAGGCGCCATCGGCTGGTACTACGGCAACTGCCCTGTGAATTTGTCGACGTTTCATCGACCACTACGAAAGTTATTATTGAGATTAGTGTAAAATTTGATTGAGTATTTCAAAAGTTATTCATTTAGACGTCAATTCAGACGTCAATTTTCATCCGTTTTCCATGTAATTTTGCAGGCACCATCGGCTGGTCTTACGGCAACTGCCCTGTAAATTTGGCGGAGTTTCATTGATTACGTCAAAAGTTATTAATGAGAATAGTGTAAAATTTGATTGAGTATTTTTAAAAGTTATTCATTTAGACGTCAATTCAGACGTCAATTTTCAACCGTTTTTCATGTAATTTTGCAGGCGCCATCGGCTGGTATTACGGAAACTGCCCTGTCAATTTGGCGAAGTTTCATTGATTACTTTAAAAGTTATTAATGAGATTAGTGTAAAATTTGATTGAGTATTTTTAAAAGTTATTCATTTAAACGTCAATTCAGACGTCAATTCTCAACCGTTTTCCATGTAATTTTGCAGGCGCCATCGGCTGGTACTACGGCAACTGCCCTGTGAATTTGTCGACGTTTCATCGACCACTTCGAAAGTTATTATTGAGATTAGTGCGAAATTTGATTGAGTATTTCAAAAGTTATTCATTTGGACATCAATTCAGACGTTAATTCTTAACCGTTTTTCATGTAATATTGCAGGCGCCATCGGCTGGTACTACGGCAATTGCCCTGTAAATTTGGCGGAGTTTCATTAATTACTTCAAAAGTTATTAATGAGATTAGTGTAAAATTTGATTGAGTATTTTTAAAAGTTATTCATTTAGACGTCAATTCAGACGTCAATTTTCAACCGTTTTCCATGTAATTTTGCAGGCACCATCGGCTGGTCTTACGGCAGCTGCCCTGTAAATTTGGCGGAGTTTCATTGATTACTTCAAAAGTTATTAATGAGATTAGTGTGAAATTTGATTGAGTATTTTAAAAAGTTATTCATTTAGACGTCAATTCAGACGTCAATTCTCAACCGTTATCCATGTAATTTTGCAGGCACCATCGGCTGGTACTACGACAATTGCCCTGTGAATTTGTCGACGTTTCATTGACTACTTCAAAAGTTATTATTGAGATTAGTGTGAAATTTGATTGAGTATTTCAAAAGTTATTCATTTAGACGTCAAGTCAGACGTTAATTCTCAACTGTTTTTCATGTAATTTTGCAGGCGCCATCGGCTGGTATTACGGAAACTGCCCTGTCAATTTGGCGAAGTTTCATTGATTACTTCAAAAGTTATTAATGAGATTAGTGTGAAATTTGATTGAGTATTTTTAAAAGTTATTCATTTAGACGTCAATTCAGACGTCAATTCTCAACCGTTATCCATGTAATTTTGCAGGCACCATCGGCTGGTACTACGACAATTGCCCTGTGAATTTGTCGACGTTTCATTGACTACTTCAAAAGTTATTATTGAGATTAGTGTGAAATTTGATTGAGTATTTCAAAAGTTATTCATTTAGACGTCAAGTCAGACGTTAATTCTCAACTGTTTTTCATGTAATTTTGCAGGCGCCATCGGCTGGTATTACGGAAACTGCCCTGTCAATTTGGCGAAGTTTCATTGATTACTTTAAAAGTTATTAATGAGATTAGTGTAAAATTTGATTGAGTATTTTTAAAAGTTATTCATTTAAACGTCAATTCAGACGTCAATTCTCAACCGTTTTCCATGTAATTTTGCAGGCGCCATCGGCTGGTACTACGGCAACTGCCCTGTGAATTTGTCGACGTTTCATCGACCACTTCGAAAGTTATTATTGAGATTAGTGCGAAATTTGATTGAGTATTTCAAAAGTTATTCATTTGGACATCAATTCAGACGTTAATTCTTAACCGTTTTTCATGTAATATTGCAGGCGCCATCGGCTGGTACTACGGCAATTGCTCTGTAAATTTGGCGGAGTTTCATTAATTACTTCAAAAGTTATTAATGAGATTAGTGTAAAATTTGATTGAGTATTTTTAAAAGTTATTCATTTAGACGTCAATTCAGACGTCAATTTTCAACCGTTTTCCATGTGATTTTGCAGGCACCATCGGCTGGTCTTACGGCAGCTGCCCTGTAAATTTGGCGGAGTTTCATTGATTACTTCAAAAGTTATTAATGAGATTAGTGTGAAATTTGATTGAGTATTTTTAAAAAAAATTCATTTAGACGTCAATTCAGACGTCAATTCTCAACCGTTTTCCATGTAATTTTGCAGGCACCATCGGCAGGTATTACGGCAACTGCCCTGTAAATTTGGCGGAGTTTCATTGATTACTTCAAAAGGTATTAATGAGATTAGTGTGAAATTTGATTGAGTATTTTTAAAAGTTATTCATTTAGACGTCAATTCAGACGTCAATTCTCAACCGTTATCCATGTAATTTTGCAGGCACCATCGGCTGGTCTTACGGCAGCTGCCCTGTAAATTTAGCGGAGTTTCATTGATTACTTCAAAAGTTATTAATGAGATTAGTGTGAAATTTGATTGAGTATTTTTAAAAGTTTTTCATTTAGACGTCAATTCAGACGTCAATTCTCAACCGTTTTCCATGTAATTTTGCAGGCACCATCGGCAGGTATTACGCTAACTGCCCTGTAAATTTGGCGGAGTTTCATTGATTACTTCAAAAGTTATTAATGAGATTAGTGTGAAATTTGATTGAGTATTTTTAAAAGTTATTCATTTAGACGTCAATTCAGACGTTAATTCTCAACCGTTTTCCATGTAATTTTGCAAGCACCATCGGCAGGTATTACGGCAACTGCCCTGTAAATTTGACGGAGTTTCATTGATTACTTCAAAAGTTATTAATGAGATTAGTGTGAAATTTGATTGAGTATTTTTAAAAGTTATTCATTTAGACGTCAATTCAGACGTCAATTCTCAACCGTTATCCATGTAATTTTGCAGGCACCATCGGCTGGTACTACGACAATTGCCCTGTGAATTTGTCGACGTTTCATTGACTACTTCAAAAGTTATTATTGAGATTAGTGTGAAATTTGATTGAGTATTTCAAAAGTTATTCATTTAGACGTCAAGTCAGACGTTAATTCTCAACTGTTTTTCATGTAATTTTGCAGGCGCCATCGGCTGGTATTACGGAAACTGCCCTGTCAATTTGGCGAAGTTTCATTGATTACTTTAAAAGTTATTAATGAGATTAGTGTAAAATTTGATTGAGTATTTTTAAAAGTTATTCATTTAAACGTCAATTCAGACGTCAATTCTCAACCGTTTTCCATGTAATTTTGCAGGCGCCATCGGCTGGTACTACGGCATCTGCCCTGTGAATTTGTCGACGTTTCATCGACCACTTCGAAAGTTATTATTGAGATTAGTGCGAAATTTGATTGAGTATTTCAAAAGTTATTCATTTGGACATCAATTCAGACGTTAATTCTTAACCGTTTTTCATGTAATATTGCAGGCGCCATCGGCTGGTACTACGGCAATTGCCCTGTAAATTTGGCGGAGTTTCATTAATTACTTCAAAAGTTATTAATGAGATTAGTGTAAAATTTGATTGAGTATTTTTAAAAGTTATTCATTTAGACGTCAATTCAGACGTCAATTTTCAACCGTTTTCCATGTAATTTTGCAGGCACCATCGGCTGGTCTTACGGCAGCTGCCCTGTAAATTTGGCGGAGTTTCATTGATTACTTCAAAAGTTATTAATGAGATTAGTGTAAAATTTGATTGAGTATTTTTAAAAAAAATTCATTTAGACGTCAATTCAGACGTCAATTCTCAACCGTTTTCCATGTAATTTTGCAGGCACCATCGGCAGGTATTACGGCAACTGCCCTGTAAATTTGGCGGAGTTTCATTGATTACTTCAAAAGGTATTAATGAGATTAGTGTGAAATTTGATTGAGTATTTTTAAAAGTTATTCATTTAGACGTCAATTCAGACGTCAATTCTCAACCGTTATCCATGTAATTTTGCAGGCACCATCGGCTGGTCTTACGGCAGCTGCCCTGTAAATTTAGCGGAGTTTCATTGATTACTTCAAAAGTTATTAATGAGATTAGTGTGAAATTTGATTGAGTATTTTTAAAAGTTTTTCATTTAGACGTCAATTCAGACGTCAATTCTCAACCGTTTTCCATGTAATTTTGCAGGCACCATCGGCAGGTATTACGCTAACTGCCCTGTAAATTTGGCGGAGTTTCATTGATTACTTCAAAAGTTATTAATGAGATTAGTGTGAAATTTGATTGAGTATTTTTAAAAGTTATTCATTTAGACGTCAATTCAGACGTTAATTCTCAACCGTTTTCCATGTAATTTTGCAAGCACCATCGGCAGGTATATACGGCAACTGCCCTGTAAATTTGACGGAGTTTCATTGATTACTTCAAAAGTTATTAATGAGATTAGTGTGAAATTTGATTGAGTATTTTTAAAAGTTATTCATTTAGACGTCAATTCAGACGTCAATTCTCAACCGTTATCCATGTAATTTTGCAGGCACCATCGGCTGGTACTACGACAATTGCCCTGTGAATTTGTCGACGTTTCATTGACTACTTCAAAAGTTATTATTGAGATTAGTGTGAAATTTGATTGAGTATTTCAAAAGTTATTCATTTAAACGTCAAGTCAGACGTTAATTCTCAACTGTTTTTCATGTAATTTTGCAGGCGCCATCGGCTGGTATTACGGAAACTGCCCTGTCAATTTGGCGAAGTTTCATTGATTACTTTAAAAGTTATTAATGAGATTAGTGTAAAATTTGATTGAGTATTTTTAAAAGTTATTCATTTAAACGTCAATTCAGACGTCAATTCTCAACCGTTTTCCATGTAATTTTGCAGGCGCCATCGGCTGGTACTACGGCAACTGCCCTGTGAATTTGTCGACGTTTCATCGACCACTTCGAAAGTTATTATTGAGATTAGTGCGAAATTTGATTGAGTATTTCAAAAGTTATTCATTTGGACATCAATTCAGACGTTAATTCTTAACCGTTTTTCATGTAATATTGCAGGCGCCATCGGCTGGTACTACGGCAATTGCCCTGTAAATTTGGCGGAGTTTCATTAATTACTTCAAAAGTTATTAATGAGATTAGTGTAAAATTTGATTGAGTATTTTTAAAAGTTATTCATTTAGACGTCAATTCAGACGTCAATTTTCAACCGTTTTCCATGTAATTTTGCAGGCACCATCGGCTGGTCTTACGGCAGCTGCCCTGTAAATTTGGCGGAGTTTCATTGATTACTTCAAAAGTTATTAAAGAGATTAGTGTGAAATTTGATTGAGTATTTTAAAAAGTTATTCATTTAGACGTCAATTCAGACGTCAATTCTCAACCGTTATCCATGTAATTTTGCAGGCACCATCGGCTGGTACTACGACAATTGCCCTGTGAATTTGTCGACGTTTCATTGACTACTTCAAAAGTTATTATTGAGATTAGTGTGAAATTTGATTGAGTATTTCAAAAGTTATTCATTTAGACGTCAAGTCAGACGTTAATTCTCAACTGTTTTTCATGTAATTTTGCAGGCGCCATCGGCTGGTATTACGGAAACTGCCCTGTCAATTTGGCGAAGTTTCATTGATTACTTTAAAAGTTATTAATGAGATTAGTGTAAAATTTGATTGAGTATTTTTAAAAGTTATTCATTTAAACGTCAATTCAGACGTCAATTCTCAACCGTTTTCCATGTAATTTTGCAGGCGCCATCGGCTGGTACTACGGCAACTGCCCTGTGAATTTGTCGACGTTTCATCGACCACTTCGAAAGTTATTATTGAGATTAGTGTAAAATTTGATTGAGTATTTCAAAAGTTATTCATTTAGACGTCAATTCAGACGTCAATTTTCAACCGTTTTCCATGTAATTTTGCAGGCACCATCGGCTGGTCTTACGGCAACTGCCCTGTAAATTTGGTGGAGTTTCATTGATTACTTCAAAAGTTATTAATGAGAATAGTTTAAAATTTGATTGAGTATTTTTAAAAGTTATTCATTTAGACGTCAATTCAGACGTCAATTCTCATCGTTTTCCATGTAATTTTGCAGGCACCATCGGCTGGTACTACGGCAACTGCCCTGTGAATTTGTCGACGTTTCATTGACTACTTCAAAAGTTATTAATGAGATTAGTGCGAAATTTGATTGAGTATTTTAAAAGTTATTCATTTGGACATCAATTCAGACGTTAATTCTTAACCGTTTTTCATGTAATATTGCAGGCGCCATCGGCTGGTACTACGGCAATTGCCCTGTAAATTTGGCGGAGTTTCATTAATTACTTCAAAAGTTATTAATGAGATTAGTGTAAAATTTGATTGAGTATTTTTAAAAATTATTCATTTAGACGTCAATTCAGACGTCAATTTTCCACCGTTTTCTATGTAATTTTGCAGGCACCATCGGCTGGTCTTACGGCAGCTGCCCTGTAAATTTGGCGGAGTTTCATTGATTACTTCAAAAGTTATTAATGAGATTAGTGTGAAATTTGATTGAGTATTTTTAAAAGTTTTTCATTTAGACGTCAATTCAGACGTCAATTCTCAACCGTTTTCCATGTAATTTTGCAGGCACCATCGGCAGGTATTACGGCAACTGCCCTGTAAAATTGGCGGAGTTTCATTGATTACTTCAAAAGTTATTATTGAGATTAGTGTGAAATTTGATTGAGTATTTCAAAAGTTATTCATTTAGACGTCAAGTCAGACGTTAATTCTCAACTGTTTTTCATGTAATTTTGCAGGCGCCATCGGCTGGTATTACGGAAACTGCCCTGTCAATTTGGCGAAGTTTCATTGATTACTTTAAAAGTTATTAATGAGATTAGTGTAAAATTTGATTGAGTATTTTTAAAAGTTATTCATTTAAACGTCAATTCAGACGTCAATTCTCAACCGTTTTCCATGTAATTTTGCAGGCGCCATTGGCTGGTACTACGGCAACTGCCCTGTGAATTTGTCGACGTTTCATCGACCACTTCGAAAGTTATTATTGAGATTAGTGTAAAATTTGATTGAGTATTTCAAAAGTTATTCATTTTGACGTCAATTCAGACGTCAATTTTCATCCGTTTTCCATGTAATTTTGCAGGCACCATCGGCTGGTCTTACGGCAACTGCCCTGTAAATTTGGCGGAGTTTCATTGATTACTTCAAAAGTTATTAATGAGATTAGTGTGAAATTTGATTGAGTATTTTTAAAAGTTTTTCATTTAGACGTCAATTCAGACGTCAATTCTCAACCGTTTTCCATGTAATTCTGCAGGCACCATCGGCAGGTATTACTGCAACTGCCCTGTGAATTTGTCGACGTTTCATTGACTACTTCAAAAGTTATTAATGAGATTAGTGCGAAATTTGTTTGAGTATTTCAAAAGTTATTCATTTAGACATCAATTCAGACGTTAATTCTCAACCGTTTTTCATGTAATATTGCAGGCGCCATCGGCTGGTACTACGGCAATTGCCCTGTAAATTTGGCGGAGTTTCATTAATTACTTCAAAAGTTATTAATGAGATTAGTGTAAAATTTGATTGAGTATTTTTAAAAGTTATTCATTTAGACGTCAATTCAGACGTCAATTTTTAACCGTTTTCTATGTAATTTTGCAGGCACCATCGGCTGGTCTTACGGCAACTGCTCTGTAAATTTGGCGGAGTTTCATTGATTACTTCAAAAGTTATTAATGAGATTAGTGTGAAATTTGATTGAGTATTTAAAAAAAAAAATCATTTAGACGTCAATTCAGACGTCAATTCTTAACCGTTTTCCATGTAATTTTGCAGGCACCATCGGCAGGTATTACGGCAACTGCCCTGTAAATTTGGCGGAGTTTCATTGATTACTTCAAAAGTTATTAATGAGATTAGTGTGAAATTTGATTGAGTATTTTTAAAAGTTATTCATTGAGACGTCAATTCAGACGTCAATTCTCAACCGTTTTCCATGTAATTTTGCAGGCACCATCGGCTGGTACTACGACAATCGCCCTGTGAATTTGTCGACGTTTCATTGACTACTTCAAAAGTTATTAATGAGATTAGTGCGAAATTTGATTGAGTATTTCAAAAGTTATTCATTTAGACATCAATTCAGACGTTAATTCTAAACCGTTTTTCATGTAATATTGCAGGCGCCATCGGCTGGTACTACGGCAATTGCCCTGTAAATTTGGCGGAGTTTCATTAATTACTTCAAAAGTTATTAATGAGATTAGTGTAAAATTTGATTGAATATTTTTAAAAGTTATTCATTTAGACGTCAATTCAGACGTCAATTTTCAACCGTTTTCTATGTAATTTTGCAGGCACCATCGGCTGGTCTTACGGCAACTGCCCTGTAAATTTGGCGGAGTTTCATCGATTACTTCAAAAGTTATCAATGAGAATAGTGATGAATTTGATTGAGTATTTTTAAAAGTTATTCATTTAGACGTCAATTCAGACGTCAATTCTCAACCGTTTTCCATGTGATTTTGCAGGCACCATCGGCTGGCACTACGGCAACTGCCCTGTAAATTTGGCGAAGATTGATTAAGTACTTCAAAAGTTATTAATAACATTAGTGTGAAATTTTCCTGTAAATTTGGCGGAGTTTCATTGATTACTTCAAAAGTTATTAATGAGATTAGTGTGAAATTTGATTGAGTATTTTTAAAAGTTTTTCATTTAGACGTCAATTCAGACGTCAATTCTTAACCGTTTTCCATATAATTTTGCAGGCACCATCGGCAGGTATTACGGCAACTGCCCTGTTAATTTGGCGGAGTTTCATTGATTACTTCAAAAGTTATTAATGAGATTAGTGTGAAATTTGATTGAGTATTTTTAAAAGTTATTCATTTAGACGTCAATTCAGACGTTAATTCTCAACTGTTTTTCATGTAGTTTTGCAGACGCCATCGGCTGGTATTACGGAAACTGCCCTGTCAATTTGGAGAAGTTTCATTGATTACTTTAAAAGTTATTAATGAGATTAGTGTGAAATTTGATTGAGTATTTTTAAAAGTTATTCATTTAAACGTCAATTCAGACGTCAATTCTCAACCGTTTTCCATGTAATTTTGCAAGCGCCATCTGCTGGTACTACGGCAACTGCCCTGTGAATTTGTCGACGTTTCATTGACTACTTCAAAAGTTATTAATGAGATAAATGCGAAATTTGATTGAGTATTTCAAAAGTTATTCATTTGGACATCAATTCAGACGTTAATTCTTAACCGTTTTTCATGTAATATTGCAGGCGCCATCGGCTGGTACTACGGCAATTGCCCTGTAAATTTGGCGGAGTTTCAATAATTACTTCAAAAGTTATTAATGAGATTAGTGTAAAATTTGATTGAGTATTTTTTAAAAGTTATTCATTTAGACGTCAATTCAGACGTCAATTTTCAACCGTTTTCCATGTAATTTTGCAGGCACCATCGACTGGTCTTACGGCAGCTGCCCTGTAAATTTGGCGGAGTTTCATTGATTACTTCAAAAGTTATTAATGAGATTAGTGTGAAATTTGATTGAGTATTTTTAAAAGTTTTTCATTTAGACGTCAATTCAGACGTCAATTCTCAACCGTTTTCCATGTAATTTTGCAGGCACCATCGGCAGGTATTACGGCAACTGCCCTGTTAATTTGGCGGAGTTTCATTGATTACTTCAAAAGTTATTAATGAGATTAATGTGAAATTTGATTGAGTATTTTTAAAATTAATTCATTTAGACGTTAATTCAGACGTCAATTCTCAATTGTTTTCCATGTAGTTTTGCAGGCACCATCGTCTGGTACTACGGCAATTGCCCTGTGAATTTGTCGACGTTTCATTGACTACTTCAAAAGTTATTATTGAGATTAGTGTGAAATTTGATTGAGTATTTCAAAAGTTATTCATTTAGACGTCAAGTCAGACGTTAATTCTCAACTGTTTTTCATGTAATTTTGCAGACGCCATCGGCTGGTATTACGGCAACTGCCCTGTAAATTTGGTGGAGTTTCATTGATTACTTTAAAAGTTATTAATGAGATTAGTGTAAAATTTGATTGAGTATTTTTAAAAGTTATTCATTTAAACGTCAATTCAGACTTCAATTCTCAACCGTTTTCCATGTAATTTTGCAGGCACCATCGGCTGGTACTACGGCAACTGCCCTGTGAATTTGTCGACGTTTCATTGACTACTTCAAAAGTTATTAATGAGATTAGTGCGAAATTTGATTGAGTATTTCAAAAGTTATTCATTTGGACATCAATTCAGACGTTAATTCTTAACCGTTTTTCATGTAATATTGCAGGCGCCATCGGCTGGTACTACGGCAATTGCCCTGTTAATTTGGCGGAGTTTCATTAATTACTTCAAAAGTTATTAATGAGATTAGTGTAAAATTTGATTGAGTATTTTTTAAAGTTATTCATTTAGACGTCAATTCAGACGTCAATTTTCAACCGTTTTCCATGTAATTTTGCAGGCGCCATCGGCTGGTACTACGGCAACTGCCCTGTGAATTTGTCGACGTTTCATCGACCACTTCGAAAGTTATTATTGAGATTAGTGTAAAATTTGATTGAGTATTTCAAAAGTTATTCATTTTGACGTCAATTCAGACGTCAATTTTCATCCGTTTTCCATGTAATTTTGCAGGCACCATCGGCTGGTCTTACGGCAACTGCCCTGTAAATTTGGCGGAGTTTCATTGATTACTTCAAAAGTTATTATTGAGAATAGTGTAAAATTTGATTGAGTATTTTTAAAAGTTATTCATTTAGACGTCAATTCAGACGTCAATTCTCAACCGTTTTCCATGTAATTTCGCAGGCACCATCGGCTGGTCTTACGGCAACTGCCCTGTAAATTTGGCGGAGTTTCATTGATTACTTCAAAAGTTATTAATGAGAATAGTGATGAATTTGATTGAGTATTTTTAAAAGTTATTCATTTAGACGTCAATTCAGACGTCAATTCTCAACCGTTTTCCATGTGATTTTGCAGGCACCATCGGCTGGCACTACGGCGAATGCCCTGTAAATTTGGCGAAGATTGATTAAGTACTTCAAAAGTTATTAGTAACATTAGTGTGAAATTTTCCTGTAAATTTGGCGGAGTTTCATTGATTACTTCAAAAGTTATTAATGAGATTAGTGTGAAATTTGATTGAGTATTTTTAAAAGTTTTTCATTTAGACGTCAATTCAGACGTCAATTCTTAACCGTTTTCCATATAATTTTGCAGGCACCATCGGCAGGTATTACGGCAACTGCCCTGTTAATTTGGCGGAGTTTCATTGATTACTTCAAAAGTTATTAATGAGATTAGTGTGAAATTTGATTGAGTATTTTTAAAAGTTATTCATTTAGACGTCAATTCAGACGTCAATTCTCAACCGTTTTCCATGTAGTTTTGCAGGCACCATCGTCTGGTACTACGGCAATTGCCCTGTGAATTTGTCGACGTTTCATTGACTACTTCAAAAGTTATTATTGAGATTAGTGTGAAATTTGATTGAGTATTTCAAAATTTATTCATTTAGACGTCAAGTCAGACGTTAATTCTCAACTGTTTTTCATGTAATTTTGCAGACGCCATCGGCTGGTATTACGGAAACTGCCCTGTCAATTTGGAGAAGTTTCATTGATTACTTTAAAAGTTATTAATGAGATTAGTGTGAAATTTGATTGAGTATTTTTAAAAGTTATTCATTTAAACGTCAATTCAGACTTCAATTCTCAACCGTTTTCCATGTAATTTTGCAAGCGCCATCTGCTGGTACTACGGCAACTGCCCTGTGAATTTGTCGACGTTTCATTGACTACTTCAAAAGTTATTAATGAGATTAGTGCGAAATTTGATTGAGTATTTCAAAAGTTATTCATTTGGACATCAATTCAGACGTTAATTCTTAACCGTTTTTCATGTAATATTGCAGGCGCCATCGGCTGGTACTACGGCAATTGCCCTGTTAATTTGGCGGAGTTTCAATAATTACTTCAAAAGTTATTAATGAGATTAGTGTAAAATTTGATTGAGTATTTTTAAAAGTTATTCATTTAGACGTCAATTCAGACGTCAATTTTCAACCGTTTTCCATGTAATTTTGCAGGCGCCATCGGCTGGTACTACGGCAACTGCCCTGTGAATTTGTCGACGTTTCATCGACCACTTCGAAAGTTATTATTGAGATTAGTGTAAAATTTGATTGAGTATTTCAAAAGTTATTCATTTTGACGTCAATTCAGACGTCAATTTTCATCCGTTTTCCATGTAATTTTGCAGGCACCATCGGCTGGTCTTACGGCAACTGCCCTGTAAATTTGGCGGAGTTTCATTGATTACTTCAAAAGTTATTATTGAGAATAGTGTAAAATTTGATTGAGTATTTTTAAAAGTTATTCATTTAGACGTCAATTCAGACGTCAATTCTCAACCGTTTTCCATGTAATTTCGCAGGCACCATCGGCTGGTACTACGGCAACTGCCCTGTGAATTTGTCGACGTTTCATTGACTACTTCAAAAGTTATTAATGAGATTAGTGCGAAATTTGATTGAGTATTTCAAAAGTTATTCATTTAGACATCAATTCAGACGTTAATTCTCAACCGTTTTTCATGTAATATTGCAGGCGCCATCGGCTGGTACTACGGCAATTGCCCTGTAAATTTGGCGGAGTTTTATTAATTACTTCAAAAGTTATTAATGAGATTAGTGTAAAATTTGATTGAGTATTTTTAAAAGTTATTCATTTAGACGTCAATTCAGACGTCAATTTTCAACCGTTTTCTATGTAATTTTGCAGGCACCATCGGCTGGTCTTACGGCAACTGCTCTGTAAATTTGGCGGAGTTTCATTGATTACCTCAAAAGTTATTAATGAGATTAGTGTGAAATTTGATTGAGTATTTAAAAAAAAAATCATTTAGACGTCAATTCAGACGTCAATTCTTAACCGTTTTCCATGTAATTTTGCAGGCACCATCGGCAGGTATTACGGCAAATGCCCGGTAAATTTGGCGGAGTGCCATTGATTACTTCAAAAGTTATTAATGAGATTAGTGTGAAATTTGATTGAGTATTTTTAAATGTTATTCATTGAGACGTCAATTCAGACGTCAATTCTCAACCGTTTTCCATGTAATTTTGCAGGCACCATCGGCTGGTACTACGACAATCGCCCTGTGAATTTGTCGACGTTTCATTGACTACTTCAAAAGTTATTATTGAGATTAGTGTGAAATTTGATTGAGTATTTCAAAAGTTATTCATTTAGACGTCAATTCAGACGTCAATTCTTAACCGTTTTCCATGTAATTTTGCAGGCACCATTGGCTGGTACTACGGCAACTGCCCTGTGAAATTGTCGACGTTTCATTGACTACTTCAAAAGTTATTAATGAGATTAGTGCGAAATTTGATTGAGTATTTAAAAAGTTATTCTTTTAGACATCAATTCAGACGTTAATTCTCAACCGTTTTTCATGTAATATTGCAGGCGCCATCGGCTGGTACTACGGCAATTGCCCTGTAAATTTGGCGGAGTTTCATTAATTACTTCAAAAGTTATTAATGAGATTAGTGTAAAATTTGATTGAATATTTTTAAAAGTTATTCATTTAGACGTCAATTCAGACGTCAATTTTCGACTGTTTTCTATGTAATTTTGCAGGCACCATCGGCTGGTCTTACGGCAACTGCCCTGTAAATTTGGCGGAGTTTCATTGATTACTTCAAAAGTTATTAATGAGAATAGTGATGAATTTGATTGAGTATTTTTAAAAGTTATTCATTTAGACGTCAATTCAGACGTCAATTCTCAACCGTTTTCCATGTGATTTTGCAGGCACCATCGGCTGGTACTACGACAATTGCCCTGTGAATTTGTCGACGTTTCATTGACTACTTCAAAAGTTATTATTGAGATTAGTGTGAAATTTGATTGAGTATTTCAAAAGTTATTCATTTAGACGTCAAGTCAGACGTTAATTCTCAACTGTTTTTCATGTAATTTTGCAGGCGCCATCGGCTGGTATTACGGAAACTGCCCTGTCAATTTGGCGAAGTTTCATTGATTACTTTAAAAGTTATTAATGAGATTAGTGTAAAATTTGATTGAGTATTTTTAAAAGTTATTCATTTAAACGTCAATTCAGACGTCAATTCTCAACCGTTTTCCATGTAATTTTGCAGGCGCCATCGGCTGGTACTACGGCAACTGCCCTGTGAATTTGTAGACGTTTCATCGACCACTTCGAAAGTTATTATTGAGATTAGTGCGAAATTTGATTGAGTATTTCAAAAGTTATTCATTTGGACATCAATTCAGACGTGAATTCTTAACCGTTTTTCATGTAATATTGCAGGCGCCATCGGCTGGTACTACGGCAATTGCCCTGTTAATTTGGCGGAGTTTCATTAATTACTTCAAAAGTTATTAATGAGATTAGTGTAAAATTTGATTGAGTATTTTTAAAAGTTATTCATTTAGACGTCAATTCAGACGTCAATTTTCAACCGTTTTCCATGTAATTTTGCAGGCGCCATCGGCTGGTACTACGGCAACTGCCCTGTGAATTTGTCGACGTTTCATCGACCACTTCGAAAGTTATTATTGAGATTAGTGTAAAATTTGATTGAGTATTTCAAAAGTTATTCATTTAGACGTCAATTCAGACGTCAATTTTCATCTGTTTTCCATGTAATTTTGCAGGCACCATCGGCTGGTCTTACGGCAACTGCCCTGTAAATTTGGCGGAGTTTCATTGATTACGTCAAAAGTTATTAATGAGAATAGTGTAAAATTTGATTGAGTATTTTTAAAAGTTATTCATTTAGACGTCAATTCAGACGTCAATTCTCAACCGTTTTCCATGTAATTTTGCAGGCACCATCGGCTGGTACTACGACAACTGCCCTGTGAATTTGTCGACGTTTCATTGACTACTTCAAAAGTTATTAATGAGATTAGTGCGAAATTTGATTAAGTATTTCAAAAGTTATTCATTTAGACACCAATTCAGACGTTAATTCTCAACCGTTTTTCATGTAATATTGCAGGCGCCATCGGCTGGTACTACGGCAATTGCCCTGTAAAATTGGCGGAGTTTCATTGATTACTTCAAAAGTTATTAATGAGATTAGTGTGAAATTTGATTGAGTATTTTAAAAAAAAATTCATTTAGACGTCAATTCAGACGTCAATTCTTAACCGTTTTCCATGTAATTTTGCAGGCACCATCGGCAGGTATTACGGCAACTGCCCTGTAAATTTGGCGGAGTTTCATTGATTACTTCAAAAGTTATTAATGAGATTAGTGTGAAATTTGATTGAGTATTTTTAAAAGTTATTCATTGAGACGTCAATTCAGACGTCAATTCTCAACCGTTTTCCATGTAATTTTGCAGGCACCATCGGCTGGTACTACGACAATCGCCCTGTGAATTTTTCGACGTTTCATTGATTACTTCAAAAGTTATTATTGAGATTAGTGTGAAATTTGATTGAGTATTTCAAAAGTTATTCATTTAGACGTCAATTCAGACGTCAATTCTTAACCGTTTTCCATGTAATTCTGCAGGCACCATCGGCTGGTACTACGGCAACTGCCCTGTGAATTTGTCGACGTTTCATTGACTACTTCAAAAGTTATTAATGAGATTAGTGCGAAATTTGATTGAGTATTTCAAAAGTTATTCATTTAGACATCAATTCAGACATTAATTCTCAACCGTTTTTCATGTAATATTGCAGGCGCCATCGGCTGGTACTTCGGCAATTGCCCTGTAAATTTGGCGGAGTTTCATTAATTACTTCAAAAGTTATTAATGAGATTAGTGTAAAATTTGATTGAGTATTTTTAAAAGTTATTCATTTAGACGTCAATTCAGACGTCAATTTTCAACCGTTTTCCATGTAATTTTGCAGGCACCATCGGCTGGTCTTACGGCAACTGCCCTGTAAATTTGGCGGAGTTTCATTCATTACTTCACAAGTTATTAATGAGAATAGTGATGAATTTGATTGAGTATTTTTAAAAGTTTTTCATTTAGACGTCAATTCAGACGTCAATTCTTAACCGTTTTCCATATAATTTTGCAGGCACCATCGGCAGGTATTACGGCAACTGCCCTGTTAATTTCGCGGAGTTTCATTGATTACTGCAAAAGTTATTAATGAGATTAGTGTGAAATTTGATTGAGTATTTTTAAAAGTTATTCATTTAGACGTCAATTCAGACGTCAATTCTCAACCGTTTTCCATGTAATTTTGCAGGCACCATCGTCTGGTACTACGGCAATTGCCCTGTGAATTTGTCGACGTTTCATTGACTACTTCAAAAGTTATTATTGAGATTAGTGTGAAATTTGATTGAGTATTTCAAAAGTTATTCATTTAGACGTCAAGTCAGACGTTAATTCTCAACGTTTTTTCATGTAATTTTGCAGACGCCATCGGCTGGTATTACGGAAACTGCCCTGTCAATTTGGCGAAGTTTCATTGATTACTTTAAAAGTTATTAATGAGATTAGTGTGAAATTTGATTGAGTATTTTTAAAAGTTATTCATTTAAACGTCAATTCAGACGTCAATTTTCAACCGTTTTCCATGTAATTTTGCAGGCACCATCGGCTGGTCTTACGGCAACTGCCCTGTAAATTTGGTGGAGTTTCATTGATTACTTCAAAATTTATTAATGAGAATAGTGTAAAATTTGATTGAGTATTTTTAAAAGTTATTCATTTAGACGTCAATTCAGACGTCAATTCTCATCGTTTTCCATGTAATTTTGCAGGCACCATCGGCTGGTACTACGGCAACTGCCCTGTGAATTTGTCGACGTTTCATTGATTACTTCGAAAGTTATTAATGAGATTAGTGCGAAATTTGATTGAGTATTTCAAAAGTTATTCATTTAGACATCAATTCAGACATTAATTCTCAACCGTTTTTCATGTAATATTGCAGGCGCCATCGGCTGGTACTTCGGCAATTGCCCTGTAAATTTGGCGGAGTTTCATTAATTACTTCAAAAGTTATTAATGAGATTAGTGTAAAATTTGATTGAGTATTTTTAAAAGTTATTCATTTAGACGTCAATTCAGACGTCAATTTTCAACCGTTTTCCATGTAATTTTGCAGGCACCATCGGCTGGTCTTACGGCAACTGCCCTGTAAATTTGGCGGAGTTTCATTCATTACTTCACAAGTTATTAATGAGAATAGTGAAGAATTTGATTGAGTATTTTTTAAAGTTTTTCATTTAGACGTCAATTCAGACGTCAATTCTTAACCGTTTTCCATATAATTTTGCAGGCACCATCGGCAGGTATTACGGCAACTGCCCTGTTAATTTCGCGGAGTTTCATTGATTACTGCAAAAGTTATTAATGAGATTAGTGTGAAATTTGATTGAGTATTTTTAAAAGTTATTCATTTAGACGTCAATTCAGACGTCAATTCTCAACCGTTTTCCATGTAATTTTGCAGGCACCATCGTCTGGTACTACGGCAATTGCCCTGTGAATTTGTCGACGTTTCATTGACTACTTCAAAAGTTATTATTGAGATTAGTGTGAAATTTGATTGAGTATTTCAAAAGTTATTCATTTAGACGTCAAGTCAGACGTTAATTCTCAACGTTTTTTCATGTAATTTTGCAGACGCCATCGGCTGGTATTACGGAAACTGCCCTGTCAATTTGGCGAAGTTTCATTGATTACTTTAAAAGTTATTAATGAGATTAGTGTGAAATTTGATTGAGTATTTTTAAAAGTTATTCATTTAAACGTCAATTCAGACGTCAATTTTCAACCGTTTTCCATGTAATTTTGCAGGCACCATCGGCTGGTCTTACGGCAACTGCCCTGTAAATTTGGTGGAGTTTCATTGATTACTTCAAAATTTATTAATGAGAATAGTGTAAAATTTGATTGAGTATTTTTAAAAGTTATTCATTTAGACGTCAATTCAGACGTCAATTCTCATCGTTTTCCATGTAATTTTGCAGGCACCATCGGCTGGTACTACGGCAACTGCCCTGTGAATTTGTCGACGTTTCATTGACTACTTCAAAAGTTATTAATGAGATTAGTGCGAAATTTGATTGAGTATTTCAAAAGTTATTCATTTGGACATCAATTCAGACGTTAATTCTTAACCGTTTTTCATGTAATATTGCAGGCGCCATCGGCTGGTACTACGGCAATTGCCCTGTAAATTTGGCGGAGTTTCATTAATTACTTCAAAAGTTATTAATGAGATTAGTGTAAAATTTGATTGAGTATTTTTAAAAATTATTCATTTAGACGTCAATTCAGACGTCAATTTTCCACCGTTTTCTATGTAATTTTGCAGGCACCATCGGCTGGTCTTACGGCAGCTGCCTGTAAATTTGGCGGAGTTTCATTGATTACTTCAAAAGTTATTAATGAGATTAGCGTGAAATTTGATTGAGTATTTTTAAAAGTTTTTCATTTAGACGTCAATTCAGACGTCAATTCTCAACCGTTTTCCATGTAATTTTGCAGGCACCATCGGCAGGTATTACGGCAACTGCCCTGTAAATTTGGCGGAGTTTCATTGATTACTTCAAAAGTTATTATTGAGATTAGTGTGAAATTTGATTGAGTATTTCAAAAGTTATTCATTTAGACGTCAAGTCAGACGTTAATTCTCAACTGTTTTTTATGTAATTTTGCAGGCGCCATCGGCTGGTATTACGGAAACTGCCCTGTCAATTTGGCGAAGTTTCATTGATTACTTAAGTTATTAATGAGATTAGTGTAAAATTTGATTGAGTATTTTTAAAAGTTATTCATTTAAACGTCAATTCAGACGTTAATTCTCAACCGTTTTCCATGTAATTTTGCAGGCGCCATTGGCTGGTACTACGGCAACTGCCCTGTGAATTTGTCGACGTTTCATCGACCACTTCGAAAGTTATTATTGAGATTAGTGTAAAATTTGATTAAGTATTTCAAAAGTTATTCATTTTGACGTCAATTCAGACGTCAATTTTCATCCGTTTTCCATGTAATTTTGCAGGCACCATCGGCTGGTCTTACGGCAACTGCCCTGTAAATTTGGCGGAGTTTCATTGATTACTTCAAAAGTTATTAATGAGATTAGTGTGAAATTTGATTGAGTATTTTTAAAAGTTTTTCATTTAGACGTCAATTCAGACGTCAATTCTCAACCGTTTTCCATGTAATTCTGCAGGCACCATCGGCAGGTATTACGGCAACTGCCCTGTGAATTTGTCGACGTTTCATTGACTACTTCAAAAGTTATTAATGAGATTAGTGCGAAATTTGTTTGAGTATTTCAAAAGTTATTCATTTAGACATCAATTCAGACGTTAATTCTCAACCGTTTTTCATGTAATATTGCAGGCGCCATCGGCTGGTACTACGGCAATTGCCCTGTAAATTTGGCGGAGTTTCATTAATTACTTCAAAAGTTATTAATGAGATTAGTGTAAAATTTGATTGAGTATTTTTAAAAGTTATTCATTTAGACGTCAATTCAGACGTCAATTTTCAACCGTTTTCTATGTAATTTTGCAGGCACCATCGGCTGGTCTTACGGCAACTGCTCTGTAAATTTGGCGGAGTTTCATTGATTACTTCAAAAGTTATTAATGAGATTAGTGTGAAATTTGATTGAGTATTTAAAAAAAAAAATCATTTAGACGTCAATTCAGACGTCAATTCTTAACCGTTTCCCATGTAATTTTGCAGGCACCATCGGCAGGTATTACGGCAACTGCCCTGTAAATTTGGCGGAGTTTCATTGATTACTTCAAAAGTTATTAATGAGATTAGTGTGAAATTTGATTGAGTATTTTTAAAAGTTATTCATTGAGACGTCAATTCAGACGTCAATTCTCAACCGTTTTCCATGTAATTTTGCAGGCACCATCGGCTGGTACTACGACAATCGCCCTGTGAATTTGTCGACGTTTCATTGACTACTTCAAAAGTTATTAATGAGATTAGTGCGAAATTTGATTGAGTATTTCAAAAGTTATTCATTTAGACATCAATTCAGACGTTAATTCTAAACCGTTTTTCATGTAATATTGCAGGCGCCATCGGCTGGTACTACGGCAATTGCCCTGTAAATTTGGCGGAGTTTCATTAATTACTTCAAAAGTTATTAATGAGATTAGTGTAAAATTTGATTCAATATTTTTAAAAGTTATTCATTTAGACGTCAATTCAGACGTCAATTTTCAACCGTTTTCTATGTAATTTTGCAGGCACCATCGGCTGGTCTTACGGCAACTGCCCTGTAAATTTGGCGGAGTTTCATTGATTACTTCAAAAGTTATTAATGAGAATAGTGATGAATTTGATTGAGTATTTTTAAAAGTTATTCATTTAGACGTCAATTCAGACGTCAATTCTCAACCGTTTTCCATGTGATTTTGCAGGCACCATCGGCTGGCACTACGGCAACTGCCCTGTAAATTTGGCGAAGATTGATTAAGTACTTCAAAAGTTATTAATAACATTAGTGTGAAATTTTCCTGTAAATTTGGCGGAGTTTCATTGATTACTTCAAAAGTTATTAATGAGATTAGTGTGAAATTTGATTGAGTATTTTTAAAAGTTTTTCATTTAGACGTCAATTCAGACGTCAATTCTTAACCGTTTTCCATATAATTTTGCAGGCACCATCGGCTGGTATTACGGCAACTGCCCTGTTAATTTGGCGTAGTTTCATTGATTACTTCAAAAGTTATTAATGAGATTAATGTGAAATTTGATTGAGTATTTTTAAAATTTATTCATTTAGACGTTAATTCAGACGTCAATTCTCAATTGTTTTCCATGTAGTTTTGCAGGCACCATCGTCTGGTACTACGGCAATTGCCCTGTGAATTTGTCGACGTTTCATTGACTACTTCAAAAGTTATTATTGAGATTAGTGTGAAATTTGATTGAGTATTTCAAAAGTTATTCATTTAGACGTCAAGTCAGACGTTAATTCTTAACCGTTTTTCATGTAATATTGCAGGCGCCATCGGCTGGTACTACGGCAATTGCCCTGTTAATTTGGCGGAGTTTCATTAATTACTTCAAAAGTTATTAATGAGATTAGTGTAAAATTTGATTGAGTATTTTTAAAAGTTATTCATTTAGACGTCAATTCAGACGTCAATTTTCAACCGTTTTCCATGTAATTTTGCAGGCGCCATCGGCTGGTACTACGGCAACTGCCCTGTGAATTTGTCGACGTTTCATCGACCACTTCGAAAGTTATTATTGAGATTAGTGTAAAATTTGATTGAGTATTTCAAAAGTTATTCATTTTGACGTCAATTCAGACGTCAATTTTCATCCGTTTTCCATGTAATTTTGCAGGCACCATCGGCTGGTCTTACGGCAAATGCCCTGTAAATTTGGCGGAGTTTCATTGATTACTTCAAAAGTTATTATTGAGAATAGTGTAAAATTTGATTGAGTATTTTTAAAAGTTATTCATTTAGACGTCAATTCAGACGTCAATTCTCAACCGTTTTCCATGTAATTTCGCAGGCACCATCGGCTGGTACTACGGCAACTGCCCTGTGAATTTGTCGACGTTTCATTGACTACTTCAAAAGTTATTAATGAGATTAGTGCGAAATTTGATTGAGTATTTCAAAAGTTATTCATTTAGACATCAATTCAGACGTTAATTCTCAACCGTTTTTCATGTAATATTGCAGGCGCCATCGGCTGGTACTACGGCAATTGCCCTGTAAATTTGGCGGAGTTTCATTAATTACTTCAAAAGTTATTAATGAGATTAGTGTAAAATTTGATTGAGTATTTTTAAAAGTTATTCATTTAGACGTCAATTCAGACGTCAATTTTCAACCGTTTTCTATGTAATTTTGCAGGCACCATCGGCTGGTCTTACGGCAACTGCTCTGTAAATTTGGCGGAGTTTCATTGATTACTTCAAAAGTTATTAATGAGATTAGTGTGAAATTTGATTGAGTATTTAAAAAAAAAAATCATTTAGACGTCAATTCAGACGTCAATTCTTAACCGTTTTCCATGTAATTTTGCAGGCACCATCGGCAGGTATTACGGCAACTGCCCTGTAAATTTGGCGGAGTGTCATTGATTACTTCAAAAGTTATTAATGAGATTAGTGTGAAATTTGATTGAGTATTTTTAAAAGTTATTCATTGAGACGTCAATTCAGACGTCAATTCTCAACCGTTTTCCATGTAATTTTGCAGGCACCATCGGCTGGTACTACGACAATCGCCCTGTGAATTTGTCGACGTTTCATTGACTACTTCAAAAGTTATTATTGAGATTAGTGTGAAATTTGATTGAGTATTTCAAAAGTTATTCATTTAGACGTCAATTCAGACGTCAATTCTTAACCGTTTTCCATGTAATTTTGCAGGCACCATTGGCTGGTACTACGGCAACTGCCCTGTGAATTTGTCGACGTTTCATTGACTACTTCAAAAGTTATTAATGAGATTAGTGCGAAATTTGATTGAGTATTTCAAAAGTTATTCATTTAGACATCAATTCAGACGTTAATTCTCAACCGTTTTTCATGTAATATTGCAGGCGCCATCGGCTGGTACTACGGCAATTGCCCTGTAAATTTGGCGGAGTTTCATTAATTACTTCAAAAGTTATTAATGAGATTAGTGTAAAATTTGATTGAATATTTTTAAAAGTTATTCATTTAGACGTCAATTCAGACGTCAATTTTCAACCGTTTTCTATGTAATTTTGCAGGCACCATCGGCTGGTCTTACGGCAACTGCCCTGTAAATTTGGCGGAGTTTCATTGATTACTTCAAAAGTTATTAATGAGAATAGTGATGAATTTGATTGAGTATTTTTAAAAGTTATTCATTTAGACGTCAATTCAGACGTCAATTCTCAACCGTTTTCCATGTGATTTTGCAGGCACCATCGGCTGGCACTACGGCAACTGCCCTGTAAATTTGGCGAAGATTGATTAAGTACTTCAAAAGTTATTAATAACATTAGTGTGAAATTTTCCTGTAAATTTGGCGGAGTTTCATTGATTACTTCAAAAGTTATTAATGAGATTAGTGTGAAATTTGATTGAGTATTTTTAAAAGTTTTTCATTTAGACGTCAATTCAGACGTCAATTCTTAACCGTTTCCCATATAATTTTGCAGGCACCATCGGCTGGTATTACGGAAACTGCCCTGTCAATTTGGAGAAGTTTCATTGATTACTTTAAAAGTTATTAATGAGATTAGTGTGAAATTTGATTGAGTATTTTTAAAAGTTATTCATTTAAACGTCAATTCAGACGTCAATTCTCAACCGTTTTCCATGTAGTTTTGCAGGCACCATCGTCTGGTACTACGGCAATTGCCCTGTGAATTTGTCGACGTTTCATTGACTACTTCAAAAGTTATTATTGAGATTAGTGTGAAATTTGATTGAGTATTTTTAAAAGTTATTCATTTAAACGTCAATTCAGACGTCAATTCTCAACAGTTTTCCATGTAATTTTGCAAGCGCCATCTGCTGGTACTACGGCAACTGCCCTGTGAATTTGTCGACGTTTCATTGACTACTTCAAAAGTTATTATTGAGATTAGTGTAAAATTTGATTGAGTATTTCAAAAGTTATTCATTTAGACGTCAATTCAGACGTCAATTTTCAACCGTTTTCCATGTAATTTTGCAGGCACCATCGGCTGGTTTTACGGCAACTGCCCTGTAAATTTGGTGGAGTTTCATTGATTACTTCAAAAGTTATTAATGAGAATAGTGTAAAATTTGATTGAGTATTTTTAAAAGTTATTCATTTAGACGTCAATTCAGACGTCAATTCTCAACCGTTTTCCATGTAATTTTGCAGGCACCATCGGCTGGTACTACGGCAACTGCCCTGTGAATTTGTCGACGTTTCATTGACTACTTCAAAAGTTATTAATGAGATTAGTGCGAAATTTGATTGAGTATTTCAAAAGTTATTCATTTGGACATCAATTCAGACGTTAATTCTTAACCGTTTTTCATGTAATATTGCAGGCGCCATCGGCTGGTACTACGGCAATTGCCCTGTAAATTTGGCGGAGTTTCAATAATTACTTCAAAAGTTATTAATGAGATTAGTGTAAAATTTGATTGAGTATTTTTAAAAGTTATTCATTTAGACGTCAATTCAGACGTCAATTTTCAACCGTTTTCCATGTAATTTTGCAGGCACCATCGACTGGTCTTACGGCAGCTGCCCTGTAAATTTGGCGGAGTTTCATTGATTACTTCAAAAGTTATTAATGAGATTAGTGTGAAATTTGATTGAGTATTTTTAAAAGTTTTTCATTTAGACGTCAATTCAGACGTCAATTCTCAACCGTTTTCCATGTAATTTTGCAGGCACCATCGGCAGGTATTACGGCAACTGCCCTGTAAATTTGGCGGAGTTTCATTGATTACTTCAAAAGTTATTAATGAGATTAGTGTGAAATTTGATTGAGTATTTTTAAAAGTTTTTCATTTAGACGTCAATTCAGACGTCAATTCTCAACCGTTTTCCATATAATTTTGCAGGCACCATCGGCTGGTATTACGGCAACTGCCCTGTTAATTTGGCGGAGTTTCATTGATTACTTCAAAAGTTATTAATGAGATTAATGTGAAATTTGATTGAGTATTTTTAAAATTTATTCATTTAGACGTCAATTCAGACGTCAATTCTTAACCGTTTTCCATATAATTTTGCAGGCACCATCGGCTGGTATTACGGCAACTGCCCTGTTAATTTGGCGGAGTTTCATTGATTACTTCAAAAGTTATTAATGAGATTAATGTGAAATTTGATTGAGTATTTTTAAAATTTATTCATTTAGACGTTAATTCAGACGTCAATTCTCAATTGTTTTCCATGTAGTTTTGCAGGCACCATCGTCTGGTACTGCGGCAATTGCCCTGTGAATTTGTCGACGTTTCATTGACTACTTCAAAAGTTATTATTGAGATTAGTGTGAAATTTGATTGAGTATTTCAAAAGTTATTCATTTAGACGTCAAGTCAGACGTTAATTCTCAACTGTTTTTCATGTAATTTTGCAGACGCCATCGGCTGGTATTACGGCAACTGCCCTGTAAATTTGGTGGAGTTTCATTGATTACTTTAAAAGTTATTAATGAGATTAGTGTAAAATTTGATTGAGTATTTTTAAAAGTTATTCATTTAAACGTCAATTCAGACTTCAATTCTCAACCGTTTTCCATGTAATTTTGCAGGCACCATCGGCTGGTACTACGGCAACTGCCCTGTGAATTTGTCGACGTTTCATTGACTACTTCAAAAGTTATTAATGAGATTAGTGCGAAATTTGATTGAGTATTTCAAAAGTTATTCATTTGGACATCAATTCAGACGTTAATTCTTAACCGTTTTTCATGTAATATTGCAGGCGCCATCGGCTGGTACTACGGCAATTGCCCTGTTAATTTGGCGGAGTTTCATTAATTACTTCAAAAGTTATTAATGAGATTAGTGTAAAATTTGATTGAGTATTTTTAAAAGTTATTCATTTAGACGTCAATTCAGACGTCAATTTTCAACCGTTTTCCATGTAATTTTGCAGGCGCCATCGGCTGGTACTACGGCAACTGCCCTGTGAATTTGTCGACGTTTCATCGACCACTTCGAAAGTTATTATTGAGATTAGTGTAAAATTTGATTGAGTATTTCAAAAGTTATTCATTTAGACGTCAATTCAGACGTCAATTTTCATCCGTTTTCCATGTAATTTTGCAGGCACTATCTGCTGGTCTTACGGCAACTGCCCTGTAAATTTGGCGGAGTTTCATTGATTACTTCAAAAGTTATTAATGAGAATAGTGTAAAATTTGATTGAGTATTTTTAAAAGTTATTCATTTAGACGTCAATTCAGACGTCAATTCTCAACCGTTTTCCATGTAATTTTGCAGGCACCATCGGCTGGTACTACGGCAACTGCCCTGTGAATTTGTCGACGTTTCATTGACTACTTCAAAAGTTATTAATGAGATTATTGCGAAATTTGATTAAGTATTTCAAAAGTTATTCATTTAGACACCAATTCAGACGTTAATTCTCAACCGTTTTTCATGTAATATTGCAGGCGCCATCGGCTGGTACTACGGCAATTGCCCTGTAAGTTTGGCGGAGTTTCATTAATTACTTCTTAAGTGATTAATGAGATTAGTGTAAAATTTGATTGAGTATTTTTAAAAGTTATTCATTTAGACGTCAATTCAGACGTCAATTTTCAACCGTTTTCCATGTAATTTTGCAGGCACCATCGGCTGGACTTACGGCAACTGCCCTGTAAAATTGGCGGAGTTTCATTGATTACTTCAAAAGTTATTAATGAGATTAGTGTGAAATTTGATTGAGTATTTTTAAAAGTTTTTCATTTAGACGTCAATTCAGACGTCAATTCTCAACCGTTTTCCATGTAATTTTGCAGGCACCATCGGCAGGTATTACGGCAACTGCCCTGTAAATTTGGCGGAGTTTCATTGATTACTTCAAAAGTTATTATTGAGATTAGTGTGAAATTTGATTGAGTATTTCAAAAGTTATTCATTTAGACGTCAAGTCAGACGTTAATTCTCAACTGTTTTTCATGTAATTTTGCAGGCGCCATCGGCTGGTATTACGGAAACTGCCCTGTCAATTTGGCGAAGTTTCATTGATTACTTTAAAAGTTATTAATGAGATTAGTGTAAAATTTGATTGAGTATTTTTAAAAGTTATTCATTTAAACGTCAATTCAGACGTCAATTCTCAACCGTTTTCCATGTAATTTTGCAGGCGCCATTGGCTGGTACTACGGCAACTGCCCTGTGAATTTGTCGACGTTTCATCGACCACTTCGAAAGTTATTATTGAGATTAGTGTAAAATTTGATTGAGTATTTCAAAAGTTATTCATTTTGACGTCAATTCAGACGTCAATTTTCATCCGTTTTCCATGTAATTTTGCAGGCACCATCGGCTGGTCTTACGGCAACTGCCCTGTAAATTTGGCGGAGTTTCATTGATTACTTCAAAAGTTATTAATGAGATTAGTGTGAAATTTGATTGAGTATTTTTAAAAGTTTTTCATTTAGACGTCAATTCAGACGTCAATTCTCAACCGTTTTCCATGTAATTCTGCAGGCACCATCGGCAGGTATTACGGCAACTGCCCTGTGAATTTGTCGACGTTTCATTGACTACTTCAAAAGTTATTAATGAGATTAGTGCGAAATTTGTTTGAGTATTTCAAAAGTTATTCATTTAGACATCAATTCAGACGTTAATTCTCAACCGTTTTTCATGTAATATTGCAGGCGCCATCGGCTGGTACTACGGCAATTGCCCTGTAAGTTTGGCGGAGTTTCATTAATTACTTCTTAAGTGATTAATGAGATTAGTGTAAAATTTGATTGAGTATTTTTAAAAGTTATTCATTTAGACGTCAATTCAGACGTCAATTTTCAACCGTTTTCCATGTAATTTTGCAGGCACCATCGGCTGGACTTACGGCAACTGCCCTGTAAAATTGGCGGAGTTTCATTGATTACTTCAAAAGTTATTAATGAGATTAGTGTGAAATTTGATTGAGTATTTTTAAAAGTTTTTCATTTAGACGTCAATTCAGACGTCAATTCTCAACCGTTTTCCATGTAATTTTGCAGGCACCATCGGCAGGTATTACGGCAACTGCCCTGTAAATTTGGCGGAGTTTCATTGATTACTTCAAAAGTTATTATTGAGATTAGTGTGAAATTTGATTGAGTATTTCAAAAGTTATTCATTTAGACGTCAAGTCAGACGTTAATTCTCAACTGTTTTTCATGTAATTTTGCAGGCGCCATCGGCTGGTATTACGGAAACTGCCCTGTCAATTTGGCGAAGTTTCATTGATTACTTTAAAAGTTATTAATGAGATTAGTGTAAAATTTGATTGAGTATTTTTAAAAGTTATTCATTTAAACGTCAATTCAGACGTCAATTCTCAACCGTTTTCCATGTAATTTTGCAGGCGCCATTGGCTGGTACTACGGCAACTGCCCTGTGAATTTGTCGACGTTTCATCGACCACTTCGAAAGTTATTATTGAGATTAGTGTAAAATTTGATTGAGTATTTCAAAAGTTATTCATTTTGACGTCAATTCAGACGTCAATTTTCATCCGTTTTCCATGTAATTTTGCAGGCACCATCGGCTGGTCTTACGGCAACTGCCCTGTAAATTTGGCGGAGTTTCATTGATTACTTCAAAAGTTATTAATGAGATTAGTGTGAAATTTGATTGAGTATTTTTAAAAGTTTTTCATTTAGACGTCAATTCAGACGTCAATTCTCAACCGTTTTCCATGTAATTCTGCAGGCACCATCGGCAGGTATTACGGCAACTGCCCTGTGAATTTGTCGACGTTTCATTGACTACTTCAAAAGTTATTAATGAGATTAGTGCGAAATTTGTTTGAGTATTTCAAAAGTTATTCATTTAGACATCAATTCAGACGTTAATTCTCAACCGTTTTTCATGTAATATTGCAGGCGCCATCGGCTGGTACTACGGCAATTGCCCTGTAAGTTTGGCGGAGTTTCATTAATTACTTCTTAAGTGATTAATGAGATTAGTGTAAAATTTGATTGAGTATTTTTAAAAGTTATTCATTTAGACGTCAATTCAGACGTCAATTTTCAACCGTTTTCCATGTAATTTTGCAGGCACCATCGGCTGGACTTACGGCAACTGCCCTGTAAAATTGGCGGAGTTTCATTGATTACTTCAAAAGTTATTAATGAGATTAGTGTGAAATTTGATTGAGTATTTTTAAAAGTTTTTCATTTAGACGTCAATTCAGACGTCAATTCTCAACCGTTTTCCATGTAATTTTGCAGGCACCATCGGCAGGTATTACGGCAACTGCCCTGTAAATTTGGCGGAGTTTCATTGATTACTTCAAAAGTTATTATTGAGATTAGTGTGAAATTTGATTGAGTATTTCAAAAGTTATTCATTTAGACGTCAAGTCAGACGTTAATTCTCAACTGTTTTTCATGTAATTTTGCAGGCGCCATCGGCTGGTATTACGGAAACTGCCCTGTCAATTTGGCGAAGTTTCATTGATTACTTTAAAAGTTATTAATGAGATTAGTGTAAAATTTGATTGAGTATTTTTAAAAGTTATTCATTTAAACGTCAATTCAGACGTCAATTCTCAACCGTTTTCCATGTAATTTTGCAGGCGCCATTGGCTGGTACTACGGCAACTGCCCTGTGAATTTGTCGACGTTTCATCGACCACTTCGAAAGTTATTATTGAGATTAGTGTAAAATTTGATTGAGTATTTCAAAAGTTATTCATTTTGACGTGAATTCAGACGTCAATTTTCATCCGTTTTCCATGTAATTTTGCAGGCACCATCGGCTGGTCTTACGGCAACTGCCCTGTAAATTTGGCGGAGTTTCATTGATTACTTCAAAAGTTATTAATGAGATTAGTGTGAAATTTGATTGAGTATTTTTAAAAGTTATTCATTGAGACGTCAATTCAGACGTCAATTCTCAACCGTTTTCCATGTAATTTTGCAGGCACCATCGGCTGGTACTACGACAATCGCCCTGTGAATTTGTCGACGTTTCATTGACTACTTCAAAAGTTATTAATGAGATTAGTGCGAAATTTGATTGAGTATTTCAAAAGTTATTCATTTAGACATCAATTCAGACGTTAATTCTAAACCGTTTTTCATGTAATATTGCAGGCGCCATCGGCTGGTACTACGGCAATTGCCCTGTAAATTTGGCGGAGTTTCATTAATTACTTCAAAAGTTATTAATGAGATTAGTGTGAAATTTGATTGAGTATTTTTAAAAGTTTTTCATTTAGACGTCAATTCAGACGTCAATTCTCAACCGTTTTCCATGTAATTTTGCAGGCACCATCGGCAGGTATTACGGCAACTGCCCTGTTAATTTGGCGGAGTTTCATTGATTACTTCAAAAGTTATTAATGAGATTAGTGTGAAATTTGATTGAGTATTTTTAAAAGTTTTTCATTTAGACATCAATTCAGACGTTAATTCTCAACCGTTTTTCATGTAATATTGCAGGCGCCATCGGCTGGTACTACGGCAATTGCCCTGTAAATTTGGCGGAGTTTCATTAATTACTTCAAAAGTTATTAATGAGAATAGTGTAAAATTTGATTGAATATTTTTAAAAGTTATTCATTTAGACGTCAATTCAGACGTCAATTTTCGACCGTTTTCTATGTAATTTTGCAGGCACCATCGGCTGGTCTTACGGCAACTGCCCTGTAAATTTGGCGGAGTTTCATTGATTACTTCAAAAGTTATTAATGAGAATAGTGATGAATTTGATTGAGTATTTTTAAAAGTTTTTCATTTAGACGTCAATTCAGACGTCAATTCTTAACCGTTTCCCATATAATTTTGCAGGCACCATCGGCAGGTATTACGGCAACTGCCCTGTTAATTTGGCGGAGTTTCATTGATTACTTCAAAAGTTATTAATGAGATTAGTGTGAAATTTGATTGAGTATTTCAAAAGTTATTCATTTAGACGTCAAGTCAGACGTTAATTCTCAACTGTTTTTCATGTAATTTTGCAGACGCCATCGGCTGGTATTACGGCAACTGCCCTGTAAATTTGGTGGAGTTTCATTGATTACTTTAAAAGTTATTAATGAGATTAGTGTAAAATTTGATTGAGTATTTTTAAAAGTTATTCATTTAAACGTCAATTCAGACTTCAATTCTCAACCGTTTTCCATGTAATTTTGCAGGCACCATCGGCTGGTACTACGGCAACTGCCCTGTGAATTTGTCGACGTTTCATTGACTACTTCAAAAGTTATTAATGAGACTAGTGCGAAATTTGATTGAGTATTTCAAAAGTTATTCATTTGGACATCAATTCAGACGTTAATTCTTAACCGTTTTTCATGTAATATTGCAGGCGCCATCGGCTGGTACTACGGCAATTGCCCTGTTAATTTGGCGGAGTTTCATTAATTACTTCAAAAGTTATTAATGAGATTAGTGTAAAATTTGATTGAGTATTTTTAAAAGTTATTCATTTAGACGTCAATTCAGACGTCAATTTTCAACCATTTTCCATGTAATTTTGCAGGCGCCATCGGCTGGTACTACGGCAACTGCCCTGTGAATTTGTCGACGTTTCATCGACCACTTCGAAAGTTATTATTGAGATTAGTGTAAAATTTGATTGAGTATTTCAAAAGTTATTCATTTTGACGTCAATTCAGACGTCAATTTTCATCCGTTTTCCATGTAATTTTGCAGGCACCATCGGCTGGTCTTACGGCAACTGCCCTGTAAATTTGGCGGAGTTTCATTGATTACTTGAAAAGTTATTATTGAGAATAGTGTAAAATTTGCTTGAGTATTTTTAAAAGTTATTCATTTAGACGTCAATTCAGACGTCAATTCTCAACCGTTTTCCATGTAATTTCGCAGGCACCATCGGCTGGTACTACGGCAACTGCCCTGTGAATTTGTCGACGTTTCATTGACTACTTCAAAAGTTATTAATGAGATTAGTGCGAAATTTGATTGAGTATTTCAAAAGTTATTCATTTAGACATCAATTCAGACGTTAATTCTCAACCGTTTTTCATGTAATATTGCAGGCGCCATCGGCTGGTACTACGGCAATTGCCCTGTAAATTTGGCGGAGTTTCATTAATTACTTCAAAAGTTATTAATGAGATTAGTGTAAAATTTGATTGAGTATTTTTAAAAGTTATTCATTTAGACGTCAATTCAGACGTCAATTTTCAACCGTTTTCTATGTAATTTTGCAGGCACCATCGGCTGGTCTTAGGGCAACTGCTCTGTAAATTTGGCGGAGTTTCATTGATTACTTCAAAAGTTATTAATGAGATTAGTGTGAAATTTGATTGAGTATTTAAAAAAAAAAATCATTTAGACGTCAATTCAGACGTCAATTCTTAACCGTTTTCCATGTAATTTTGCAGGCACCATCGGCAGGTATTACGGCAACTGCCCTGTAAATTTGGCGGAGTGTCATTGATTACTTCAAAAGTTATTAATGAGATTAGTGTGAAATTTGATTGAGTATTTTTAAAAGTTATTCATTGAGACGTCAATTCAGACGTCAATTCTCAACCGTTTTCCATGTAATTTTGCAGGCACCATCGGCTGGTACTACGACAATCGCCCTGTGAATTTGTCGACGTTTCATTGACTACTTCAAAAGTTATTATTGAGATTAGTGTGAAATTTGATTGAGTATTTCAAAAGTTATTCATTTAGACGTCAATTCAGACGTCAATTCTTAACCGTTTTCCATGTAATTTTGCAGGCACCATTGGCTGGTACTACGGCAACTGCCCTGTGAATTTGTCGACGTTTCATTGACTACTTCAAAAGTTATTAATGAGATTAGTGCGAAATTTGATTGAGTATTTCAAAAGTTATTCATTTAGACATCAATTCAGACGTTAATTCTCAACCGTTTTTCATGTAATATTGCAGGCGCCATCGGCTGGTACTACGGCAATTGCCCTGTAAATTTGGCGGAGTTTCATTAATTACTTCAAAAGTTATTAATGAGAATAGTGTAAAATTTGATTGAATATTTTTAAAAGTTATTCATTTAGACGTCAATTCAGACGTCAATTTTCGACCGTTTTCTATGTAATTTTGCAGGCACCATCGGCTGGTCTTACGGCAACTGCCCTGTAAATTTGGCGGAGTTTCATTGATTACTTCAAAAGTTATTAATGAGATTAGTGTGAAATTTGATTGAGTATTTTTAAAAGTTTTTCATTTAGACGTCAATTCAGACGTCAATTCTTAACCGTTTCCCATATAATTTTGCAGGCACCATCGGCAGGTATTACGGCAACTGCCCTGTTAATTTGGCGGAGTTTCATTGATTACTTCAAAAGTTATTAATGAGATTAGTGTGAAATTTGATTGAGTATTTTTAAAAGTTATTCATTTAGACGTCAATTCAGACGTCAATTCTCAACCGTTTTCCATGTAGTTTTGCAGGCACCATCGTCTGGTACTACGGCAATTGCCCTGTGAATTTGTCGACGTTTCATTTACTACTTCAAAAGTTATTATTGAGATTAGTGTGAAATTTGATTGAGTATTTCAAAAGTTATTCATTTAGACGTCAAGTCAGACGTTAATTCTCAACTGTTTTTCATGTAATTTTGCAGACGCCATCGGCTGGTATTACGGAAACTGCCCTGTCAATTTGGAGAAGTTTCATTGATTACTTTAAAAGTTATTAATGAGATTAGTGTGAAATTTGATTGAGTATTTTTAAAAGTTATTCATTTAAACGTCAATTCAGACGTCAATTCTCAACAGTTTTCCATGTAATTTTGCAAGCGCCATCTGCTGGTACTACGGCAACTGCCCTGTGAATTTGTCGACGTTTCATTGACTACTTCAAAAGTTATTATTGAGATTAGTGTAAAATTTGATTGAGTATTTCAAAAGTTATTCATTTAGACGTCAATTCAGACGTCAATTTTCAACCGTTTTCCATGTAATTTTGCAGGCACCATCGGCTGGTGTTACGGCAACTGCCCTGTAAATTTGGTGGAGTTTCATTGATTACTTCAAAAGTTATTAATGAGAATAGTGTAAAATTTGATTGAGTATTTTTAAAAGTTATTCATTTAGACGTCAATTCAGACGTCAATTCTCAACCGTTTTCCATGTAATTTTGCAGGCACCATCGGCTGGTACTACGGCAACTGCCCTGTGAATTTGTCGACGTTTCATTGACTACTTCAAAAGTTATTAATGAGATTAGTGCGAAATTTGATTGAGTATTTCAAAAGTTATTCATTTGGACATCAATTCAGACGTTAATTCTTAACCGTTTTTCATGTAATATTGCAGGCGCCATCGGCTGGTACTACGGCAATTGCCCTGTAAATTTGGCGGAGTTTCAATAATTACTTCAAAAGTTATTAATGAGATTAGTGTAAAATTTGATTGAGTATTTTTAAAAGTTATTCATTTAGACGTCAATTCAGACGTCAATTTTCAACCGTTTTCCATGTGATTTTGCAGGCACCATCGACTGGTCTTACGGCAGCTGCCCTGTAAATTTGGCGGAGTTTCATTGATTACTTCAAAAGTTATTAATGAGATTAGTGTGAAATTTGATTGAGTATTTTTAAAAGTTTTTCATTTAGACGTCAATTCAGACGTCAATTCTCAACCGTTTTCCATGTAATTTTGCAGGCACCATCGGCAGGTATTACGGCAACTGCCCTGTGAATTTGTCGACGTTTCATTGACTACTTCAAAAGTTATTATTGAGATTAGTGTGAAATTTGATTGAGTATTTCAAAAGTTATTCATTTAGACGTCAAGTCAGACGTTAATTCTCAACTGTTTTTCATGTAATTTTGCAGACGCCATCGGCTGGTATTACGGCAACTGCCCTGTAAATTTGGTGGAGTTTCATTGATTACTTTAAAAGTTATTAATGAGATTAGTGTAAAATTTGATTGAGTATTTTTAAAAGTTATTCATTTAAACGTCAATTCAGACTTCAATTCTCAACCGTTTTCCATGAAATTTTGCAGGCACCATCGGCTGGTACTACGGCAACTGCCCTGTGAACTTGTCGACGTTTCATTGACTACTTCAAAAGTTATTAATGAGATTAGTGCGAAATTTGATTGAGTATTTCAAAAGTTATTCATTTGGACATCAATTCAGACGTTAATTCTTAACCGTTTTTCATGTAATATTGCAGGCGCCATCGGCTGGTACTACGGCAATTGCCCTGTTAATTTGGCGGAGTTTCATTAATTACTTCAAAAGTTATTAATGAGATTAGTGTAAAATTTGATTGAGTATTTTTAAAAGTTATTCATTTAGACGTCAATTCAGACGTCAATTTTCAACCGTTTTCCATGTAATTTTGCAGGCGCCATCGGCTGGTACTACGGCAACTGCCCTGTGAATTTGTCGACGTTTCATCGACCACTTCGAAAGTTATTATTGAGATTAGTGTAAAATTTGATTGAGTATTTCAAAAGTTATTCATTTACACGTCAATTCAGACGTCAATTTTCATCCGTTTTCCATGTAATTTTGCAGGCACTATCTGCTGGTCTTACGGCAACTGCCCTGTAAATTTGGCGGAGTTTCATTGATTACTTCAAAAGTTATTAATGAGAATAGTGTAAAATTTGATTGAGTATTTTTAAAAGTTAGTCATTTAGACGTCAATTCAGACGTCAATTCTCAACCGTTTTCCATGTAATTTTGCAGGCACCATCGGCTGGTACTACGGCAACTGCCCTGTGAATTTGTCGACGTTTCATTGACTACTTCAAAAGTTATTAATGAGATTATTGCGAAATTTGATTAAGTATTTCAAAAGTTATTCATTTAGACACCAATTCAGACGTTAATTCTCAACCGTTTATCATGTAATATTGCAGGCGCCATCGGCTGGTACTACGGCAATTGCCCTGTAAGTTTGGCGGAGTTTCATTAATTACTTCTTAAGTGATTAATGAGATTAGTGTAAAATTTGATTGAGTATTTTTAAAAATTATTCATTTAGACGTCAATTCAGACGTCAATTTTCAACCGTTTTCCATGTAATTTTGCAGGCACCATCGGCTGGACTTACGGCAACTGCCCTGTAAAATTGGCGGAGTTTCATTGATTACTTCAAAAGTTATTAATGAGATTAGTGTGAAATTTGATTGAGTATTTTAAAAAAAAAATCATTTAGACGTCAATTCAGACGTCAATTCTTAACCGTTTTCCATGTAATTTTGCAGGCACCATCGGCAGGTATTACGGCAACTGCCATGTAAATTTGGCGGAGTTTCATTGATTACTTCAAAAGTTATTTATGAGATTAGTGTGAAATTTGATTGAGTATTTTTAAAAGTTATTCATTGAGACGTCAATTCAGACGTCAATTCTCAACCGTTTTCCATGTAATTTTGCAGGCACCATCGGCTGGTACTACGACAATCGCCCTGTGAATTTGTCGGCGTTTCATTGACTACTTTAAAAGTTATTATTGAGATTAGTGTGAAATTTGATTGAGTATTTCAAAAGTTATTCATTTAGACGTCAATTCAGACGTCAATTCTTAACCGTTTTCCATGTAATTTTGCAGGCACCATCGGCTGGTACTGCAGCAACTGCCCTGTGAATTTGTCGACGTTTCATTGACTACTTCAAAAGTTATTAATGAGATTAGTGCGAAATTTGATTGAGTATTTCAAAAGTTATTCATTTAGACATCAATTCAGACGTTAATTCTCAACCGTTTTTCATGTAATATTGCAGGCGCCATCGGCTGGTACTTCGGCAATTGCCCTGTAAATTTGGCGGAGTTTCATTAATTACTTCAAAAGTTATTAATGAAATTAGTGTAAAATTTGATTGAGTATTTTTAAAAGTTATTCATTTAGACGTCAATTCAGACGTCAATTTTCAACCGTTTTCCATGTAATTTTGCAGGCACCATCGGCTGGTCTCACGGCAACTGCCCTGTAAATTTGGCGGAGTTTCATTTATTACTTCAAAAGTTATTAATGAGAATAGTGATGAATTTGATTGAGTATTTTTAAAAGTTATTCATTTAGACGTCAATTCAGACGTCAATTCTCAACCGTTTTCCATGTGATTTTGCAGGCACCATCGGCTGGCACTACGGCAACTGCCCTGTAAATTTGGCGATGATTGGTTAAGTACTTCAAAAGTTATTAATGACATTAGTGTGAAATTTTCCTGTAAATTTGGCGGAGTTTCATTGATTACTTCAAAAGTTATTAATGAGATTAGTGTGAAATTTGATTGAGTATTTTTAAAAGTTTTTCATTTAGACGTCAATTCAGACGTCAATTCTCAACCGTTTTCCATGTAATTTTGCAGGCACCATCGGCAGGTATTACGGCAACTGCCCTGTAAATTTGGCGGAGTTTCATTGATTACTTCAAAAGTTATTATTGAGATTAGTGTGAAATTTGATTGAGTATTTCAAAAGTTATTCATTTAGACGTCAAGTCAGACGTTAATTCTCAACTGTTTTTCATGTAATTTTGCAGGCGCCATCGGCTGGTATTACGGAAACTGCCCTGTCAATTTGGCGAAGTTTCATTGATCACTTTAAAAGTTAGTAATGAGATTAGTGTAAAATTTGATTGAGTATTTTTAAAAGTTATTCATTTAAACGTCAATTCAGACGTCAATTCTCAACCGTTTTCCATGTAATTTTGCAGGCGCCATTGGCTGGTACTACGGCAACTGCCCTGTGAATTTGTCGACGTTTCATCGACCACTTCGAAAGTTATTATTGAGATTAGTGTAAAATTTGATTGAGTATTTCAAAAGTTATTCATTTTGACGTCAATTCAGACGTCAATTTTCATCCGTTTTCCATGTAATTTTGCAGGCACCATCGGCTGGTCTTACGGCAACTGCCCTGTAAATTTGGCGGAGTTTCATTGATTACTTCAAAAGGTATTATTGAGAATAGTGTAAAATTTGATTGAGTATTTTTAAAAGTTATTCATTTAGACGTCAATTCAGACGTCAATTCTCAACCGTTTTCCATGTAATTTCGCAGGCACCATCGGCTGGTACTACGGCAACTGCCCTGTGAATTTGTCGACGTTTCATTGACTACTTCAAAAGTTATTAATGAGATTAGTGCGAAATTTGATTGAGTATTTCAAAAGTTATTCATTTAGACATCAATTCAGACGTTAATTCTCAACCGTTTTTCATGTAATATTGCAGGCGCCATCGGCTGGTACTACGGCAATTGCCCTGTAAATTTGGCGGAGTTTCATTACTTACTTCAAAAGTTATTAATGAGATTAGTGTAAAATTTGATTGAGTATTTTTAAAAGTTATTCATTTAGACGTCAATTCAGACGTCAATTTTCAACCGTTTTCTATGTAATTTTGCAGGCACCATCGGCTGGTCTTACGGCAACTGCCCTGTAAATTTGGCGGAGTTTCATTGATTACTTCAAAAGTTATTAATGAGATTAGTGTGAAATTTGATTGAGTATTAAAAATAAAAAATCATTTAGACGTCAATTCAGACGTCAATTCTTAACCGTTTTCCATGTAATTTTGCAGGCACCATCGGCAGGTATTACGGCAACTGCCCTGTAAATTTGGCGGAGTTTTATTGATTACTTCAAAAGTTATTAATGAGATTAGTGTGAAATTTGATTGAGTATTTTTAAAAGTTATTCATTGAGACGTCAATTCAGACGTCAATTCTCAACCGTTTTCCATGTAATCTTGCAGGCACCATCGGCTGGTACTACGACAATCGCCCTGTGAATTTGTCGACGTTTCATTGACTACTTCAAAAGTTATTATTGAGATTAGTGTGAAATTTGATTGAGTATTTTTAAAAGTTATTCATTTAAACGTCAATTCAGACGTCAATTCTCAACCGTTTTCCATGTAATTTTGCAGGCGCCATCTGCTGGTACTACGGCAACTGCCCTGTGAATTTGTCGACGTTTCATTGACTACTTCAAAAGTTATTATTGAGATTAGTGTAAAATTTGATTGAGTATTTCAAAAGTTATTCATTTAGACATCAATTCAGACGTTAATTCTTAACCGTTTTTCATGTAATATTGCAGGCACCATCGGCTGGTTTTACGGCAACTGCCCTGTAATTTTGGTGGAGTTTCATTGATTACTTCAAAAGTTATTAATGAGAATAGTGTAAAATTTGATTGAGTATTTTTAAAAGTTATTCATTTAGACGTCAATTCAGACGTCAATTCTCAACCGTTTTCCATGTAATTTTGCAGGCACCATCGGCTGGTACTACGGCAACTGCCCTGTGAATTTGTCGACGTTTCATTGACTACTTCAAAAGTTATTAATGAGATTAGTGCGAAATTTGATTGAGTATTTCAAAAGTTATTCATTTGGACATCAATTCAGACGTTAATTCTTAACCGTTTTTCATGTAATATTGCAGGCGCCATCGGCTGGTACTACGGCAATTGCCCTGTAAATTTGGCGGAGTTTCAATAATTACTTCAAAAGTTATTAATGAGATTAGTGTAAAATTTGATTGAGTATTTTTAAAAGTTATTCATTTAGACGTCAATTCAGACGTCAATTTTCAACCGTTTTCCATGTAATTTTGCAGGCACCATCGACTGGTCTTACGGCAGCTGCCCTGTAAATTTGGCGGAGTTTCATTGATTACTTCAAAAGTTATTAATGAGATTAGTGTGAAATTTGATTGAGTATTTTTAAAAGTTTTTCATTTAGACGTCAATTCAGACGTCAATTCTCAACCGTTTTCCATGTAATTTTGCAGGCACCATCGGCAGGTATTACGGCAACTGCCCTGTAAATTTGGCGGGGTTTCATTGATTACTTCAAAAGTTATTAATGAGATTAGTGTGAAATTTGATTGAGTATTTTTAAAAGTTTTTCATTTAGACGTCAATTCAGACGTCAATTCTTAACCGTTTTCCATATAATTTTGCAGGCACCATCGGCTGGTATTACGGCAACTGCCCTGTTAATTTGGCGGAGTTTCATTGATTACTTCAAAAGTTATTAATGAGATTAGTGTGAAATTTGATTGAGTATTTTTAAAATTTATTCATTTAGACGTTAATTCAGACGTCAATTGTCAATTGTTTTCCATGTAGTTTTGCAGGCACCATCGTCTGGTACTACGGCAATTGCCCTGTGAATTTGTCGACGTTTCATTGACTACTTCAAAAGTTATTATTGAGATTAGTGTGAAATTTGATTGAGTATTTCAAAAGTTATTCATTTAGACGTCAAGTCAGACGTTAATTCTCAACTGTTTTTCATGTAATTTTGCAGACGCCATCGGCTGGTATTACGGCAACTGCCCTGTAAATTTGGTGGAGTTTCATTGATTACTTCAAAAGTTATTAATGAGATTAGTGTAAAATTTGATTGAGTATTTTTAAAAGTTATTCATTTAAACGTCAATTCAGACTTCAATTCTCAACCGTTTTCCATGTAATTTTGCAGGCTCGATCGGCTGGTACTACGGCAACTGCCCTGTGAATTTGTCGACGTTTCATTGACTACTTCAAAAGTTATTAATGAGATTAGTGCGAAATTTGATTGAGTATTTCAAAAGTTATTCATTTGGACATCAATTCAGACGTTAATTCTTAACCGTTTTTCATGTAATATTGCAGGCGCCATCGGCTGGTACTACGGCAATTGCCCTGTAAATTTGGCGGAGTTTCATTAATTACTTCAAAAGTTATTAATGAGATTAGTGTAAAATTTGATTGAGTATTTTTAAAAGTTATTCATTTAGACGTCAATTCAGACGTCAATTTTCAACCGTTTTCCATGTAATTTTGCAGGCACCATCGGCTGGTCTTACGGCAGCTGCCCTGTAAATTTGGCGGAGTTTCATTGATTACTGCAAAAGTTATTAATGAGATTAGTGTGAAATTTGATTGAGTATTTTTAAAAGTTTTTCATTTAGACGTCAATTCAGACGTCAATTCTCAACCGTTTTCCATGTAATTTTGCAGGCACCATCGGCAGGTATTACGGCAACTGCCCTGTAAATTTGGCGGAGTTTCATTGATTACTTCAAAAGTTATTAATGAGATTAGTGTGAAATTTGATTGAGTATTTTTAAAAGTTATTCATTTAGACGTCAATTCAGACGTCAATTCTCAACCGTTATCCATGTAATTTTGCAGGCACCATCGGCTGGTACAACGACAATTGCCCTGTGAATTTGTCGACGTTTCATTGACTACTTCAAAAGTTATTATTGAGATTAGTGTGAAATTTGATTGAGTATTTCAAAAGTTATTCATTTAGACGTCAAGTCAGACGTCAATTCTTAACCGTTTTCCATGTAATTTTGCAGGCGCCATCGGCTGGTATTACGGAAACTGCCCTGTCAATTTGGCGAAGTTTCATTGATTACTTTAAAAGTTATTAATGAGATTAGTGTAAAATTTGATTGAGTATTTTTAAAAGTTATTCATTTAAACGTCAATTCAGACGTCAATTCTCAACCGTTTTCCATGTAATTTTGCAGGCGCCATCGGCTGGTACTACGGCAACTGCCCTGTAAATTTGGCGAAGTGTGATTAATTACTGCAAAAGTTATTAATGAGATTGGTGTGAAATTTGATTGAGTATTTTTAAAAGTTATTCATTGAGACGTCAATTCAGACGTCAATTCTCAACCGTTTTCCATGTAATTTTGCAGGCACCATCGGCTGGTACTACGACAATCGCCCTGTGAATTTGTCGACGTTTCATTGACTACTTCAAAAGTTATTATTGAGATTAGTGTGAAATTTGATTGAGTATTTCAAAAGTTATTCATTTAGACGTCAATTCAGACGTCAATTCTTAACCGTTTTCCATGTAATTTCGCAGGCACCATCGGCTGGTATTACGGCAACTGCCCTGTAAATTTGGCGGAGTTTCATTGATTACTTCAAAAGTTATTAATGAGATTAGTGTGAAATTTGATTGAGTATTTTTAAAAGTTTTTCATTTAGACGTCAATTCAGACGTCAATTCTTAACCGTTTTCCATGTAATTTTGCAGGCACCATCGGCTGGTCTTACGGCAGCTGCCCTGTAAATTTGGCGGAGTTTCATTGATTACTTCAAAAGTTATTAATGAGATTAGTGTGAAATTTGATTGCGTATTTTTAAAAGTTATTCATTTAGACGTCAATTCAGACGTCAATTCTCAACCGTTTTCCATGTAAATTTGCAGGCACCATCGGCTGGTACTACGACAATTGCCCTGTGAATTTGTCGACGTTTCATTGAATTCTTCAAAAGTTATTATTGAGATTAGTGTGAAATTTGATTGAGTATTTCAAAAGTTATTCATTTAGACGTCAAGTCAGACGTTAATTCTCAACTGTTTTTCATGTAATTTTGCAGGCGCCATCGGCTGGTATTACGGAAACTGCCCTGTCAATTTGGCGAAATTTCATTGATCACTTTAAAAGTTATTAATGAGATTAGTGTGAAATTTGATTGAGTATTTTTAAAAGTTATTCATTTAGACGTCAATTCAGACGTCAATTCTTAACCGTTTTCCATGTAATTGTGCAGGCACCATCGGCAGGTATTACGGCAACTGCCCTGTAAATTTGGCGGAGTTTCATTGATTACTTCAAAAGTTATTAATGAGATTAGTGTGAAATTTGATTGAGTATTTTTAAAAGTTATTCATATAGACGTCAATTCAGACGTCAATTCTCAACCGTTTTCCATGTAATTTTGCAGGCAGCATCGTCTGGTACTACGGCAATTGCCCTGTGAATTTGTCGACGTTTCATTGACTACTTCAAAAGTTATTATTGAGATTAGTGTGAAATTTGATTGAGTATTTCAAAAGTTATTCATTTGGACATCAATTCAGACGTTAATTCTTAACCGTTTTTCATGTAATATTGCAGGCGCCATCGGCTGGTACTACGGCAATTGCCCTGTAAATTTGGCGGAGTTTCAATAATTACTTCAAAAGTTATTAATGAGATTAGTGTAAAATTTGATTGAGTATTTTTAAAAGTTATTCATTTAGACGTCAATTCAGACGTCAATTTTCAACCGTTTTCCATGTAATTTTGCAGGCACCATCGGCTGGTCTTACGGCAGCTGCCCTGTAAATTTGGCGGAGTTTCATTGATTACTGCAAAAGTTATTAATGAGATTAGTGTGAAATTTGATTGAGTATTTTTAAAAGTTTTTCATTTAGACGTCAATTCAGACGTCAATTCTCAACCGTTTTCCATGTAATTTTGCAGGCACCATCGGCAGGTATTACGGCAACTGCCCTGTAAATTTGGCGGAGTTTCATTGATTACTTCAAAAGTTATTAATGAGATTAGTGTGAAATTTGATTGAGTATTTTTAAAAGTTATTCATTTAGACGTCAATTCAGACGTCAATTCTCAACCGTTATCCATGTAATTTTGCAGGCACCATCGGCTGGTACAACGACAATTGCCCTGTGAATTTGTCGACGTTTCATTGACTACTTCAAAAGTTATTATTGAGATTAGTGTGAAATTTGATTGAGTATTTCAAAAGTTATTCATTTAGACGTCAAGTCAGACGTCAATTCTTAACCGTTTTCCATGTAATTTTGCAGGCGCCATCGGCTGGTATTACGGAAACTGCCCTGTCAATTTGGCGAAGTTTCATTGATTACTTTAAAAGTTATTAATGAGATTAGTGTAAAATTTGATTGAGTATTTTTAAAAGTTATTCATTTATACGTCAATTCAGACGTCAATTCTCAACCGTTTTCCATGTAATTTTGCAGGCGCCATCGGCTGGTACTACGGCAACTGCCCTGTAAATTTGGCGAAGTGTGATTAATTACTGCAAAAGTTATTAATGAGATTGGTGTGAAATTTGATTGAGTATTTTTAAAAGTTATTCATTGAGACGTCAATTCAGACGTCAATTCTCAACCGTTTTCCATGTAATTTTGCAGGCACCATCGGCTGGTACTACGACAATCGCCCTGTGAATTTGTCGACGTTTCATTGACTACTTCAAAAGTTATTATTGAGATTAGTGTGAAATTTGATTGAGTATTTCAAAAGTTATTCATTTAGACGTCAATTCAGACGTCAATTCTTAACCGTTTTCCATGTAATTTCGCAGGCACCATCGGCTGGTATTACGGCAACTGCCCTGTAAATTTGGCGGAGTTTCATTGATTACTTCAAAAGTTATTAATGAGATTAGTGTGAAATTTGATTGAGTATTTTTAAAAGTTTTTCATTTAGACGTCAATTCAGACGTCAATTCTTAACCGTTTTCCATGTAATTTTGCAGGCACCATCGGCTGGTCTTACGGCAGCTGCCCTGTAAATTTGGCGGAGTTTCATTGATTACTTCAAAAGTTATTAATGAGATTAGTGTGAAATTTGATTGCGTATTTTTAAAAGTTATTCATTTAGACGTCAATTCAGACGTCAATTCTCAACCGTTTTCCATGTAATTTTGCAGGCACCATCGGCTGGTACTACGACAATTGCCCTGTGAATTTGTCGACGTTTCATTGAATTCTTCAAAAGTTATTATTGAGATTAGTGTGAAATTTGATTGAGTATTTCAAAAGTTATTCATTTAGACGTCAAGTCAGACGTTAATTCTCAACTGTTTTTCATGTAATTTTGCAGGCGCCATCGGCTGGTATTACGGAAACTGCCCTGTCAATTTGGCGAAATTTCATTGATCACTTTAAAAGTTATTAATGAGATTAGTGTGAAATTTGATTGAGTATTTTTAAAAGTTATTCATTTAGACGTCAATTCAGACGTCAATTCTTAACCGTTTTCCATGTAATTGTGCAGGCACCATCGGCAGGTATTACGGCAACTGCCCTGTAAATTTGGCGGAGTTTCATTGATTACTTCAAAAGTTATTAATGAGATTAGTGTGAAATTTGATTGAGTATTTTTAAAAGTTATTCATTTAGACGTCAATTCAGACGTCAATTCTCAACCGTTTTCCATGTAATTTTGCAGGCAGCATCGTCTGGTACTACGGCAATTGCCCTGTGAATTTGTCGACGTTTCATTGACTACTTCAAAAGTTATTATTGAGATTAGTGTGAAATTTGATTGAGTATTTCAAAAGTTATTCATTTGGACATCAATTCAGACGTTAATTCTTAACCGTTTTTCATGTAATATTGCAGGCGCCATCGGCTGGTACTACGGCAATTGCCCTGTAAATTTGGCGGAGTTTCAATAATTACTTCAAAAGTTATTAATGAGATTAGTGTAAAATTTGATTGAGTATTTTTAAAAGTTATTCATTTAGACGTCAATTCAGACGTCAATTTTCAACCGTTTTCCATGTAATTTTGCAGGCACCATCGGCTGGTCTTACGGCAGCTGCCCTGTAAATTTGGCGGAGTTTCATTGATTACTGCAAAAGTTATTAATGAGATTAGTGTGAAATTTGATTGAGTATTTTTAAAAGTTTTTCATTTAGACGTCAATTCAGACGTCAATTCTCAACCGTTTTCCATGTAATTTTGCAGGCACCATCGGCAGGTATTACGGCAACTGCCCTGTAAATTTGGCGGAGTTTCATTGATTACTTCAAAAGTTATTAATGAGATTAGTGTGAAATTTGATTGAGTATTTTTAAAAGTTATTCATTTAGACGTCAATTCAGACGTCAATTCTCAACCGTTATCCATGTAATTTTGCAGGCACCATCGGCTGGTACAACGACAATTGCCCTGTGAATTTGTCGACGTTTCATTGACTACTTCAAAAGTTATTATTGAGATTAGTGTGAAATTTGATTGAGTATTTCAAAAGTTATTCATTTAGACGTCAAGTCAGACGTCAATTCTTAACCGTTTTCCATGTAATTTTGCAGGCGCCATCGGCTGGTATTACGGAAACTGCCCTGTCAATTTGGCGAAGTTTCATTGATTACTTTAAAAGTTATTAATGAGATTAGTGTAAAATTTGATTGAGTATTTTTAAAAGTTATTCATTTATACGTCAATTCAGACGTCAATTCTCAACCGTTTTCCATGTAATTTTGCAGGCGCCATCGGCTGGTACTACGGCAACTGCCCTGTAAATTTGGCGAAGTGTGATTAATTACTGCAAAAGTTATTAATGAGATTGGTGTGAAATTTGATTGAGTATTTTTAAAAGTTATTCATTGAGACGTCAATTCAGACGTCAATTCTCAACCGTTTTCCATGTAATTTTGCAGGCACCATCGGCTGGTACTACGACAATCGCCCTGTGAATTTGTCGACGTTTCATTGACTACTTCAAAAGTTATTATTGAGATTAGTGTGAAATTTGATTGAGTATTTCAAAAGTTATTCATTTAGACGTCAATTCAGACGTCAATCCTTAACCGTTTTCCATGTAATTTCGCAGGCACCATCGGCTGGTATTACGGCAACTGCCCTGTAAATTTGGCGGAGTTTCATTGATTACTTCAAAAGTTATTAATGAGATTAGTGTGAAATTTGATTGAGTATTTTTAAAAGTTTTTCATTTAGACGTCAATTCAGACGTCAATTCTTAACCGTTTTCCATGTAATTTTGCAGGCACCATCGGCTGGTCTTACGGCAGCTGCCCTGTAAATTTGGCGGAGTTTCATTGATTACTTCAAAAGTTATTAATGAGATTAGTGTGAAATTTGATTGCGTATTTTTAAAAGTTATTCATTTAGACGTCAATTCAGACGTCAATTCTCAACCGTTTTCCATGTAATTTTGCAGGCACCATCGGCTGGTACTACGACAATTGCCCTGTGAATTTGTCGACGTTTCATTGAATTCTTCAAAAGTTATTATTGAGATTAGTGTGAAATTTGATTGAGTATTTCAAAAGTTATTCATTTAGACGTCAAGTCAGACGTTAATTCTCAACTGTTTTTCATGTAATTTTGCAGGCGCCATCGGCTGGTATTACGGAAACTGCCCTGTCAATTTGGCGAAATTTCATTGATCACTTTAAAAGTTATTAATGAGATTAGTGTGAAATTTGATTGAGTATTTTTAAAAGTTATTCATTTAGACGTCAATTCAGACGTCAATTCTTAACCGTTTTCCATGTAATTGTGCAGGCACCATCGGCAGGTATTACGGCAACTGCCCTGTAAATTTGGCGGAGTTTCATTGATTACTTCAAAAGTTATTAATGAGATTAGTGTGAAATTTGATTGAGTATTTTTAAAAGTTATTCATTTAGACGTCAATTCAGACGTCAATTCTCAACCGTTTTCCATGTAATTTTGCAGGCAGCATCGTCTGGTACTACGGCAATTGCCCTGTGAATTTGTCGACGTTTCATTGACTACTTCAAAAGTTATTATTGAGATTAGTGTGAAATTTGATTGAGTATTTCAAAAGTTATTCATTTGGACATCAATTCAGACGTTAATTCTTAACCGTTTTTCATGTAATATTGCAGGCGCCATCGGCTGGTACTACGGCAATTGCCCTGTAAATTTGGCGGAGTTTCAATAATTACTTCAAAAGTTATTAATGAGATTAGTGTAAAATTTGATTGAGTATTTTTAAAAGTTATTCATTTAGACGTCAATTCAGACGTCAATTTTCAACCGTTTTCCATGTAATTTTGCAGGCACCATCGGCTGGTCTTACGGCAGCTGCCCTGTAAATTTGGCGGAGTTTCATTGATTACTTCAAAAGTTATTAATGAGATTAGTGTGAAATTTGATTGAGTATTTTTAAAAGTTTTTCATTTAGACGTCAATTCAGACGTCAATTCTTAACCGTTTTCCATGTAATTTTGCAGGCACCATCGGCAGGTATTACGGCAACTGCCCTGTAAATTTGGCGGAGTTTCATTGATTACTTCAAAAGTTATTAATGAGATTAGTGTGAAATTTGATTGAGTATTTTTAAAAGTTTTTCATTTAGACGTCAATTCAGACGTCAATTCTTAACCGTTTTCCATATAATTTTGCAGGCACCATCGGCTGGTATTACGGCAACTGCCCTGTTAATTTGTCGGAGTTTCATTAATTACTTCAAAAGTTATTAATGAGATTAGTGTGAAATTTGATTGAGTATTTTTAAAAGTTATTCATTTAGACGTCAATTCAGACGTCAATTCTCAACCGTTTTCCATGTAGTTTTGCAGGCACCATCGTCTGGTACTACGGCAATTGCCCTGTGAATTTGTCGACGTTTCATTGACTACTTCAAAAGTTATTATTGAGATTAGTGTGAAATTTGATTGAGTATTTCAAAAGTTATTCATTTAGACGTCAAGTCAGACGTTAATTCTCAACTGTTTTTCATGTAATTTTTGCAGACGCCATCGGCTGGTATTACGGAAACTGCCCTGTCAATTTGGCGAAGTTTCATTGATTACTTTAAAAGTTATTAATGAGATTAGTGTGAAATTTGATTGAGTATTTTTAAAAGTTTTTCATTTAGACGTCAATTCAGACGTCAATTCTTAACCGTTTTCCATATAATTTTGCAGGCACCATCGGCTGGTATTACGGCAACTGCCCTGTTAATTTGTCGGAGTTTCATTAATTACTTCAAAAGTTATTAATGAGATTAGTGTGAAATTTGATTGAGTATTTTTAAAAGTTATTCATTTAGACGTCAATTCAGACGTCAATTCTCAACCGTTTTCCATGTAGTTTTGCAGGCACCATCGTCTGGTACTACGGCAATTGCCCTGTGAATTTGTCGACGTTTCATTGACTACTTCAAAAGTTATTATTGAGATTAGTGTGAAATTTGATTGAGTATTTCAAAAGTTATTCATTTAGACGTCAAGTCAGACGTTAATTCTCAACTGTTTTTCATGTAATTTTTGCAGACGCCATCGGCTGGTATTACGGAAACTGCCCTGTCAATTTGGCGAAGTTTCATTGATTACTTTAAAAGTTATTAATGAGATTAGTGTGAAATTTGATTGAGTATTTTTAAAAGTTATTCATTTAAACGTCAATTCAGACGTCAATTCTCAACCGTTTTCCATGTAATTTTGCAGGCGCCATCGGCTGGTACTACGGCAACTGCCCTGTGAATTTGTCGACGTTTCATTGACTACTTCAAAAGTTATTATTGAGATTAGTGTAAAATTTGATTGAGTATTTCAAAAGTTATTCATTTAGACGTCAATTCAGACGTCAATTTTCAACCGTTTTCCATGTAATTTTGCAGGCACCATCGGCTGGTCTTACGGCAACTGCCCTGTAAATTTGGTGGAGTTTCATTGATTACTTCAAAAGTTATTAATGAGAATAGTGTAAAATTTGATTGAGTATTTTTAAAAGTTATTCATTTAGACGTCAATTCAGACTTCAATTCTCAACCGTTTTCCATGTAATTTTGCAGGCACCATCGGCTGGTACTACGGCAACTGCCCTGTGAATTTGTCGACGTTTCATTGACTACTTCAAAAGTTATTAATGAGATTAGTGCGAAATTTGATTGAGTATTTCAAAAGTTATTCATTTGGACATCAATTCAGACGTTAATTCTTAACCGTTTTTCATGTAATATTGCAGGCGCCATCGGCTGGTACTACGGCAATTGCCCTGTGAATTTGGCGGAGTTTCATTAATTACTTCAAAAGTTATTAATGAGATTAGTGTAAAATTTGATTGAGTATTTTTAAAAGTTATTCATTTACACGTCAATTCAGACGTCAATTTTCAACTGTTTTCCATGTAATTTTGCAGGCACCATCGGCTGGTCTTACGGCAGCTGCCCTGTAAATTTGGCGGAGTTTCATTGATTACTTCATGTAATTTTGCAGGCACCATCGGCAGGTATTACGGCAACTGCCCTGTCAATTTGGCGAAGTTTCATTGATTACTTTAAAAGCTATTAATGAGATTAGTGTAAAATTTGATTGAGTATTTTTAAAAGTTATTCATTTAAACGTCAATTCAGACGTCAATTCTCAACCGTTTTCCATGTAATTTTGCAGGCGCCATCGGCTGGTACTACGGCAACTGCCCTGTAAATTTGGCGAAGTGTGATTAATTACTGCAAAAGTTATTAATGAGATTGGTGTGAAATTTGATTGAGTATTTTTAAAAGTTATTCATTGAGACGTCAATTCAGACGTCAATTCTCAACCGTTTTCCATGTAATTTTGCAGGCACCATCGGCTGGTACTACGACAATCGCCCTGTGAATTTGTCGACGTTTCATTGACTACTTCAAAAGTTATTATTAAGATTAGTGTGAAATTTGATTGAGTATTTCAAAAGTTATTCATTTAGACGTCAATTCAGACGTCAATTCTTAACCGTTTTCCATGTAATTTCGCAGGCACCATCGGCTGGTATTACGGCAACTGCCCTGTAAATTTGGCGGAGTTTCATTGATTATTTCAAAAGTTATTAATGAGATTAGTGTGAAATTTGATTGAGTATTTTTAAAAGTTTTTCATTTAGACGTCAATTCAGACGTCAATTCTTAACCGTTTTCCATGTAATTTTGCAGGCACCATCGGCTGGTCTTACGGCAGCTGCCCTGTAAATTTGGCGGAGTTTCATTGATTACTTTAAAAGTTATTAATGAGATTAGTGTGAAATTTGATTGAGTATTTTTAAAAGTTTTTCATTCAGACGTCAATTCAGACGTCAATTCTCAACCGTTTTCCATGTAATTTTGCAGGCACCATCGGCAGGTATTACGGCAACTGCCCTGTAAATTTGGCGGAGTTTCATTGATTACTTTAAAAGTTATTAATGAGATTAGTGTGAAATTTGATTGAGTATTTTTAAAAGTTTTTCATTTAGACGTCAATTCAGACGTCAATTCTCAACCGTTTTCCATGTAGTTTTGCAGGCACCATCGTCTGGTACTACGGCAATTGCCCTGTGAATTTGTCGACGTTTCATTGACTACTTCAAAAGTTATTATTGAGATTAGTGTGAAATTTGATTGAGTATTTCAAAAGTTATTCATTTAGACGTCAAGTCAGACGTTAATTCTCAACTGTTTTTCATGTAATTTTGCAGACGCCATCGGCTGGTATTACGGAAACTGCCCTGTCAATTTGGCGAAGTTTCATTGATTACTTTAAAAGTTATTAATGAGATTAGTGTGAAATTTGATTGAGTATTTTTAAAAGTTATTCATTTAGACGTCAATTCAGACGTCAATTTTCAACCGTTTTCCATGTAATTTTGCAGGCACCATCGGCTGGTCTTACGGCAGCTGCCCTGTAAATTTGGCGGAGTTTCATTGATTAATTCAAAAGTTATTAATGAGATTAGTGTGAAATTTGATTGAGTATTTTTAAAAGTTTTTCATTTAGACGTCAATTCAGACGTCAATTCTTAACCGTTTTCCATGTAATTTTGCAGGCACCATCGGCTGGTCTTACGGCAGCTGCCCTGTAAATTTGGCGGAGTTTCATTGATTACTTTAAAAGTTATTAATGAGATTAGTGTGAAATTTGATTGAGTATTTTTAAAAGTTTTTCATTCAGACGTCAATTCAGACGTCAATTCTCAACCGTTTTCCATGTAATTTTGCAGGCACCATCGGCAGGTATTACGGCAACTGCCCTGTAAATTTGGCGGAGTTTCATTGATTACTTTAAAAGTTATTAATGAGATTAGTGTGAAATTGGATTGAGTATTTTTAAAAGTTTTTCATTTAGACGTCAATTCAGACGTCAATTCTCAACCGTTTTCCATGTAGTTTTGCAGGCACCATCGTCTGGTACTACGGCAATTGCCCTGTGAATTTGTCGACGTTTCATTGACTACTTCAAAAGTTATTATTGAGATTAGTGTGAAATTTGATTGAGTATTTCAAAAGTTATTCATTTAGACGTCAAGTCAGACGTTAATTCTCAACTGTTTTTCATGTAATTTTGCAGACGCCATCGGCTGGTATTACGGAAACTGCCCTGTCAATTTGGCGAAGTTTCATTGATTACTTTAAAAGTTATTAATGAGATTAGTGTGAAATTTGATTGAGTATTTTTAAAAGTTATTCATTTAGACGTCAATTCAGACGTCAATTTTCAACCGTTTTCCATGTAATTTTGCAGGCACCATCGGCTGGTCTTACGGCAGCTGCCCTGTAAATTTGGCGGAGTTTCATTGATTACTTCAAAAGTTATTAATGAGATTAGTGTGAAATTTGATTGAGTATTTTTAAAAGTTTTTCATTTAGACGTCAATTCAGACGTCAATTCTCAACCGTTTTCCATGTAATTTTGCAGGCACCATCGGCAGGTATTACGGCAACTGCCCTGTAAATTTGGCGGAGTTTCATTGATTACTTCAAAAGTTATTAATGAGATTAGTGTGAAATTTGATTGAGTATTTTTAAAAGTTATTCATTTAGACGTCAATTCAGACGTCAATTCTCAACCGTTATCCATGTAATTTTGCAGGCACCATCGGCTGGTACAACGACAATTGCCCTGTGAATTTGTCGTCGTTTCATTGACTACTTCAAAAGTTATTATTGAGATTAGTGTGAAATTTGATTGAGTATTTCAAAAGTTATTCATTTAGACGTCAAGTCAGACGTTAATTCTCAACTGTTTTTCATGTAATTTTGCAGGCGCCATCGGCTGGTATTACGGAAACTGCCCTGTCAATTTGGCGAAGTTTCATTGATTACTTTAAAAGTTATTAATGAGATTAGTGTAAAATTTGATTGAGTATTTTTAAAAGTTATTCATTTAAACGTCAATTCAGACGTCAATTCTCAACCGTTTTCCATGTAATTTTGCAGGCGCCATCGCCTGGTACTACGGCAATCGCCCTGTGAATTTGGCGGAGTTTCATTGATTACTTCAAAAGTTATTAATGAGATTAGTGTGAAATTTGATTGAGTATTTTTAAAAGTTTTTCATTTAGACGTCAATTCAGACGTCAATTCTTAACCGTTTTCCATGTAATTTCGCAGGCACCATCGGCTGGTATTACGGCAACTGCCCGGTAAATTTGGCGGAGTTTCATTGATTACTTCAAAAGTTATTAATGAGATTAGTGTGAAATTTGATTGAGTATTTTTAAAAGTTTTTCATTTAGACGTCAATTCAGACGTCAATTCTCAACCGTTTTCCATGTAATTTGCAGACACCATCGGCAGGTATCACGGCAACTGCCCTGTAAATTTGGCGGAGTTTCATTGATTACTTCAAAAGTTATTAATGAGATTAGTGTGAAATTTGATTGAGTATTTTTAAAAGTTATTCATTTAGACGTCAATTCAGACGTCAATTCTCAACCGTTTTCCATGTAATTTTGCAGGCACCATCGGCTGGTACTACGACAATTGCCCTGTGAATTTGTCGACGTTTCATTGACTACTTCAAAAGTTATTATTGAGATTAGTGTGAAATTTGATTGAGTATTTCAAAAGTTATTCATTTAGACGTCAAGTCAGACGTTAATTCTCAACTGTTTTTCATGTAATTTTGCAGGCGCCATCGGCTGGTATTACGGAAACTGCCCTGTCAATTTGGCGAAATTTCATTGATTACTTTAAAAGTTATTAATGAGATTAGTGTGAAATTTAATTGAGTATTTTTAAAAGTTATTCATTTAGACGTCAATTCAGACGTCAATTCTTAACCGTTTTCCATGTAATTTTGCAGGCACCATCGGCAGGTATTACGGCAACTGCCCTGTAAATTTGGCGGAGTTTCATTGATTACTTCAAAAGTTATTAATGAGATTAGTGTGAAATTTGATTGAGTATTTTTAAAAGTTATTCATTTAGACGTCAATTCAGACGTCAATTCTCAACCGTTTTCCATGTAATTTTGCAGGCAGCATCGTCTGGTACTACGGCAATTGCCCTGTGAATTTGTCGACGTTTCATTGACTACTTCAAAAGTTATTATTGAGATTAGTGTGAAATTTGATTTAGTATTTCAAAAGTTATTCATTTAGACGTCAAGTCAGACGTTAATTCTCAACTGTTTTTCATGTAATTTTGCAGGCGCCATCGGCTGGTATTACGGAAACTGCCCTGTCAATTTGGCGAAGTTTCATTGATTACTTTAAAAGTTATTAATGAGATTAGTGTGAAATTTGATTGAGTATTTTTAAAAGTTATTCATTTAAACGTCAATTCAGACGTCAATTCTCAACCGTTTTCCATGTAATTTTGCAGGCGCCATCGGCTGGTACTACGGCAACTGCCCTGTGAATTTGTCGACGTTTCATTGACCACTTCAAAAGTTATTATTGAGATTAGTGTGAAATTTGATTTAGTATTTCAAAAGTTATTCATTTAAACGTCAATTCAGACGTCAATTCTCAACCGTTTTCCATGTAATTTTGCAGGCGCCATCGGCTGGTACTACGGCAACTGCCCTGTGAATTTGTCGACGTTTCATTGACCACTTCAAAAGTTATTATTGAGATTAGTGTAAAATTTGATTGAGTATTTCAAAAGTTATTCATTTAGACGTCAATTCAGACGTCAATTTTTAACCGTTTTCCATGTAATTTTGCAGGCACCATCAGCTGGTCTTACGGCAACTGCCCTCTAAATTTGGCGGAGTTTCATTTATTACTTCAAAAGTTATTAATGAGAATAGTGTAAAATTTGATTGAGTATTTTTAAAATTTATTCACTTAGAGGTCAATTCAGACGTCAATTCTCAACCGTTTTCCATGTAATTTTGCAGGCACCATCGGCTGGCACTACGGCAACTGCCCTGTAAATTTGGCGAAGATTGATTAAGTACTACAAAGTTATTAATGACATTAGTGTGAAATTTTCCTGTAAATTTGGCGAAGTTTGATCAAGTACTTCAAAGGTTATCAATAAGATTAGTAGGAAATTTGATTGAGTATTTTTAAAAATTATGATTTAGACGTCAATTCAGACGTCAATTCTTAACCGTTTTCATGTAATTTTGCAGGCACCATCGGCTGGTATTACGGCAACTGCCCTGTAAATTTGGCAGAGTTTCATTGATTACTTCAAAAGTTATTAATGAGATTAGTGTGAAATTTGATTGAGTATTTTTAAAAGTTTGTCATTTAGACGTCAATTCAGACGTCAATTCTTAACCGTTTTCCATGTAATTTTGCAGGCACCATCGGCAGGTATTACGGCAACTGCCCTGTAAATTTGGCGGAGTTTCATTGATTACTTCAAAAGTTATTAATGAGATTAGTGTGAAATTTGATTGAGTATTTTTAAAAGTTATTCATTTAGACGTCAATTCAGACGTCAATTCTCAACCGTTTTCCATGTAATTTTGCAGGCAGCATTGTCTGGTACTACGACAATTGCCCTGTGAATTTGTCGACGTTTCATTGACTACTTCAAAAGTTATTATTGAGATTAGTGTGAAATTTGATTTAGTATTTCAAAAGTTATTCATTTAGACGTCAAGTCAGACGTTAATTCTCAACTGTTTTTCATGTAATTTTGCAGGCGCCATCGGCTGGTATTACGGAAACTGCCCTGTCAATTTGGCGAAGTTTCATTGATTACTTTAAAAGTTATTAATGAGATTAGTGTGAAATTTGATTGAGTATTTTTAAAAGTTATTCATTTAAACGTCAATTCAGACGTCAATTCTCAACCATTTTCCATGTAATTTTGCAGGCGCCATCGGCTGGTACTACGGCAACTGCCCTGTGAATTTGTCGACGTTTCATTGACCACTTCAAAAGTTATTATTGAGATTAATGTAAAATTTGATTGAGTATTTCAAAAGTTATTCATTTAGACGTCAATTCAGACGTCAATTTTCAACCGTTTTCCATGTAATTTTGCAGGCACCATCAGCTGGTCTTACGGCAACTGCCCTCTAAATTTGGCGGAGTTTCATTGATTACTTCAAAAGTTATTAATGAGAATAGTGTGAAATTTGATTGAGTATTTTTAAAAGTTTTTCATTTAGACGTCAATTCAGACGTCAATTCTTAACCGTTTTCCATGTAATTTTGCAGGCACCATCGGCTGGCACTACGGCAACTGCCCTGTAAATTTGGCGAAGATTGATTAAGTACTTCAAAAGTTATTAATGACATTAGTGTGAAATTTTCCTGTAAATTTGGCGAAGTTTGATCAAGTACTTCAAAGGTTATCAATAAGATTAGTAGGAAATTTGATTGAGTATTTTTAAAAATTATGATTTAGACGTCAATTCAGACGTCAATTCTTAACCGTTTTTCATGTAATTCTGCAGGCACCATCGGCTGGTATTACGGCAACTACCCTGTAAATTTTGCGGAGTTTCATTGATTACTTCAAAAGTTATTAATGAGATTAGTGTGAAATTTGATTGAGTATTTTTAAAAGTTATTCATTGAGACGTCAATTCAGACGTCAATTCTCAACCGTTTTCCATGTAATTTTGCAGGCACCATCGGCTGGTCTTACGGCAACTGCCCTGTAAATTTGGCGGAGTTTCATTGATTACTTCAAAAGTTATTAATGAGATTAGTGTGAAATTTGATTGAGTATTCTTAAAAGTTATTCATTGAGACGTCAATTCAGACGTCAATTCTCAACCGTTTTCCATGTAATTTTGCAGGCACCATCGGCTGTTACTACGACAATTGCCCTGTGAATTTGTCGACGTTTCATTGACTACTTCAAAAGTTATTATTGAGATTAGTGTGAAATTTGATTGAGTATTTCAAAAGTTATTCATTTAGACGTCAAGTCAGACGTTAATTCTCAACTGTTTTTCATGTAATTTTGCAGGCGCCATCGGCTGGTATTACGGAAACTGCCCTGTCAGTTTGGCGAAGTTTCATTGATTACTTTAAAAGTTATTAATGAGATTAGTGTGAAATTTGATTGAGTATTTTTAAAAGTTATTCATTTAGACGTCAAGTCAGACGTTAATTCTCAACTGTTTTTCATGTAATTTTGCAGGCGCCATCGGCTGGTATTACGGAAACTGCCCTGTCAATTTGGCGAAGTTTCATTGATTACTTTAAAAGTTATTAATGAGATTAGTGTGAAATTTGATTGAGTATTTTTAAAAGTTTTTCATTTAAACGTCAATTCAGACGTCAATTCTCAACCGTTTTCCATGTAATTTTGCAGGCGCCATCGGCTGGTACTACGGCAACTGCCCTGTGAATTTGTCGACGTTTCATTGACCACTTCAAAAGTTAATATTGAGATTAGTGTAAAATTTGATTGAGTATTTCAAAAGTTATTCATTTAGACGTCAATTCAGACGTCAATTTTCAACCGTTTTCCATGTAATTTTGCAGGCTCCATCAGCTGGTCTTACGGCAACTGCCCTCTAAATTTGGCGGAGTTTCATTGATTACTTCAAAAGTTATTTATGAGAATAGTGTAAAATTTGATTGAGTATTTTTAAAAGTTATTCATTTAGACGTCAATTCAGACGTCAATTCTCAACCGTTTTCCATGTAATTTTGCAGGCACCATCGGCTGGCACTACGGCAACTGCCCTGTAAATTTGGCGAAGATTGATTAAGTACTTCAAAAGTTATTAATGACATTAGTGTGAAATTTTCCTGTAAATTTGGCGAAGTTTGATTAAGTACTTCAAAAGTTATCAATAAGATTAGTAGGAAATTTGATTGAGTATTTTTAAAAATTATGATTTAGACGTCAATTCAGACGTCAATTCTCAACCGTTTTCCATGTAATTTTGCAGGCACCATCGGCAGGTATTACGGCAACTGCCCTGTAAATTTGGCGGAGTTTCATTGAATACTTCAAAAGTTATTAATGATATTAGTGTGAAATTTGATTGAGTATTTTTAAAAGTTATTCATTGAGACGTCAATTCAGACGTCAATTCTCAACCGTTTTCCATGTAATTTTGCAGGCACCATCGGCTGGTCTTACGGCAATTGCCCTGTAAATTTGGCGGAGTTTCATTGAATACTTCAAAAGTTATTAATGAGATTAGTATGAAATTTGATTGAGTATTTTTAAAAGTTATTCATTGAGACGTCAATTCAGACGTCAATTCTCAACCGTTTTCCATGTAATTTTGCAGGCACCATCGGCTGGTACTACGACAATCGCCCTGTGAATTTGTCGACGTTTCATTGACTACTTCAAAAGTTATTATTGAGATTAGTGTGAAATTTGATTGAGTATTTCAAAAGTTATTCATTTAGACGTCAATTCAGACGTCAATTCTTAACCGTTTTCCATGTAATTTCGCAGGCACCATCGGCTGGTATTACGGCAACTGCCCTGTAAATTTGGCGGAGTTTCATTGATTACTTCAAAAGTTATTAATGAGATTAGTGTGAAATTTGATTGAGTATTTTTAAAAGTTTTTCATTTAGACGTCAATTCAGACGTCAATTCTTAACCGTTTTCCATGTAATTTGCAGACACCATCGGCAGGTATCACGGCAACTGCCCTGTAAATTTGGCGGAGTTTCATTGATTACTTCAAAAGTTATTAATGAGATTAGTGTGAAATTTGATTGAGTATTTTTAAAAGTTATTCATTTAGAAGTCAATTCAGACGTCAATTCTCAACCGTTATCCATGTAATTTTGCAGGCACCATCGGCTGGTACAACGACAATTGCCCTGTGAATTTGTCGCCGTTTCATTGACTACTTCAAAAGTTATTATTGAGAATTAGTGTGAAATTTGATTGAGTATTTCAAAAGTTATTCATTTAGACGTCAAGTCAGACGTTAATTCTCAACTGTTTTTCATGTAATTTTGCAGGCGCCATCGGCTGGTATTACGGAAACTGCCCTGTCAATTTGGCAAAGTTTCATTGATTACTTTAAAAGTTATTAATGAGATTAGTGTAAAATTTGATTGAGTATTTTTAAAAGTTATTCATTTAAACGTCAATTCAGACGTCAATTCTTAACCGTTTTCCATGTAATTTTGCAGGCACCATCGGCAGGTATTACGGCAACTGCCCTGAAATTTGGCGGAGTTTCATTGATTACTTCAAAAGTTATTAATGAGATTAGTGTGAAATTTGATTGAGTATTTTTAAAAGTTTTTCATTTAGACGTCAATTCAGACGTCAATTCTTAACCGTTTTCCATATAATTTTGCAGGCACCATCGGCTGGTATTACGGCAACTGCCCTGTTAATTTGGCGGAGTTTCATTAATTACTTCAAAAGTTATTAATGAGATTAGTGTGAAATTTGATTGAGTATTTTTAAAAGTTATTCATTTAGACGTCAATTCAGACGTCAATTCTCAACCGTTTTCCATGTAGTTTTGCAGGCACCATCGTCTGGTACTACGGCAATTGCCCTGTGAATTTGTCGACGTTTCATTGACTACTTCAAAAGTTATTATTGAGATTAGTGTGAAATTTGATTGAGTATTTCAAAAGTTATTCATTTAGACGTCAAGTCAGACGTTAATTCTCAACTGTTTTTCATGTAATTTTTGCAGACGCCATCGGCTGGTATTACGGAAACTGCCCTGTCAATTTGGCGAAGTTTCATTGATTACTTTAAAAGTTATTAATGAGATTAGTGTGAAATTTGATTGAGTATTTTTAAAAGTTATTCATTTAAACGTCAATTCAGACGTCAATTCTCAACCGTTTTCCATGTAATTTTGCAGGCGCCATCGGCTGGTACTACGGCAACTGCCCTGTGAATTTGTCGACGTTTCATTGACTACTTCAAAAGTTATTATTGAGATTAGTGTAAAATTTGATTGAGTATTTCAAAAGTTATTCATTTAGACGTCAATTCAGACGTCAATTTTCAACCGTTTTCCATGTAATTTTGCAGGCACCATCGGCTGGTCTTACGGCAACTGCCCTGTAAATTTGGTGGAGTTTCATTGATTACTTCAAAAGTTATTAATGAGAATAGTGTAAAATTTGATTGAGTATTTTTAAAAGTTATTCATTTAGACGTCAATTCAGACTTCAATTCTCAACCGTTTTCCATGTAATTTTGCAGGCACCATCGGCTGGTACTACGGCAACTGCCCTGTGAATTTGTCGACGTTTCATTGACTACTTCAAAAGTTATTAATGAGATTAGTGCGAAATTTGATTGAGTATTTCAAAAGTTATTCATTTGGACATCAATTCAGACGTTAATTCTTAACCGTTTTTCATGTAATATTGCAGGCGCCATCGGCTGGTACTACGGCAATTGCCCTGTGAATTTGGCGGAGTTTCATTAATTACTTCAAAAGTTATTAATGAGATTAGTGTAAAATTTGATTGAGTATTTTTAAAAGTTATTCATTTAGACGTCAATTCAGACGTCAATTTTCAACTGTTTTCCATGTAATTTTGCAGGCACCATCGGCTGGTCTTACGGCAGCTGCCCTGTAAATTTGGCGGAGTTTCATTGATTACTTCATGTAATTTTGCAGGCACCATCGGCAGGTATTACGGCAACTGCCCTGTCAATTTGGCGAAGTTTCATTGATTACTTTAAAAGTTATTAATGAGATTAGTGTAAAATTTGATTGAGTATTTTTAAAAGTTATTCATTTAAACGTCAATTCAGACGTCAATTCTCAACCGTTTTCCATGTAATTTTGCAGGCGCCATCGGCTGGTACTACGGCAACTGCCCTGTAAATTTGGCGAAGTGTGATTAATTACTGCAAAAGTTATTAATGAGATTGGTGTGAAATTTGATTGAGTATTTTTAAAAGTTATTCATTGAGACGTCAATTCAGACGTCAATTCTCAACCGTTTTCCATGTAATTTTGCAGGCACCATCGGCTGGTACTACGACAATCGCCCTGTGAATTTGTCGACGTTTCATTGACTACTTCAAAAGTTATTATTGAGATTAGTGTGAAATTTGATTGAGTATTTCAAAAGTTATTCATTTAGACGTCAATTCAGACGTCAATTCTTAACCGTTTTCCATGTAATTTCGCAGGCACCATCGGCTGGTATTACGGCAACTGCCCTGTAAATTTGGCGGAGTTTCATTGATTACTTCAAAAGTTATTAATGAGATTAGTGTGAAATTTGATTGAGTATTTTTAAAAGTTTTTCATTTAGACGTCAATTCAGACGTCAATTCTTAACCGTTTTCCATGTAATTTTGCAGGCACCATCGGCTGGTCTTACGGCAGCTGCCCTGTAAATTTGGCGGAGTTTCATTGATTACTTTAAAAGTTATTAATGAGATTAGTGTGAAATTTGATTGAGTATTTTTAAAAGTTTTTCATTCAGACGTCAATTCAGACGTCAATTCTCAACCGTTTTCCATGTAATTTTGCAGGCACCATCGGCAGGTATTACGGCAACTGCCCTGTAAATTTGGCGGAGTTTCATTGATTACTTTAAAAGTTATTAATGAGATTAGTGTGAAATTTGATTGAGTATTTTTAAAAGTTTTTCATTTAGACGTCAATTCAGACGTCAATTCTCAACCGTTTTCCATGTAGTTTTGCAGGCACCATCGTCTGGTACTACGGCAATTGCCCTGTGAATTTGTCGACGTTTCATTGACTACTTCAAAAGTTATTATTGAGATTAGTGTGAAATTTGATTGAGTATTTCAAAAGTTATTCATTTAGACGTCAAGTCAGACGTTAATTCTCAACTGTTTTTCATGTAATTTTGCAGACGCCATCGGCTGGTATTACGGAAACTGCCCTGTCAATTTGGCGAAGTTTCATTGATTACTTTAAAAGTTATTAATGAGATTAGTGTGAAATTTGATTGAGTATTTTTAAAAGTTATTCATTTAGACGTCAATTCAGACGTCAATTTTCAACCGTTTTCCATGTAATTTTGCAGGCACCATCGGCTGGTCTTACGGCAGCTGCCCTGTAAATTTGGCGGAGTTTCATTGATTAATTCAAAAGTTATTAATGAGATTAGTGTGAAATTTGATTGAGTATTTTTAAAAGTTTTTCATTTAGACGTCAATTCAGACGTCAATTCTTAACCGTTTTCCATGTAATTTTGCAGGCACCATCGGCTGGTCTTACGGCAGCTGCCCTGTAAATTTGGCGGAGTTTCATTGATTACTTTAAAAGTTATTAATGAGATTAGTGTGAAATTTGATTGAGTATTTTTAAAAGTTTTTCATTCAGACGTCAATTCAGACGTCAATTCTCAACCGTTTTCCATGTAATTTTGCAGGCACCATCGGCAGGTATTACGGCAACTGCCCTGTAAATTTGGCGGAGTTTCATTGATTACTTTAAAAGTTATTAATGAGATTAGTGTGAAATTTGATTGAGTATTTTTAAAAGTTTTTCATTTAGACGTCAATTCAGACGTCAATTCTCAACCGTTTTCCATGTAGTTTTGCAGGCACCATCGTCTGGTACTACGGCAATTGCCCTGTGAATTTGTCGACGTTTCATTGACTACTTCAAAAGTTATTATTGAGATTAGTGTGAAATTTGATTGAGTATTTCAAAAGTTATTCATTTAGACGTCAAGTCAGACGTTAATTCTCAACTGTTTTTCATGTAATTTTGCAGACGCCATCGGCTGGTATTACGGAAACTGCCCTGTCAATTTGGCGAAGTTTCATTGATTACTTTAAAAGTTATTAATGAAATTAGTGTGAAATTTGATTGAGTATTTTTAAAAGTTATTCATTTAGACGTCAATTCAGACGTCAATTTTCAACCGTTTTCCATGTAATTTTGCAGGCACCATCGGCTGGTCTTACGGCAGCTGCCCTGTAAATTTGGCGGAGTTTCATTGATTACTTCAAAAGTTATTAATGAGATTAGTGTGAAATTTGATTGAGTATTTTTAAAAGTTTTTCATTTAGACGTCAATTCAGACGTCAATTCTCAACCGTTTTCCATGTAATTTTGCAGGCACCATCGGCAGGTATTACGGCAACTGCCCTGTAAATTTGGCGGAGTTTCATTGATTACTTCAAAAGTTATTAATGAGATTAGTGTGAAATTTGATTGAGTATTTTTAAAAGTTATTCATTTAGACGTCAATTCAGACGTCAATTCTCAACCGTTATCCATGTAATTTTGCAGGCACCATCGGCTGGTACAACGACAATTGCCCTGTGAATTTGTCGTCGTTTCATTGACTACTTCAAAAGTTATTATTGAGATTAGTGTGAAATTTGATTGAGTATTTCAAAAGTTATTCATTTAGACGTCAAGTCAGACGTTAATTCTCAACTGTTTTTCATGTAATTTTGCAGGCGCCATCGGCTGGTATTACGGAAACTGCCCTGTCAATTTGGCGAAGTTTCATTGATTACTTTAAAAGTTATTAATGAGATTAGTGTAAAATTTGATTGAGTATTTTTAAAAGTTATTCATTTAAACGTCAATTCAGACGTCAATTCTCAACCGTTTTCCATGTAATTTTGCAGGCGCCATCGCCTGGTACTACGGCAATCGCCCTGTGAATTTGGCGGAGTTTCATTGATTACTTCAAAAGTTATTAATGAGATTAGTGTGAAATTTGATTGAGTATTTTTAAAAGTTTTTCATTTAGACGTCAATTCAGACGTCAATTCTTAACCGTTTTCCATGTAATTTCGCAGGCACCATCGGCTGGTATTACGGCAACTGCCCGGTAAATTTGGCGGAGTTTCATTGATTACTTCAAAAGTTATTAATGAGATTAGTGTGAAATTTGATTGAGTATTTTTAAAAGTTTTTCATTTAGACGTCAATTCAGACGTCAATTCTCAACCGTTTTCCATGTAATTTGCAGACACCATCGGCAGGTATCACGGCAACTGCCCTGTAAATTTGGCGGAGTTTCATTGATTACTTCAAAAGTTATTAATGAGATTAGTGTGAAATTTGATTGAGTATTTTTAAAAGTTATTCATTTAGACGTCAATTCAGACGTCAATTCTCAACCGTTTTCCATGTAATTTTGCAGGCACCATCGGCTGGTACTACGACAATTGCCCTGTGAATTTGTCGACGTTTCATTGACTACTTCAAAAGTTATTATTGAGATTAGTGTGAAATTTGATTGAGTATTTCAAAAGTTATTCATTTAGACGTCAAGTCAGACGTTAATTCTCAACTGTTTTTCATGTAATTTTGCAGGCGCCATCGGCTGGTATTACGGAAACTGCCCTGTCAATTTCGCGAAATTTCATTGATTACTTTAAAAGTTATTAATGAGATTAGTGTGAAATTTGATTGAGTATTTTTAAAAGTTATTCATTTAGACGTCAATTCAGACGTCAATTCTTAACCGTTTTCCATGTAATTTTGCAGGCACCATCGGCAGGTATTACGGCAACTGCCCTGTAAATTTGGCGGAGTTTCATTGATTACTTCAAAAGTTATTAATGAGATTAGTGTGAAATTTGATTGAGTATTTTTAAAAGTTATTCATTTAGACGTCAATTCAGACGTCAATTCTCAACCGTTTTCCATGTAATTTTGCAGGCAGCATCGTCTGGTACTACGGCAATTGCCCTGTGAATTTGTCGACGTTTCATTGACTACTTCAAAAGTTATTATTGAGATTAGTGTGAAATTTGATTTAGTATTTCAAAAGTTATTCATTTAGACGTCAAGTCAGACGTTAATTCTCAACTGTTTTTCATGTAATTTTGCAGGCGCCATCGGCTGGTATTACGGAAACTGCCCTGTCAATTTGGCGAAGTTTCATTGATTACTTTAAAAGTTATTAATGAGATTAGTGTGAAATTTGATTGAGTATTTTTAAAAGTTATTCATTTAAACGTCAATTCAGACGTCAATTCTCAACCGTTTTCCATGTAATTTTGCAGGCGCCATCGGCTGGTACTACGGCAACTGCCCTGTGAATTTGTCGACGTTTCATTGACCACTTCAAAAGTTATTATTGAGATTAGTGTGAAATTTGATTTAGTATTTCAAAAGTTATTCATTTAAACGTCAATTCAGACGTCAATTCTCAACCGTTTTCCATGTAATTTTGCAGGCGCCATCGGCTGGTACTACGGCAACTGCCCTGTGAATTTGTCGACGTTTCATTGACCACTTCAAAAGTTATTATTGAGATTAGTGTAAAATTTGATTGAGTATTTCAAAAGTTATTCATTTAGACGTCAATTCAGACGTCAATTTTTAACCGTTTTCCATGTAATTTTGCAGGCACCATCAGCTGGTCTTACGGCAACTGCCCTCTAAATTTGGCGGAGTTTCATTTATTACTTCAAAAGTTATTAATGAGAATAGTGTAAAATTTGATTGAGTATTTTTAAAATTTATTCATTTAGAGGTCAATTCAGACGTCAATTCTCAACCGTTTTCCATGTAATTTTGCAGGCACCATCGGCTGGCACTACGGCAACTGCCCTGTAAATTTGGCGAAGATTGATTAAGTACTACAAAGTTATTAATGACATTAGTGTGAAATTTTCCTGTAAATTTGGCGAAGTTTGATCAAGTACTTCAAAGGTTATCAATAAGATTAGTAGGAAATTTGATTGAGTATTTTTAAAAATTATGATTTAGACGTCAATTCAGACGTCAATTCTTAACCGTTTTCATGTAATTTTGCAGGCACCATCGGCTGGTATTACGGCAACTGCCCTGTAAATTTGGCAGAGTTTCATTGATTACTTCAAAAGTTATTAATGAGATTAGTGTGAAATTTGATTGAGTATTTTTAAAAGTTTTTCATTTAGACGTCAATTCAGACGTCAATTCTTAACCGTTTTCCATGTAATTTTGCAGGCACCATCGGCAGGTATTACGGCAACTGCCCTGTAAATTTGGCGGAGTTTCATTGATTACTTCAAAAGTTATTAATGAGATTAGTGTGAAATTTGATTGAGTATTTTTAAAAGTTATTCATTTAGACGTCAATTCAGACGTCAATTCTCAACCGTTTTCCATGTAATTTTGCAGGCAGCATTGTCTGGTACTACGACAATTGCCCTGTGAATTTGTCGACGTTTCATTGACTACTTCAAAAGTTATTATTGAGATTAGTGTGAAATTTGATTTAGTATTTCAAAAGTTATTCATTTAGACGTCAAGTCAGACGTTAATTCTCAACTGTTTTTCATGTAATTTTGCAGGCGCCATCGGCTGGTATTACGGAAACTGCCCTGTCAATTTGGCGAAGTTTCATTGATTACTTTAAAAGTTATTAATGAGATTAGTGTGAAATTTGATTGAGTATTTTTAAAAGTTATTCATTTAAACGTCAATTCAGACGTCAATTCTCAACCATTTTCCATGTAATTTTGCAGGCGCCATCGGCTGGTACTACGGCAACTGCCCTGTGAATTTGTCGACGTTTCATTGACCACTTCAAAAGTTATTATTGAGATTAATGTAAAATTTGATTGAGTATTTCAAAAGTTATTCATTTAGACGTCAATTCAGACGTCAATTCTTAACCGTTTTCCATGTAATTTCGCAGGCACCATCGGCTGGTATTACGGCAACTGCCCTGTAAATTTGGCGGAGTTTCATTGATTACTTCAAAAGTTATTAATGAGATTAGTGTGAAATTTGATTGAGTATTTTTAAAAGTTTTTCATTTAGACGTCAATTCAGACGTCAATTCTTAACCGTTTTCCATGTAATTTTGCAGGCACCATCGGCTGGTCTTACGGCAGCTGCCCTGTAAATTTGGCGGAGTTTCATTGATTACTTTAAAAGTTATTAATGAGATTAGTGTGAAATTTGATTGAGTATTTTTAAAAGTTTTTCATTCAGACGTCAATTCAGATGTCAATTCTCAACCGTTTTCCATGTAATTTTGCAGGCACCATCGGCAGGTATTACGGCAACTGCCCTGTAAATTTGGCGGAGTTTCATTGATTACTTTAAAAGTTATTAATGAGATTAGTGTGAAATTTGATTGAGTATTTTTAAAAGTTTTTCATTTAGACGTCAATTCAGACGTCAATTCTCAACCGTTTTCCATGTAGTTTTGCAGGCACCATCGTCTGGTACTACGGCAATTGCCCTGTGAATTTGTCGACGTTTCATTGACTACTTCAAAAGTTATTATTGAGATTAGTGTGAAATTTGATTGAGTATTTCAAAAGTTATTCATTTAGACGTCAAGTCAGACGTTAATTCTCAACTGTTTTTCATGTAATTTTGCAGACGCCATCGGCTGGTATTACGGAAACTGCCCTGTCAATTTGGCGAAGTTTCATTGATTACTTTAAAAGTTATTAATGAGATTAGTGTGAAATTTGATTGAGTATTTTTAAAAGTTATTCATTTAGACGTCAATTCAGACGTCAATTTTCAACCGTTTTCCATGTAATTTTGCAGGCACCATCGGCTGGTCTTACGGCAGCTGCCCTGTAAATTTGGCGGAGTTTCATTGATTAATTCAAAAGTTATTAATGAGATTAGTGTGAAATTTGATTGAGTATTTTTAAAAGTTTTTCATTTAGACGTCAATTCAGACGTCAATTCTTAACCGTTTTCCATGTAATTTTGCAGGCACCATCGGCTGGTCTTACGGCAGCTGCCCTGTAAATTTGGCGGAGTTTCATTGATTACTTTAAAAGTTATTAATGAGATTAGTGTGAAATTTGATTGAGTATTTTTAAAAGTTTTTCATTCAGACGTCAATTCAGACGTCAATTCTCAACCGTTTTCCATGTAATTTTGCAGGCACCATCGGCAGGTATTACGGCAACTGCCCTGTAAATTTGGCGGAGTTTCATTGATTACTTTAAAAGTTATTAATGAGATTAGTGTGAAATTTGATTGAGTATTTTTAAAAGTTTTTCATTTAGACGTCAATTCAGACGTCAATTCTCAACCGTTTTCCATGTAGTTTTGCAGGCACCATCGTCTGGTACTACGGCAATTGCCCTGTGAATTTGTCGACGTTTCATTGACTACTTCAAAAGTTATTATTGAGATTAGTGTGAAATTTGATTGAGTATTTCAAAAGTTATTCATTTAGACGTCAAGTCAGACGTTAATTCTCAACTGTTTTTCATGTAATTTTGCAGACGCCATCGGCTGGTATTACGGAAACTGCCCTGTCAATTTGGCGAAGTTTCATTGATTACTTTAAAAGTTATTAATGAAATTAGTGTGAAATTTGATTGAGTATTTTTAAAAGTTATTCATTTAGACGTCAATTCAGACGTCAATTTTCAACCGTTTTCCATGTAATTTTGCAGGCACCATCGGCTGGTCTTACGGCAGCTGCCCTGTAAATTTGGCGGAGTTTCATTGATTACTTCAAAAGTTATTAATGAGATTAGTGTGAAATTTGATTGAGTATTTTTAAAAGTTTTTCATTTAGACGTCAATTCAGACGTCAATTCTCAACCGTTTTCCATGTAATTTTGCAGGCACCATCGGCAGGTATTACGGCAACTGCCCTGTAAATTTGGCGGAGTTTCATTGATTACTTCAAAAGTTATTAATGAGATTAGTGTGAAATTTGATTGAGTATTTTTAAAAGTTATTCATTTAGACGTCAATTCAGACGTCAATTCTCAACCGTTATCCATGTAATTTTGCAGGCACCATCGGCTGGTACAACGACAATTGCCCTGTGAATTTGTCGTCGTTTCATTGACTACTTCAAAAGTTATTATTGAGATTAGTGTGAAATTTGATTGAGTATTTCAAAAGTTATTCATTTAGACGTCAAGTCAGACGTTAATTCTCAACTGTTTTTCATGTAATTTTGCAGGCGCCATCGGCTGGTATTACGGAAACTGCCCTGTCAATTTGGCGAAGTTTCATTGATTACTTTAAAAGTTATTAATGAGATTAGTGTGAAATTTGATTGAGTATTTTTAAAAGTTATTCATTTAGACGTCAATTCAGACGTCAATTTTCAACCGTTTTCCATGTAATTTTGCAGGCACCATCGGCTGGTCTTACGGCAGCTGCCCTGTAAATTTGGCGGAGTTTCATTGATTAATTCAAAAGTTATTAATGAGATTAGTGTGAAATTTGATTGAGTATTTTTAAAAGTTTTTCATTTAGACGTCAATTCAGACGTCAATTCTTAACCGTTTTCCATGTAATTTTGCAGGCACCATCGGCTGGTCTTACGGCAGCTGCCCTGTAAATTTGGCGGAGTTTCATTGATTACTTTAAAAGTTATTAATGAGATTAGTGTGAAATTTGATTGAGTATTTTTAAAAGTTTTTCATTCAGACGTCAATTCAGACGTCAATTCTCAACCGTTTTCCATGTAATTTTGCAGGCACCATCGGCAGGTATTACGGCAACTGCCCTGTAAATTTGGCGGAGTTTCATTGATTACTTTAAAAGTTATTAATGAGATTAGTGTGAAATTTGATTGAGTATTTTTAAAAGTTTTTCATTTAGACGTCAATTCAGACGTCAATTCTCAACCGTTTTCCATGTAGTTTTGCAGGCACCATCGTCTGGTACTACGGCAATTGCCCTGTGAATTTGTCGACGTTTCATTGACTACTTCAAAAGTTATTATTGAGATTAGTGTGAAATTTGATTGAGTATTTCAAAAGTTATTCATTTAGACGTCAAGTCAGACGTTAATTCTCAACTGTTTTTCATGTAATTTTGCAGACGCCATCGGCTGGTATTACGGAAACTGCCCTGTCAATTTGGCGAAGTTTCATTGATTACTTTAAAAGTTATTAATGAAATTAGTGTGAAATTTGATTGAGTATTTTTAAAAGTTATTCATTTAGACGTCAATTCAGACGTCAATTTTCAACCGTTTTCCATGTAATTTTGCAGGCACCATCGGCTGGTCTTACGGCAGCTGCCCTGTAAATTTGGCGGAGTTTCATTGATTACTTCAAAAGTTATTAATGAGATTAGTGTGAAATTTGATTGAGTATTTTTAAAAGTTTTTCATTTAGACGTCAATTCAGACGTCAATTCTCAACCGTTTTCCATGTAATTTTGCAGGCACCATCGGCAGGTATTACGGCAACTGCCCTGTAAATTTGGCGGAGTTTCATTGATTACTTCAAAAGTTATTAATGAGATTAGTGTGAAATTTGATTGAGTATTTTTAAAAGTTATTCATTTAGACGTCAATTCAGACGTCAATTCTCAACCGTTATCCATGTAATTTTGCAGGCACCATCGGCTGGTACAACGACAATTGCCCTGTGAATTTGTCGTCGTTTCATTGACTACTTCAAAAGTTATTATTGAGATTAGTGTGAAATTTGATTGAGTATTTCAAAAGTTATTCATTTAGACGTCAAGTCAGACGTTAATTCTCAACTGTTTTTCATGTAATTTTGCAGGCGCCATCGGCTGGTATTACGGAAACTGCCCTGTCAATTTGGCGAAGTTTCATTGATTACTTTAAAAGTTATTAATGAGATTAGTGTAAAATTTGATTGAGTATTTTTAAAAGTTATTCATTTAAACGTCAATTCAGACGTCAATTCTCAACCGTTTTCCATGTAATTTTGCAGGCGCCATCGCCTGGTACTACGGCAATCGCCCTGTGAATTTGGCGGAGTTTCATTGATTACTTCAAAAGTTATTAATGAGATTAGTGTGAAATTTGATTGAGTATTTTTAAAAGTTTTTCATTTAGACGTCAATTCAGACGTCAATTCTTAACCGTTTTCCATGTAATTTCGCAGGCACCATCGGCTGGTATTACGGCAACTGCCCGGTAAATTTGGCGGAGTTTCATTGATTACTTCAAAAGTTATTAATGAGATTAGTGTGAAATTTGATTGAGTATTTTTAAAAGTTTTTCATTTAGACGTCAATTCAGACGTCAATTCTCAACCGTTTTCCATGTAATTTGCAGACACCATCGGCAGGTATCACGGCAACTGCCCTGTAAATTTGGCGGAGTTTCATTGATTACTTCAAAAGTTATTAATGAGATTAGTGTGAAATTTGATTGAGTATTTTTAAAAGTTATTCATTTAGACGTCAATTCAGACGTCAATTCTCAACCGTTTTCCATGTAATTTTGCAGGCACCATCGGCTGGTACTACGACAATTGCCCTGTGAATTTGTCGACGTTTCATTGACTACTTCAAAAGTTATTATTGAGATTAGTGTGAAATTTGATTGAGTATTTCAAAAGTTATTCATTTAGACGTCAAGTCAGACGTTAATTCTCAACTGTTTTTCATGTAATTTTGCAGGCGCCATCGGCTGGTATTACGGAAACTGCCCTGTCAATTTCGCGAAATTTCATTGATTACTTTAAAAGTTATTAATGAGATTAGTGTGAAATTTGATTGAGTATTTTTAAAAGTTATTCATTTAGACGTCAATTCAGACGTCAATTCTTAACCGTTTTCCATGTAATTTTGCAGGCACCATCGGCAGGTATTACGGCAACTGCCCTGTAAATTTGGCGGAGTTTCATTGATTACTTCAAAAGTTATTAATGAGATTAGTGTGAAATTTGATTGAGTATTTTTAAAAGTTATTCATTTAGACGTCAATTCAGACGTCAATTCTCAACCGTTTTCCATGTAATTTTGCAGGCAGCATCGTCTGGTACTACGGCAATTGCCCTGTGAATTTGTCGACGTTTCATTGACTACTTCAAAAGTTATTATTGAGATTAGTGTGAAATTTGATTTAGTATTTCAAAAGTTATTCATTTAGACGTCAAGTCAGACGTTAATTCTCAACTGTTTTTCATGTAATTTTGCAGGCGCCATCGGCTGGTATTACGGAAACTGCCCTGTCAATTTGGCGAAGTTTCATTGATTACTTTAAAAGTTATTAATGAGATTAGTGTGAAATTTGATTGAGTATTTTTAAAAGTTATTCATTTAAACGTCAATTCAGACGTCAATTCTCAACCGTTTTCCATGTAATTTTGCAGGCGCCATCGGCTGGTACTACGGCAACTGCCCTGTGAATTTGTCGACGTTTCATTGACCACTTCAAAAGTTATTATTGAGATTAGTGTGAAATTTGATTTAGTATTTCAAAAGTTATTCATTTAAACGTCAATTCAGACGTCAATTCTCAACCGTTTTCCATGTAATTTTGCAGGCGCCATCGGCTGGTACTACGGCAACTGCCCTGTGAATTTGTCGACGTTTCATTGACCACTTCAAAAGTTATTATTGAGATTAGTGTAAAATTTGATTGAGTATTTCAAAAGTTATTCATTTAGACGTCAATTCAGACGTCAATTTTTAACCGTTTTCCATGTAATTTTGCAGGCACCATCAGCTGGTCTTACGGCAACTGCCCTCTAAATTTGGCGGAGTTTCATTTATTACTTCAAAAGTTATTAATGAGAATAGTGTAAAATTTGATTGAGTATTTTTAAAATTTATTCATTTAGAGGTCAATTCAGACGTCAATTCTCAACCGTTTTCCATGTAATTTTGCAGGCACCATCGGCTGGCACTACGGCAACTGCCCTGTAAATTTGGCGAAGATTGATTAAGTACTACAAAGTTATTAATGACATTAGTGTGAAATTTTCCTGTAAATTTGGCGAAGTTTGATCAAGTACTTCAAAGGTTATCAATAAGATTAGTAGGAAATTTGATTGAGTATTTTTAAAAATTATGATTTAGACGTCAATTCAGACGTCAATTCTTAACCGTTTTCATGTAATTTTGCAGGCACCATCGGCTGGTATTACGGCAACTGCCCTGTAAATTTGGCAGAGTTTCATTGATTACTTCAAAAGTTATTAATGAGATTAGTGTGAAATTTGATTGAGTATTTTTAAAAGTTTTTCATTTAGACGTCAATTCAGACGTCAATTCTTAACCGTTTTCCATGTAATTTTGCAGGCACCATCGGCAGGTATTACGGCAACTGCCCTGTAAATTTGGCGGAGTTTCATTGATTACTTCAAAAGTTATTAATGAGATTAGTGTGAAATTTGATTGAGTATTTTTAAAAGTTATTCATTTAGACGTCAATTCAGACGTCAATTCTCAACCGTTTTCCATGTAATTTTGCAGGCAGCATTGTCTGGTACTACGACAATTGCCCTGTGAATTTGTCGACGTTTCATTGACTACTTCAAAAGTTATTATTGAGATTAGTGTGAAATTTGATTTAGTATTTCAAATGTTATTCATTTAGACGTCAAGTCAGACGTTAATTCTCAACTGTTTTTCATGTAATTTTGCAGGCGCCATCGGCTGGTATTACGGAAACTGCCCTGTCAATTTGGCGAAGTTTCATTGATTACTTTAAAAGTTATTAATGAGATTAGTGTGAAATTTGATTGAGTATTTTTAAAAGTTATTCATTTAAACGTCAATTCAGACGTCAATTCTCAACCATTTTCCATGTAATTTTGCAGGCGCCATCGGCTGGTACTACGGCAACTGCCCTGTGAATTTGTCGACGTTTCATTGACCACTTCAAAAGTTATTATTGAGATTAATGTAAAATTTGATTGAGTATTTCAAAAGTTATTCATTTAGACGTCAATTCAGACGTCAATTTTCAACCGTTTTCCATGTAATTTTGCAGGCACCATCAGCTGGTCTTACGGCAACTGCCCTCTAAATTTGGCGGAGTTTCATTGATTACTTCAAAAGTTATTAATGAGAATAGTGTGAAATTTGATTGAGTATTTTTAAAAGTTTTTCATTTAGACGTCAATTCAGACGTCAATTCTTAACCGTTTTCCATGTAATTTTGCAGGCACCATCGGCTGGCACTACGGCAACTGCCCTGTAAATTTGGCGAAGATTGATTAAGTACTTCAAAAGTTATTAATGACATTAGTGTGAAATTTTCCTGTAAATTTGGCGAAGTTTGATCAAGTACTTCAAAGGTTATCAATAAGATTAGTAGGAAATTTGATTGAGTATTTTTAAAAATTATGATTTAGACGTCAATTCAGACGTCAATTCTTAACCGTTTTTCATGTAATTCTGCAGGCACCATCGGCTGGTATTACGGCAACTACCCTGTAAATTTGGCGGAGTTTCATTGATTACTTCAAAAGTTATTAATGAGATTAGTGTGAAATTTGATTGAGTATTTTTAAAAGTTATTCATTGAGACGTCAATTCAGACGTCAATTCTCAACCGTTTTCCATGTAATTTTGCAGGCACCATCGGCTGGTCTTACGGCAACTGCCCTGTAAATTTGGCGGAGTTTCATTGATTACTTCAAAAGTTATTAATGAGATTAGTGTGAAATTTGATTGAGTATTCTTAAAAGTTATTCATTGAGACGTCAATTCAGACGTCAATTCTCAACCGTTTTCCATGTAATTTTGCAGGCACCATCGGCTGTTACTACGACAATTGCCCTGTGAATTTGTCGACGTTTCATTGACTACTTCAAAAGTTATTATTGAGATTAGTGTGAAATTTGATTGAGTATTTCAAAAGTTATTCATTTAGACGTCAAGTCAGACGTTAATTCTCAACTGTTTTTCATGTAATTTTGCAGGCGCCATCGGCTGGTATTACGGAAACTGCCCTGTCAGTTTGGCGAAGTTTCATTGATTACTTTAAAAGTTATTAATGAGATTAGTGTGAAATTTGATTGAGTATTTTTAAAAGTTATTCATTTAGACGTCAAGTCAGACGTTAATTCTCAACTGTTTTTCATGTAATTTTGCAGGCGCCATCGGCTGGTATTACGGAAACTGCCCTGTCAATTTGGCGAAGTTTCATTGATTACTTTAAAAGTTATTAATGAGATTAGTGTGAAATTTGATTGAGTATTTTTAAAAGTTTTTCATTTAAACGTCAATTCAGACGTCAATTCTCAACCGTTTTCCATGTAATTTTGCAGGCGCCATCGGCTGGTACTACGGCAACTGCCCTGTGAATTTGTCGACGTTTCATTGACCACTTCAAAAGCTAATATTGAGATTAGTGTAAAATTTGATTGAGTATTTCAAAAGTTATTCATTTAGACGTCAATTCAGACGTCAATTTTCAACCGTTTTCCATGTAATTTTGCAGGCACCATCAGCTGGTCTTACGGCAACTGCCCTCTAAATTTGGCGGAGTTTCATTGATTACTTCAAAAGTTATTTATGAGAATAGTGTAAAATTTGATTGAGTATTTTTAAAAGTTATTCATTTAGACGTCAATTCAGACGTCAATTCTCAACCGTTTTCCATGTAATTTTGCAGGCACCATCGGCTGGCACTACGGCAACTGCCCTGTAAATTTGGCGAAGATTGATTAAGTACTTCAAAAGTTATTAATGACATTAGTGTGAAATTTTCCTGTAAATTTGGCGAAGTTTGATTAAGTACTTCAAAAGTTATCAATAAGATTAGTAGGAAATTTGATTGAGTATTTTTAAAAATTATGATTTAGACGTCAATTCAGACGTCAATTCTCAACCGTTTTCCATGTAATTTTGCAGGCACCATCGGCAGGTATTACGGCAACTGCCCTGTAAATTTGGCGGAGTTTCATTGAATACTTCAAAAGTTATTAATGAGATTAGTGTGAAATTTGATTGAGTATTTTTAAAAGTTATTCATTGAGACGTCAATTCAGACGTCAATTCTCAACCGTTTTCCATGTAATTTTGCAGGCACCATCGGCTGGTCTTACGGCAATTGCCCTGTAAATTTGGCGGAGTTTCATTGAATACTTCAAAAGTTATTAATGAGATTAGTATGAAATTTGATTGAGTATTTTTAAAAGTTATTCATTGAGACGTCAATTCAGACGTCAATTCTCAACCGTTTTCCATGTAATTTTGCAGGCACCATCGGCTGGTACTACGACAATCGCCCTGTGAATTTGTCGACGTTTCATTGACTACTTCAAAAGTTATTATTGAGATTAGTGTGAAATTTGATTGAGTATTTCAAAAGTTATTCATTTAGACGTCAATTCAGACGTCAATTCTTAACCGTTTTCCATGTAATTTCGCAGGCACCATCGGCTGGTATTACGGCAACTGCCCTGTAAATTTGGCGGAGTTTCATTGATTACTTCAAAAGTTATTAATGAGATTAGTGTGAAATTTGATTGAGTATTTTTAAAAGTTTTTCATTTAGACGTCAATTCAGACGTCAATTCTTAACCGTTTTCCATGTAATTTGCAGACACCATCGGCAGGTATCACGGCAACTGCCCTGTAAATTTGGCGGAGTTTCATTGATTACTTCAAAAGTTATTAATGAGATTAGTGTGAAATTTGATTGAGTATTTTTAAAAGTTATTCATTTAGACGTCAATTCAGACGTCAATTCTCAACCGTTTTCCATGTAATTTTGCAGGCACCATCGGCTGGTACTACGACAATTGCCCTGTGAATTTGTCGACGTTTCATTGACTACTTCAAAAGTTATTATTGAGATTAGTGTGAAATTTGATTGAGTATTTTTAAAAGTTTTTCATTTAGACGTCAATTCAGACGTCAATTCTTAACCGTTTTCCATGTAATTTTGCAGGCACCATCGGCTGGTCTTACGGCAGCTGCCCTGTAAATTTGGCGGAGTTTCATTGATTACTTCAAAAGTTATTAATGAGATTAGTGTGAAATTTGATTGAGTATTTTTAAAAGTTTTTCATTCAGACGTCAATTCAGACGTCAATTCTCAACCGTTTTCCATGTAATTTTGCAGGCACCATCGGCAGGTATTACGGCAACTGCCCTGTAAATTTGGCGGAGTTTCATTGATTACTTTAAAAGTTATTAATGAGATTAGTGTGAAATTTGATTGAGTATTTTTAAAAGTTATTCATTTAGACGTCAATTCAGACGTCAATTCTCAACCGTTATCCATGTAATTTTGCAGGCACCATCGGCTGGTACAACGACAATTGCCCTGTGAATTTGTCGCCGTTTCATTGACTACTTCAAAAGTTATTATTGAGATTAGTGTGAAATTTGATTGAGTATTTCAAAAGTTATTCATTTAGACGTCAAGTCAGACGTTAATTCTCAACTGTTTTTCATGTAATTTTGCAGGCGCCATCGGCTGGTATTACGGAAACTGCCCTGTCAATTTGGCAAAGTTTCATTGATTACTTTAAAAGTTATTAATGAGATTAGTGTAAAATTTGATTGAGTATTTTTAAAAGTTATTCATTTAAACGTCAATTCAGACGTCAATTCTCAACCGTTTTCCATGTAATTTTGCAGGTGCCATCGCCTGGTACTACGGCAATCGCCCTGTGAATTTGGCGGAGTTTCATTGATTACTTCAAAAGTTATTAATGAGATTAGTGCGAAATTTGATTGAGTATTTTTAAAAGTTTTTCATTTAGACGTCAATTCAGACGTCAATTCTTAACCGTTTTCCATGTAATTTCGCAGGCACCATCGGCTGGTATTACGGCAACTGCCCTGTAAATTTGGCGGAGTTTCATTGATTACTTCAAAAGTTATTAATGAGATTAGTGTGAAATTTGATTGAGTATTTTTAAAAGTTTTTCATTTAGACGTCAATTCAGACGTCAATTCTCAACCGTTTTCCATGTAATTTGCAGACACCATCGGCAGGTATCACGGCAACTGCCCTGTAAATTTGGCGGAGTTTCATTGATTACTTCAAAAGTTATTAATGAGATTAGTGTGAAATTTGATTGAGTATTTTTAAAAGTTATTCATTTAGACGTCAATTCAGACGTCAATTCTCAACCGTTTTCCATGTAATTTTGCAGGCACCATCGGCTGGTACTACGACAATTGCCCTGTGAATTTGTCGACGTTTCATTGACTACTTCAAAAGTTATTATTGAGATTAGTGTGAAATTTGATTGAGTATTTCAAAAGTTATTCATTTAGACGTCAAGTCAGACGTTAATTCTCAACTGTTTTTCATGTAATTTTGCAGGCGCCATCGGCTGGTATTACGGAAACTGCCCTGTCAATTTGGCGAAATTTCATTGATTACTTTAAAAGTTATTAATGAGATTAGTGTGAAATTTGATTGAGTATTTTTAAAAGTTATTCATTTAGACGTCAATTCAGACGTCAATTCTTAACCGTTTTCCATGTAATTTTGCAGGCACCATCGGCTGGCACTACGGCAACTGCCCTGTAAATTTGGCGAAGATTGATTAAGTACTTCAAAGTTATTAATGACATTAGTGTGAAATTTTCCTGTAAATTTGGCGAAGTTTGATCAAGTACTTCAAAGGTTATCAATAAGATTAGTAGGAAATTTGATTGAGTATTTTTAAAAATTATGATTTAGACGTCAATTCAGACGTCAATTCTTAACCGTTTTCATGTAATTTTGCAGGCACCATCGGCTGGTATTACGGCAACTGCCCTGTAAATTTGGCAGAGTTTCATTGATTACTTCAAAAGTTATTAATGAGATTAGTGTGAAATTTGATTGAGTATTTTTAAAAGTTTTTCATTTAGACGTCAATTCAGACGTCAATTCTTAACCGTTTTCCATGTAATTTTGCAGGCACCATCGGCAGGTATTACGGCAACTGCCCTGTAAATTTGGCGGAGTTTCATTGATTACTTCAAAAGTTATTAATGAGATTAGTGTGAAATTTGATTGAGTATTTTTAAAAGTTATTCATTTAGACGTCAATTCAGACGTCAATTCTCAACCGTTTTCCATGTAATTTTGCAGGCAGCATCGTCTGGTACTACGACAATTGCCCTGTGAATTTGTCGACGTTTCATTGACTACTTCAAAAGTTATTATTGAGATTAGTGTGAAATTTGATTTAGTATTTCAAAAGTTATTTATTTAGACGTCAAGTCAGACGTTAATTCTCAACTGTTTTTCATGTAATTTTGCAGGCGCCATCGGCTGGTATTACGGAAACTGCCCTGTCAATTTGGCGAAGTTTCATTGATTACTTTAAAAGTTATTAATGAGATTAGTGTGAAATTTGATTGAGTATTTTTAAAAGTTATTCATTTAAACGTCAATTCAGACGTCAATTCTCAACCATTTTCCATGTAATTTTGCAGGCGCCATCGGCTGGTACTACGGCAACTGCCCTGTGAATTTGTCGACGTTTCATTGACCACTTCAAAAGTTATTATTGAGATTAGTGTGAAATTTGATTGAGTATTTTTAAAAGTTATTCATTGAGACGTCAATTCAGACGTCAATTCTTAACCGTTTTCCATGTAATTTTGCAGGCACCATCGGCTGGCACTACGGCAACTGCCCTGTAAATTTGGCAAAGATTGATTAAGTACTTCAAAAGTTATTAATGACATTAGTGTGAAATTTTCCTGTAAATTTGGCGAAGTTTGATTAAGTACTTCAAAAGTTATCAATAATATTAGTAGGAAATTTGATTGAGTATTTTTAAAAATTATGATTTAGACGTCAATTCAGACGTCAATTCTTAACCGTTTTCCATGTAATTTTGCAGGCACCATCGGCAGGTATTACGGCAACTGCCCTGTAAATTTGGCGGAGTTTCATTGAATACTTCAAAAGTTATTAATGAGATTAGTGTGAAATTTGATTGAGTATTTTTAAAAGTTATTCATTGAGACGTCAATTCAGACGTCAATTCTCAACCGTTTTCCATGTAATTTTGCAGGCACCATCGGCTGGTCTTACGGCAACTGCCCTGTAAATTTGGCGGAGTTTCATTGATTACTTCAAAAGTTATTAATGAGATCAGTGTGAAATTTGATTGAGTATTTTTAAAAGTTATTCATTGAGACGTCAATTCAGACGTCAATTCTCAACCGTTTTCCATGTAATTTTGCAGGCACCATCGGCTGTTACTACGACAATTGCCCTGTGAATTTGTCGACGTTTCATTGACTACTTCAAAAGTTATTATTGAGATTAGTGTGAAATTTGATTGAGTATTTCAAAAGTTATTCATTTAGACGTCAAGTCAGACGTTAATTCTCAACTGTTTTTCATGTAATTTTGCAGGCGCCATCGGCTGGTATTACGGAAACTGCCCTGTCAATTTGGCGAAGTTTCATTGATTACTTTAAAAGTTATTAATGAGATTAGTGTGAAATTTGATTGAGTATTTTTAAAAGTTATTCATTTAGACGTCGATTCAGACGTCAATTCTCAACCGTTTTCCATGTAATTTTGCAGGCACCATCGGCTGGTACTACGGCAACTGCCCTGTGAATTTGTCGACGTTTCATTGACTACTTCAAAAGGTATTACTGAGATTAGTGTAAAATTTGATTGAGTATTTCAAAAGTTATTCATTTTGACGTCAATTCAGACGTCAATTTTCAACCGTTTTCCATGTAATTTTGCAGGCACCATCGGCTGGTCTTACGGCAACTGCCCTGTAAATTTGGCGGAGTTTCATTGATTACTTCAAAAGTTATTAATGAGGATAGTGTAAAATTTGATTGAGTATTTTTAAAAGTTATTCATTTGGACGTCAATTCAGACGTCAATTCTCAACCGTTTTCCATGTAATTTTGCAGGCACCATCGGCTGGTACTACGGCAACTGCCCTGTGAATTTGTCGACGTTTCATTGACTACTTCAAAAGTTATTAATGAGATTAGTGCGAAATTTGATTGAGTATTTCAAAAGTTATTCATTTAGACATCAATTCAGACGTTAATTCTCAACCGTTTTTCATGTAATATTGCAGGCGCCATCGGCTGGTACTACGGCAATTGCCCTGTAAATTTGGCGGAGTTTCATTAATTACTTCAAAAGTTATTAATGAGATTAGTGTGAAATTTGATTGAGTATTTTTAAAAGTTATTCATTTAGACGTCAATTCAGACGTCAATTTTCAATAGTTTTCCATATTATTTTGCAGGCACCATCGACTTGTATTACGGCAACTGCCCTGTAAATTTGGCGGAGTTTCATTGATTACTTCAAAAGTTATTAATGAGATTAGTGTGAAATTTGATTGAGTATTTTTAAAAGTTATTCATTTAGACGTCAATTCAGACGTCAATTCTTAACCGTTTTTCATGTAATTTTGCAGGCACCATCGGCTGGTACTACGGCAACTGCCCTGTAAATTTGGCGAAGATTGATTAAGTACTTCAAAAGTAATTAATGACATTAGTGTGAAATTTTCCTGTAAATTTGGCGAAGTTTGATCAAGTACTTCAAAAGTTATTAATAAGATTAGTGTGAAAATTAATTGAGTATTTCAAAAGTTATTCATTTAGACGTCAATTCAGACGTTAATTCTCAACCGTTTTCCATGTTTTTTTGCAGGCATCATCGGCTGGTATTACGGCAATTGCCCTGTAAATTTGGCGAAGTTTGATTAAGTACTTCAAAAGTTATCAAGAAGATTAGTAGGAAATTTAATTGAGTATTTTAAAAAAATTATCATTTAGACGTCAATTCAGACGTCAATTCTGAACCGTTTTCCATGTAATTTTGCAGGCACCATCGGCTGGTATTACGGCAACTACCCTGTGAGTTTGGCGACGTTTCATTGACTACTTTAAAAGTTATTAATGAGATTAATGTGAAATTTGATTGAGTATTTTTCAAAGTTATTCATTTAGACGTCAATTCAGACGTCAATTCTCAACCGTTTTCTATGTAATTTTGCAGGCACCATCGGCTGGTACTACGGCAACTGCCCTGTTAATTTGGCGACGATTGATTACGTACTTCAAAAATTATTAATGAAATTAGTGTGAAATTTTCCTGTAAATTTGGCGAAGTTTGATTAAGTACTTCAAAAGTTATTAATAAGATTAGTGTGAAATTTGATTGAGTATTTTTAAAAGTTATTCATTTAGACGTCAATTCAGACGTCAATTCTCAACCGTTTTCTATGTAATTTTGCAGGCACCATCGACTGGTACTACGGCAATTGCCCTGTAAATTTGGCGAAGATTGATTAAGAACTTCAAAAGTTATTGATGACATTAGTGTGAAATTTTCCTGTAAATTTGGCGAAGTTTGATTAGGTACTTCAAAAGTTATCAATAAGACTAGTAGGAAATTTGATACCATCGGCTGGTACTACGGCAACTGCCCTGTGAATTTGTCGACGTTTCATTGACTACTTCAAAAGTTATTAATGAGATTAGTGTGAAAATTAATTGAGTATTTCAAAAGTTATTCATTTAGACGTCAATTCAGACGTTAATTTTCAACCGTTTTCCATGTTATTTCGCAGGCACCATCGGCTGGTACAACGGCAACTGCCCTGTAAATTTGGCGAAGTTTCATTGACTACTTTAAAAGTTATTAATGAGATTAGTGTGAAAATTAATTGAGTATTTCAAAAGTTATTCATTTAGACGTCAATTCAGACGTTAATTCTCAACCGTTTTCCATGTTATTTTGCAGGCATCATCGGCTGGTATTACGGCAATTGCCCTGTAAATTTGGCGAAGATTGATTAAGTACTTCAAAAGTTATTAATGACATTAGTGCGAAATTTCCCTGTAAATTTGGCGAAGTTTGATTAAGTACTTCAAAAGTTATCAAGAAGATTAGTAGAAAATTTAATTGAGTATTTTTAAAAATTATCATTTAGACGTCAATTCAGACGTCAATTCTCAACCGTTTTCCATGTAATTGTGCAGGCACCATCGGCTGGTATTACGGCAACTACCCTGTGAGTTTGGCGACGTTTTATTGACTACTTTAAAAGCTATTAATGAGATTAGTGTGAAATTTGATTGAGTTTTTCAAAAGTTATTCATTTAGACGTCAATTCAGACGTCAATTCTCAACCATTTTTTATGTAATTTTCTAGGCACCATCGGTTGGTATTAAGGCAACTGCCCTGTAAATTTGGCGGAGTTTCAATGATTACTTCAAAAGTTATTAATGAGATTAGTGTGAAATTTGATTGATTATTTTTCAAAGTTATTCATCTAGACGTCAATTCGGACGTCAATTCTCAACCGTTTTCTATGTAATTTTGCAGGCACCATCGGCTGGTACTACGGCAACTGCCCTGTTAATTTGGCGACGATTGATTAAGTACTTCAAAAATTATTAATGACATTAGTGTGAAATTTTCCTGTAAATTTGGCGAAGTTTGATTAAGTACTTCAAAAGTTATTAATAAGATTAGTGTGAAATTTGATTGAGTATTTTTAAAAGTTATTCATTTAGACGTCAATTCAGACGTCAATTCTCAACCGTTTTCCATGTAATTTTGCAGGCACCATCGGCTGGTACTACGGCAACTGCCCTGTAAATTTGGCAAAGTTTCATTGACTACTTTAAAAGTTATTAATGAGATTAGTGTGAAATTTGATTGAGCATTTCAAAAGTTATTCATTTAGACGTCAATTCAGACGTCAATTTTCAACCGTTTTCCATGTTCTTTTGCAGGCGCCATCGACTGGTATTACGGCAACTGCCTTGTAAATTTGGCGGAGTTTCATTGATTACTTCAAAAGTTATTAATGAGATTAGTGTAAAATTTGATTGAGTATTTTTAAAAGTTATTCATTTAGACGTCAATTCAGACGTCAATTCTCTACCGTTTTCCATGTAATTTTGCAGGCACCATCGGCTGGTACTACGGCAACTGCCCTGTAAATTTGGCGAAGATTGATTAAGTATTTCAAAAATTATTAATGACATTAGTGTGAAATTTTCCTGTAAATTTTGCGAAGTTTGATTAAGTACTTCAAAAGTTATCAATAAGATTAGTAGGAAATTTGATTGAGTATTTTTTTAAATTATCATTTAGACGTCAATTCAGACGTCAATTCTCAACTGTTTTCCATGTAATCTTGCAGGCACCATTGGCTGGTACTACGGCAACTGCCTTGTAAATTTGGCGAAGATTGATTGAGTACTTCAAAAGTTACTAATGACATTAGTGTGAAATTTTCATGAAAATTTTTGCGAAGTTTGATTAAGTACTTCAAAAGTTATTAATAAGATCAGTGTGAAATTTGATTTAGTATTTTTAAAAGTTATTCATTTAGACGTCAATTCAGACGTCAATTCTCTACCGTTTTCCATGTAATTTTGCAGGCACCAACGGCTGGTATTACGGCAACTGCCCTGTAAATTTGGCGAAGTTTCATTGACTACTTTGAAAGTTATTAATGAGATAAGTGTGAAATTTGATTGAGTATTTCAAAAGTCATTCATTTAGACGTCAATTCAGACGTCAATTCTCAACCATTTTCTATGTAATTTTGTAGGCACCATCGGCTGGTATTACGGCAATTGTCCTGTAAATTTGGCGGAGTTTCATTTATTACTTCAAAAGTTATTAATGAGATTAGTGTGAAATTTGATTGAGTATTTTTAAAAGTTATTCATTTAGACGTCAATTCAGACGTCAATTCTGAACCGTTTTCCATGTAATTTTGCAGGCACCATCGGCTGGTATTACGGCAACTACCCTGTGAGTTTGGCGACGTTTCATTGACTACTTTAAAAGTTATTTATGAGATTAATGTGAAATTTGATTGAGTATTTTTCAAAGTTATTCATTTAGACGTCAATTCAGACGTCAATTCTCAACCGTTTTCTATGTAATTTTGCAGGCACCATCGGCTGGTACTACGGCAACTGCCCTGTTAATTTGGCGACGATTGATTACGTACTTCAAAAATTATTAATGAAATTAGTGTGAAATTTTCCTGTAAATTTGGCGAAGTTTGATTAAGTACTTCAAAAGTTATTAATAAGATTAGTGTGAAATTTGATTGAGTATTTTTAAAAGTTATTCATTTAGACGTCAATTCAGACGTCAATTCTCAACCGTTTTCTATGTAATTTTGCAGGCACCATCGACTGGTACAACGGCAATTGCCCTGTAAATTTGGCGAAGATTGATTAAGAACTTCAAAAGTTATTGATGACATTAGTGTGAAATTTTCCTGTAAATTTGGCGAAGTTTGATTAGGTACTTCAAAAGTTATCAATAAGACTAGTAGGAAATTTGATACCATCGGCTGGTACTACGGCAACTGCCCTGTGAATTTGTCGACGTTTCATTGACTACTTCAAAAGTTATTAATGAGATTAGTGTGAAAATTAATTGAGTATTTCAAAAGTTATTCATTTAGACGTCAATTCAGACGTTAATTCTCAACCGTTTTCCATGTTATTTCGCAGGCACCATCGGCTGGTACAACGGCAACTGCCCTGTAAATTTGGCGAAGTTTCATTGACTACTTTAAAAGTTATTAATGAGATTAGTGTGAAAATTAATTGAGTATTTCAAAAGTTATTCATTTAGACGTCAATTCAGACGTTAATTCTCAACCGTTTTCCATGTTGTTTTGCAGGCATCATCGGCTGGTATTACGGCAATTGCCCTATAAATTTGGCGAAGATTGATTAAGTACTTCAAAAGTTATTAATGACATTAGTGCGAAATTTCCCTGTAAATTTGGCGAAGTTTGATTAAGTACTTCAAAAGTTATCAAGAAGATTAGTAGAAAATTTAATTGAGTATTTTTAAAAATTATCATTTAGACGTCAATTCAGACGTCAATTCTCAACCGTTTTCCATGTAATTGTGCAGGCACCATCGGCTGGTATTACGGCAACTACCCTGTGAGTTTGGCGACGTTTTATTGACTACTTTAAAAGCTATTAATGAGATTAGTGTGAAATTTGATTGAGTTTTTCAAAAGTTATTCATTTAGACGTCAATTCAGACGTCAATTCTCAACCATTTTTTATGTAATTTTCTAGGCACCATCGGTTGGTATTAAGGCAACTGCCCTGTAAATTTGGCGGAGTTTCAATGATTATTTCAAAAGTTATTAATGAGATTAGTGTGAAATTTGATTGATTATTTTTCAAAGTAATTCATCTAGACGTCAATTCAGACGTCAATTCTCAACCGTTTTCTATGTAATTTTGCAGGCACCATCGGCTGGTACTACGGCAACTGCCCTGTTAATTTGGCGACGATTGATTAAGTACTTCAAAAATTATTAATGACATTAGTGTGAAATTTTCCTGTAAATTTGGCGAAGTTTGATTAAGTACTTCAAAAGGTATTAATAAGATTAGTGTGAAATTTGATTGAGTATTTTTAAAAGTTATTCATTTAGACGTCAATTCAGACGTCAATTCTCAACCGTTTTCCATGTAATTTTGCAGGCACCATCGGCTGGTACTACGGCAACTGCCCTGTAAATTTGGCAAAGTTTCATTGACTACTTTAAAAGTTATTAATGAGATTAGTGTGAAATTTGATTGAGCATTTCAAAAGTTATTCATTTAGACGTCAATTCAGACGTCAATTTTCAACCGTTTTCCATGTTCTTTTGCAGGCGCCATCGACTGGTATTACGGCAACTGCCTTGTAAATTTGGCGGAGTTTCATTGATTACTTCAAAAGTTATTAATGAGATTAGTGTGAAATTTGATTGAGTATTTTTAAAAGTTATTCATTTAGACGTCAATTCAGACGTCAATTCTCTACCGTTTTCCATGTAATTTTGCAGGCACCATCGGCTGGTACTACGGCAACTGCCCTGTAAATTTGGCGAAGATTGATTAAGTATTTCAAAAATTATTAATGACATTAGTGTGAAATTTTCCTGTAAATTTTGCGAAGTTTGATTAAGTACTTCAAAAGTTATCAATAAGATTAGTAGGAAATTTGATTGAGTATTTTTTAAAATTATCATTTAGACGTCAATTCAGACGTCAATTCTCAACTGTTTTCCATGTAATCTTGCAGGCACCATTGGCTGGTACTACGGCAACTGCCTTGTAAATTTGGCGAAGATTGATTGAGTACTTCAAAAGTTACTAATGACATTAGTGTGAAATTTTCATGAAAATTTTTGCGAAGTTTGATTAAGTACTTCAAAAGTTATTAATAAGATCAGTGTGAAATTTGATTTAGTATTTTTAAAAGTTATTCATTTAGACGTCAATTCAGACGTCAATTCTCTACCGTTTTCCATGTAATTTTGCAGGCACCAACGGCTGGTATTACGGCAACTGCCCTGTAAATTTGGCGAAGTTTCATTGACTACTTTGAAAGTTATTAATGAGATAAGTGTGAAATTTGATTGAGTATTTCAAAAGTCATTCATTTAGACGTCAATTCAGACGTCAATTCTCAACCATTTTCTATGTAATTTTGTAGGCACCATCGGCTGGTATTACGGCAATTGTCCTGTAAATTTGGCGGAGTTTCATTTATTACTTCAAAAGTTATTAATGAGATTAGTGTGAAATTTGATTGAGTATTTTTAAAAGTTATTCATTTAGACGTCAATTCAGACGTCAATTCTCAACCGTTTTCCATGTAATTTTGCAGGCACTATCGGCTGGTACTACGGCAACTGCCCTGTAAATTTGGCGAAGATTGATTAAGTACTTCAAAAGTTATTAATAAGATTAGTGTGAAATTTGATTGAGTATTTTTAAAAGTTATTCATTTAGACGTCAATTCAGACGTCAATTCTCAACCGTTTTCCATGTAATTTTGCAGGCACCATCGGCTGGTACTACGGCAACTGCCCTGTAAATTTGGCAAAGTTTCATTGACTACTTTAAAAGTTATTAATGAGATTAGTGTGAAATTTGATTGAGCATTTCAAAAGTTATTCATTTAGACGTCAATTCAGACGTCAATTTTCAACCGTTTTCCATGTTCTTTTGCAGGCGCCATCGACTGGTATTACGGCAACTGCCTTGTAAATTTGGCGGAGTTTCATTGATTACTTCAAAAGTTATTAATGAGATTAGTGTGAAATTTGATTGAGTATTTTTAAAAGTTATTCATTTAGACGTCAATTCAGACGTCAATTCTCTACCGTTTTCCATGTAATTTTGCAGGCACCATCGGCTGGTACTACGGCAACTGCCCTGTAAATTTGGCGAAGATTGATTAAGTATTTCAAAAATTATTAATGACATTAGTGTGAAATTTTCCTGTAAATTTTGCGAAGTTTGATTAAGTACTTCAAAAGTTATCAATAAGATTAGTAGGAAATTTGATTGAGTATTTTTTAAAATTATCATTTAGACGTCAATTCAGACGTCAATTCTCAACTGTTTTCCATGTAATCTTGCAGGCACCATTGGCTGGTACTACGGCAACTGCCTTGTAAATTTGGCGAAGATTGATTGAGTACTTCAAAAGTTACTAATGACATTAGTGTGAAATTTTCATGAAAATTTTTGCGAAGTTTGATTAAGTACTTCAAAAGTTATTAATAAGATCAGTGTGAAATTTGATTTAGTATTTTTAAAAGTTATTCATTTAGACGTCAATTCAGACGTCAATTCTCTACCGTTTTCCATGTAATTTTGCAGGCACCAACGGCTGGTATTACGGCAACTGCCCTGTAAATTTGGCGAAGTTTCATTGACTACTTTGAAAGTTATTAATGAGATAAGTGTGAAATTTGATTGAGTATTTCAAAAGTCATTCATTTAGACGTCAATTCAGACGTCAATTCTCAACCATTTTCTATGTAATTTTGTAGGCACCATCGGCTGGTATTACGGCAATTGTCCTGTAAATTTGGCGGAGTTTCATTTATTACTTCAAAAGTTATTAATGAGATTAGTGTGAAATTTGATTGAGTATTTTTAAAAGTTATTCATTTAGACGTCAATTCAGACGTCAATTCTGAACCGTTTTCCATGTAATTTTGCAGGCACCATCGGCTGGTATTACGGCAACTACCCTGTGAGTTTGGCGACGTTTCATTGACTACTTTAAAAGTTATTAATGAGATTAATGTGAAATTTGATTGAGTATTTTTCAAAGTTATTCATTTAGACGTCAATTCAGACGTCAATTCTCAACCGTTTTCTATGTAATTTTGCAGGCACCATCGGCTGGTACTACGGCAACTGCCCTGTTAATTTGGCGACGATTGATTACGTACTTCAAAAATTATTAATGAAATTAGTGTGAAATTTTCCTGTAAATTTGGCGAAGTTTGATTAAGTACTTCAAAAGTTATTAATAAGATTAGTGTGAAATTTGATTGAGTATTTTTAAAAGTTATTCATTTAGACGTCAATTCAGACGTCAATTCTCAACCGTTTTCTATGTAATTTTGCAGGCACCATCGACTGGTACTACGGCAATTGCCCTGTAAATTTGGCGAAGATTGATTAAGAACTTCAAAAGTTATTGATGACATTAGTGTGAAATTTTCCTGTAAATTTGGCGAAGTTTGATTAGGTACTTCAAAAGTTATCAATAAGACTAGTAGGAAATTTGATACCATCGGCTGGTACTACGGCAACTGCCCTGTGAATTTGTCGACGTTTCATTGACTACTTCAAAAGTTATTAATGAGATTAGTGTGAAAATTAATTGAGTATTTCAAAAGTTATTCATTTAGACGTCAATTCAGACGTTAATTCTCAACCGTTTTCCATGTTATTTCGCAGGCACCATCGGCTGGTACAACGGCAACTGCCCTGTAAATTTGGCGAAGTTTCATTGACTACTTTAAAAGTTATCATTGAGATTAGTGTGAAAATTAATTGAGTATTTCAAAAGTTATTCATTTAGACGTTAATTCAGACGTTAATTCTCAACCGTTTTCCATGTTATTTTGCAGGCATTATCGGCTGGTATTACGGCAATTGCCCTGTAAATTTGGCGAAGATTGATTAAGTACTTCAAAAGTTATTAATGACATTAGTGCGAAATTTCCCTGTAAATTTGGCGAAGTTTGATTAAGTACTTCAAAAGTTATCAAGAAGATTAGTAGAAAATTTAATTGAGTATTTTTAAAAATTATCATTTAGACGTCAATTCAGACGTCAATTCTCAACCGTTTTCCATGTAATTGTGCAGGCACCATCGGCTGGTATTACGGCAACTACCCTGTGAGTTTGGCGACGTTTTATTGACTACTTTAAAAGCTATTAATGAGATTAGTGTGAAATTTGATTGAGTTTTTCAAAAGTTATTCATTTAGACGTCAATTCAGACGTCAATTCTCAACCATTTTTTATGTAATTTTCTAGGCACCATCGGTTGGTATTTAGGCAACTGCCCTGTAAATTTGGCGGAGTTTCAATGATTATTTCAAAAGTTATTAATGAGATTAGTGTGAAATTTGATTGATTATTTTTCAAAGTTATTCATCTAGACGTCAATTCAGACGTCAATTCTCAACCGTTTTCTATGTAATTTTGCAGGCACCATCGGCTGGTACTACGGCAACTGTCCTGTTAATTTGGCGACGATTGATTAAGTACTTCAAAAATTATTAATGACATTAGTGTGAAATTTTCCTGTAAATTTGGCGAAGTTTGATTAAGTACTTCAAAAGGTATTAATAAGATTAGTGTGAAATTTGATTGAGTATTTTTAAAAGTTATTCATTTAGACGTCAATTCAGACGTCAATTCTCAACCGTTTTCCATGTAATTTTGCAGGCACCATCGGCTGGTACTACGGCAACTGCCCTGTAAATTTGGCAAAGTTTCATTGACTACTTTAAAAGTTATTAATGAGATTAGTGTGAAATTTGATTGAGCATTTCAAAAGTTATTCATTTAGACGTCAATTCAGACGTCAATTTTCAACCGTTTTCCATGTTCTTTTGCAGGCGCCATCGACTGGTATTACGGCAACTGCCTTGTAAATTTGGCGGAGTTTCATTGATTACTTCAAAAGTTATTAATGAGATTAGTGTGAAATTTGATTGAGTATTTTTAAAAGTTATTCATTTAGACGTCAATTCAGACGTCAATTCTCTACCGTTTTCCATGTAATTTTGCAGGCACCATCGGCTGGTACTACGGCAACTGCCCTGTAAATTTGGCGAAGATTGATTAAGTATTTCAAAAATTATTAATGACATTAGTGTGAAATTTTCCTGTAAATTTTGCGAAGTTTGATTAAGTACTTCAAAAGTTATCAATAAGATTAGTAGGAAATTTGATTGAGTATTTTTTAAAATTATCATTTAGACGTCAATTCAGACGTCAATTCTCAACTGTTTTCCATGTAATCTTGCAGGCACCATTGGCTGGTACTACGGCAACTGCCTTGTAAATTTGGCGAAGATTGATTGAGTACTTCAAAAGTTACTAATGACATTAGTGTGAAATTTTCATGAAAATTTTTGCGAAGTTTGATTAAGTACTTCAAAAGTTATTAATAAGATCAGTGTGAAATTTGATTTAGTATTTTTAAAAGTTATTCATTTAGACGTCAATTCAGACGTCAATTCTCTACCGTTTTCCATGTAATTTTGCAGGCACCAACGGCTGGTATTACGGCAACTGCCCTGTAAATTTGGCGAAGTTTCATTGACTACTTTGAAAGTTATTAATGAGATAAGTGTGAAATTTGATTGAGTATTTCAAAAGTCATTCATTTAGACGTCAATTCAGACGTCAATTCTCAACCATTTTCTATGTAATTTTGTAGGCACCATCGGCTGGTATTACGGCAATTGTCCTGTAAATTTGGCGGAGTTTCATTTATTACTTCAAAAGTTATTAATGAGATTAGTGTGAAATTTGATTGAGTATTTTTAAAAGTTATTCATTTAGACGTCAATTCAGACGTCAATTCTGAACCGTTTTCCATGTAATTTTGCAGGCACCATCGGCTGGTATTACGGCAACTACCCTGTGAGTTTGGCGACGTTTCATTGACTACTTTAAAAGTTATTAATGAGATTAATGTGAAATTTGATTGAGTATTTTTCAAAGTTATTCATTTAGACGTCAATTCAGACGTCAATTCTCAACCGTTTTCTATGTAATTTTGCAGGCACCATCGGCTGGTACTACGGCAACTGCCCTGTTAATTTGGCGACGATTGATTACGTACTTCAAAAATTATTAATGAAATTAGTGTGAAATTTTCCTGTAAATTTGGCGAAGTTTGATTAAGTACTTCAAAAGTTATTAATAAGATTAGTGTGAAATTTGATTGAGTATTTTTAAAAGTTATTCATTTAGACGTCAATTCAGACGTCAATTCTCAACCGTTTTCTATGTAATTTTGCAGGCACCATCGACTGGTACTACGGCAATTGCCCTGTAAATTTGGCGAAGATTGATTAAGAACTTCAAAAGTTATTGATGACATTAGTGTGAAATTTTCCTGTAAATTTGGCGAAGTTTGATTAGGTACTTCAAAAGTTATCAATAAGACTAGTAGGAAATTTGATACCATCGGCTGGTACTACGGCAACTGCCCTGTGAATTTGTCGACGTTTCATTGACTACTTCAAAAGTTATTAATGAGATTAGTGTGAAAATTAATTGAGTATTTCAAAAGTTATTCATTTAGACGTCAATTCAGACGTTAATTCTCAACCGTTTTCCATGTTATTTCGCAGGCACCATCGGCTGGTACAACGGCAACTGCCCTGTAAATTTGGCGAAGTTTCATTGACTACTTTAAAAGTTATCATTGAGATTAGTGTGAAAATTAATTGAGTATTTCAAAAGTTATTCATTTAGACGTTAATTCAGACGTTAATTCTCAACCGTTTTCCATGTTATTTTGCAGGCATTATCGGCTGGTATTACGGCAATTGCCCTGTAAATTTGGCGAAGATTGATTAAGTACTTCAAAAGTTATTAATGACATTAGTGCGAAATTTCCCTGTAAATTTGGCGAAGTTTGATTAAGTACTTCAAAAGTTATCAAGAAGATTAGTAGAAAATTTAATTGAGTATTTTTTAAAATTATCATTTAGACGTCAATTCAGACGTCAATTCTCAACCGTTTTCCATGTAATTGTGCAGGCACCATCGGCTGGTATTACGGCAACTACCCTGTGAGTTTGGCGACGTTTTATTGACTACTTTAAAAGCTATTAATGAGATTAGTGTGAAATTTGATTGAGTTTTTCAAAAGTTATTCATTTAGACGTCAATTCAGACGTCAATTCTCAACCATTTTTTATGTAATTTTCTAGGCACCATCGGTTGGTATTTAGGCAACTGCCCTGTAAATTTGGCGGAGTTTCAATGATTATTTCAAAAGTTATTAATGAGATTAGTGTGAAATTTGATTGATTATTTTTCAAAGTTATTCATCTAGACGTCAATTCAGACGTCAATTCTCAACCGTTTTCTATGTAATTTTGCAGGCACCATCGGCTGGTACTACGGCAACTGTCCTGTTAATTTGGCGACGATTGATTAAGTACTTCAAAAATTATTAATGACATTAGTGTGAAATTTTCCTGTAAATTTGGCGAAGTTTGATTAAGTACTTCAAAAGGTATTAATAAGATTAGTGTGAAATTTGATTGAGTATTTTTAAAAGTTATTCATTTAGACGTCAATTCAGACGTCAATTCTCAACCGTTTTCCATGTAATTTTGCAGGCACCATCGGCTGGTACTACGGCAACTGCCCTGTAAATTTGGCAAAGTTTCATTGACTACTTTAAAAGTTATTAATGAGATTAGTGTGAAATTTGATTGAGCATTTCAAAAGTTATTCATTTAGACGTCAATTCAGACGTCAATTTTCAACCGTTTTCCATGTTCTTTTGCAGGCGCCATCGACTGGTATTACGGCAACTGCCTTGTAAATTTGGCGGAGTTTCATTGATTACTTCAAAAGTTATTAATGAGATTAGTGTGAAATTTGATTGAGTATTTTTAAAAGTTATTCATTTAGACGTCAATTCAGACGTCAATTCTCTACCGTTTTCCATGTAATTTTGCAGGCACCATCGGCTGGTACTACGGCAACTGCCCTGTAAATTTGGCGAAGATTGATTAAGTATTTCAAAAATTATTAATGACATTAGTGTGAAATTTTCCTGTAAATTTTGCGAAGTTTGATTAAGTACTTCAAAAGTTATCAATAAGATTAGTAGGAAATTTGATTGAGTATTTTTTAAAATTATCATTTAGACGTCAATTCAGACGTCAATTCTCAACTGTTTTCCATGTAATCTTGCAGGCACCATTGGCTGGTACTACGGCAACTGCCTTGTAAATTTGGCGAAGATTGATTGAGTACTTCAAAAGTTACTAATGACATTAGTGTGAAATTTTCATGAAAATTTTTGCGAAGTTTGATTAAGTACTTCAAAAGTTATTAATAAGATCAGTGTGAAATTTGATTTAGTATTTTTAAAAGTTATTCATTTAGACGTCAATTCAGACGTCAATTCTCTACCGTTTTCCATGTAATTTTGCAGGCACCAACGGCTGGTATTACGGCAACTGCCCTGTAAATTTGGCGAAGTTTCATTGACTACTTTGAAAGTTATTAATGAGATAAGTGTGAAATTTGATTGAGTATTTCAAAAGTCATTCATTTAGACGTCAATTCAGACGTCAATTCTCAACCATTTTCTATGTAATTTTGTAGGCACCATCGGCTGGTATTACGGCAATTGTCCTGTAAATTTGGCGGAGTTTCATTTATTACTTCAAAAGTTATTAATGAGATTAGTGTGAAATTTGATTGAGTATTTTTAAAAGTTATTCATTTAGACGTCAATTCAGACGTCAATTCTCAACCGTTTTCCATGTAATTTTGCAGGCACTATCGGCTGGTACTACGGCAACTGCCCTGTAAATTTGGCGAAGATTGATTAAGTACTTCAAAAGTTAAAAATGACATTAGTGTGAAATTTTCCTGTAAATTTGGCGAAGTTTGATTAAGTACTTCAAAAGTTATTAATAAGATTAGTGTGAAATTTGATTGAGTATTTTTAAAAGTTATTCATTTAGACGTCAATTCAGACGTCAATTCTCAACCATTTTCTATGTAATTTTGCTGGCACTATCGGCTGGTATTATGGCAATTGCCCTGGAAATTTGGCGGAGTTTCATTCATTACTTCAAAAGTTATTAATGAGATTAGTGTGAAATTTGATTGAGTATTTTTCAAAGTTATTTATTTAGACGTCAATTCAGACGTCCATTTTCAACCGTTTTCCATGTAATTTTGCAAGCACCATCGGCTGGTATTACGGCAACTGCCCTGTAAATTTGGCGGAGTTTCATTGATTACTTCAAAAGTTATTAATGAGATTAGTGTGAAATTTGATTGAGTATTTCAAAAGTTATTCATTTAGACGTCAATTCAGACGTTAATTCTCAACAATTTTCCATGTAATTTTGCAAGCACCATCGGCTGGTATTACGGCAGTTGCCCTGTAAATTTGGCGAAGATTGATTGAGTACTTCAAAAGTTATTAATGACATTAGTGCAAAATTTTCCTGTAAATTTGGCGAAGTTTGATTAAGTACTTTAAAAGTTATCAATAAGATTAGTAGGAAATTTGATTGAGTATTTTTTTAAATTATCATTTAGACGTCAATTCAGACGTCAATTCTAAACCGTTTTCCATGTAATTTTGCAGGCACCATCGGCTGGTATTACGGCAACTGCCCTGTGAGTTTGGCAACGTTTCATTGACAACTTCAAAAGTTATTAATGAGATTAGTGTGAAATTTGATTGAGTATTTCAAAAGTTATTCATTTAGACGTCAATTCAGACGTCAATTCTCAACCATTTTCTATGTAATTTTGCAGGCACCATCGGCTGGTATTACGGCAACTGCTCTGTAAATCTGGCGGAGTTTCATTGATTACTTCAAAAGTTATTAATGAGATTAGTGTGAAATTTGATTGAGTTTTTTTTTAAAGTTATTCATTTAGACGTCAATTCAGACGTCAATTCTCAACCGTTTTCTATGTAATTTTGCAGGCACCATTAGCTGGTACTACGGCAACTACCCTGTAAATTTGGCAAAGATTGATTAAGTACTTCAAAAATTATTAATGACATTAGTGTGAAATTTTCCTGTAAATTTGGCGAAGTTTGATTAAGTACTTCAAAAGTTATTAATAAGATTAGTGAGAAATTTGATTGAGTATTTTTAAAAGTTATTCATTTAGACGTCAATTCAGACGTCAATTCTAAACCGTTTTCCATGTAATTTTGCAGGCACTATCGGCTGGTACTACGGCAACTGCTCTGTAAATTTGGCGAAGATTGATTAAGTACTTCAAAAGTTATTAATGACATTAGTGTGAAATTTTCCTGTAAATTTGGCGAGGTTTGATTAAGTACTTCAAAAGTTATCAATAAGATTAGTAGGAAATTTGATTGAGTATTTTTAAAAATTATCATTCAGACGTCAATTCAGAGGTCAATTCTCAACCGTTTTCCATGTAATCCTAGACGTTAATTTAGACGTCAATGCAGACGTCAATTCTTAACCGATTTTCCTGTAATAAGGCGTCATTTGCTGCTATCACGGCAACATCCCTGAGAATTTAGTAAAGTTTGAGAGACTACTTCAGAAGTTATTAATGGGATTAGTGTGAAATTTGATTGAGTATTTCAAAAGTCATTCAGTTAGACGTCAATTCAGACGTCAACTCTTAGCCGATTTTCCTATACTTTTACAGGCATTATCTGCTACTACTACGGCGACAGCCTTGAAAATTAAGTAATGTTTGAGCTACTACTTTAAAAGTTATTGATGAGATTATTGTGAAATTTGATTGGGTATTTCAAAATTGAATAATTTAGACGTCAATGCAGGTGTGAATTCTTAACTGATTTTTCCGTAATTTTGCAGACATCATTTGCTGCTATTACGGCGACAGATCTAAAAATTTAGTAAAGTTTGAGTGACTAATTCAAAAGTTATTAATGAGATTAGTGTAAAATTTGATTGAGTATTATAAAAGTTATTCAGTTAGACGTCAATTCAGAAATCAATTCTAGACCGATTTTCCTGTAATTTTTCAGGCGTCATTTGCAGCTATTACGGCAACAGCCCTGAAAATTTAGTAAAGTTTGAGCGACTATTGCAAAAGGTATTAATGAGAATAGTGTGAAATTTGATTGAGTATTTTAAAAGTTATTCATTCAGACTTCAATTCAGACGTCAATTCTCAACCGATTGTCCTGTTATTTTACAGGCATCATCTGCTGCTACTACGGCGATAGCTTTGAAAATTTAGTAATGTTTGAACGACTACTTCAAAAGTCATTACTGAGATTAGTGTGAAATTTGATTGAGTATTTTTAAAAGTTATTCATTTAGACGTCAATTCAGACGTCAATTCTCTACCGTTTTCCATGTAATTTTGCAGGCACCATCGGCTGGTACTACGGCAACTGCCCTGTAAATTTGGCGAAGATTGATTAAGTATTTCAAAAATTATTAATGACATTAGTGTGAAATTTTCCTGTAAATTTTGCGAAGTTTGATTAAGTACTTCAAAAGTTATCAATAAGATTAGTAGGAAATTTGATTGAGTATTTTTTAAAATTATCATTTAGACGTCAATTCAGACGTCAATTCTCAACTGTTTTCCATGTAATCTTGCAGGCACCATTGGCTGGTACTACGGCAACTGCCTTGTAAATTTGGCGAAGATTGATTGAGTACTTCAAAAGTTACTAATGACATTAGTGTGAAATTTTCATGAAAATTTTTGCGAAGTTTGATTAAGTACTTCAAAAGTTATTAATAAGATCAGTGTGAAATTTGATTTAGTATTTTTAAAAGTTATTCATTTAGACGTCAATTCAGACGTCAATTCTCTACCGTTTTCCATGTAATTTTGCAGGCACCAACGGCTGGTATTACGGCAACTGCCCTGTAAATTTGGCGAAGTTTCATTGACTACTTTGAAAGTTATTAATGAGATAAGTGTGAAATTTGATTGAGTATTTCAAAAGTCATTCATTTAGACGTCAATTCAGACGTCAATTCTCAACCATTTTCTATGTAATTTTGTAGGCACCATCGGCTGGTATTACGGCAATTGTCCTGTAAATTTGGCGGAGTTTCATTTATTACTTCAAAAGTTATTAATGAGATTAGTGTGAAATTTGATTGAGTATTTTTAAAAGTTATTCATTTAGACGTCAATTCAGACGTCAATTCTCAACCGTTTTCCATGTAATTTTGCAGGCACTATCGGCTGGTACTACGGCAACTGCCCTGTAAATTTGGCGAAGATTGATTAAGTACTTCAAAAGTTAAAAATGACATTAGTGTGAAATTTTCCTGTAAATTTGGCGAAGTTTGATTAAGTACTTCAAAAGTTATTAATAAGATTAGTGTGAAATTTGATTGAGTATTTTTAAAAGTTATTCATTTAGACGTCAATTCAGACGTCAATTCTCAACCATTTTCTATGTAATTTTGCTGGCACTATCGGCTGGTATTATGGCAATTGCCCTGGAAATTTGGCGGAGTTTCATTCATTACTTCAAAAGTTATTAATGAGATTAGTGTGAAATTTGATTGAGTATTTTTCAAAGTTATTTATTTAGACGTCAATTCAGACGTCCATTTTCAACCGTTTTCCATGTAATTTTGCAAGCACCATCGGCTGGTATTACGGCAACTGCCCTGTAAATTTGGCGGAGTTTCATTGATTACTTCAAAAGTTATTAATGAGATTAGTGTGAAATTTGATTGAGTATTTCAAAAGTTATTCATTTAGACGTCAATTCAGACGTTAATTCTCAACAATTTTCCATGTAATTTTGCAAGCACCATCGGCTGGTATTACGGCAGTTGCCCTGTAAATTTGGCGAAGATTGATTGAGTACTTCAAAAGTTATTAATGACATTAGTGCAAAATTTTCCTGTAAATTTGGCGAAGTTTGATTAAGTACTTTAAAAGTTATCAATAAGATTAGTAGGAAATTTGATTGAGTATTTTTTTAAATTATCATTTAGACGTCAATTCAGACGTCAATTCTAAACCGTTTTCCATGTAATTTTGCAGGCACCATCGGCTGGTATTACGGCAACTGCCCTGTGAGTTTGGCAACGTTTCATTGACAACTTCAAAAGTTATTAATGAGATTAGTGTGAAATTTGATTGAGTATTTCAAAAGTTATTCATTTAGACGTCAATTCAGACGTCAATTCTCAACCATTTTCTATGTAATTTTGCAGGCACCATCGGCTGGTATTACGGCAACTGCTCTGTAAATCTGGCGGAGTTTCATTGATTACTTCAAAAGTTATTAATGAGATTAGTGTGAAATTTGATTGAGTTTTTTTTTAAAGTTATTCATTTAGACGTCAATTCAGACGTCAATTCTCAACCGTTTTCTATGTAATTTTGCAGGCACCATTAGCTGGTACTACGGCAACTACCCTGTAAATTTGGCAAAGATTGATTAAGTACTTCAAAAATTATTAATGACATTAGTGTGAAATTTTCCTGTAAATTTGGCGAAGTTTGATTAAGTACTTCAAAAGTTATTAATAAGATTAGTGAGAAATTTGATTGAGTATTTTTAAAAGTTATTCATTTAGACGTCAATTCAGACGTCAATTCTAAACCGTTTTCCATGTAATTTTGCAGGCACTATCGGCTGGTACTACGGCAACTGCTCTGTAAATTTGGCGAAGATTGATTAAGTACTTCAAAAGTTATTAATGACATTAGTGTGAAATTTTCCTGTAAATTTGGCGAGGTTTGATTAAGTACTTCAAAAGTTATCAATAAGATTAGTAGGAAATTTGATTGAGTATTTTTAAAAATTATCATTCAGACGTCAATTCAGAGGTCAATTCTCAACCGTTTTCCATGTAATCCTAGACGTTAATTTAGACGTCAATGCAGACGTCAATTCTTAACCGATTTTCCTGTAATAAGGCGTCATTTGCTGCTATCACGGCAACATCCCTGAGAATTTAGTAAAGTTTGAGAGACTACTTCAGAAGTTATTAATGGGATTAGTGTGAAATTTGATTGAGTATTTCAAAAGTCATTCAGTTAGACGTCAATTCAGACGTCAACTCTTAGCCGATTTTCCTATACTTTTACAGGCATTATCTGCTACTACTACGGCGACAGCCTTGAAAATTAAGTAATGTTTGAGCTACTACTTTAAAAGTTATTGATGAGATTATTGTGAAATTTGATTGGGTATTTCAAAATTGAATAATTTAGACGTCAATGCAGGTGTGAATTCTTAACTGATTTTTCCGTAATTTTGCAGACATCATTTGCTGCTATTACGGCGACAGATCTAAAAATTTAGTAAAGTTTGAGTGACTAATTCAAAAGTTATTAATGAGATTAGTGTAAAATTTGATTGAGTATTATAAAAGTTATTCAGTTAGACGTCAATTCAGAAATCAATTCTAGACCGATTTTCCTGTAATTTTTCAGGCGTCATTTGCAGCTATTACGGCAACAGCCCTGAAAATTTAGTAAAGTTTGAGCGACTATTGCAAAAGGTATTAATGAGAATAGTGTGAAATTTGATTGAGTATTTTAAAAGTTATTCATTCAGACTTCAATTCAGACGTCAATTCTCAACCGATTGTCCTGTTATTTTACAGGCATCATCTGCTGCTACTACGGCGATAGCTTTGAAAATTTAGTAATGTTTGAACGACTACTTCAAAAGTCATTACTGAGATTAGTGTGAAATTTGATTGAGTATTTCAAAAGTTATTCATTTAGACGTCAATTCAAACGTCAATTCTTAACCGATGTTCCTGTAATTTTGCAGGCATCATCTGGAGCTATTACGGCGACAACCCTAAATATTTAGTAGTCTGATCGACTACTTCAAAGGTAATTGATAAGATTAGTGTGAAATTTGACTTAGTATTTCAAAAGTTATTCATTTAGACGTCAATTCAGACTTGAATTCCCAACTGTTTTTCATGTAAATTTGCAGGCACCCTCGGCTGGTATTGCGTCAATTCAGACGTCAATTCTTAACAGATTTTCCTGTATTTTTGCAGGCATTATGTGCTGCTATGACGGCGACAGCCCTGAATATCTACTAAAGTTTGAGCTATTATTTCAAAGGTTTATAATGAGATTAGTGTGAAATTTGATTGAATATTTCAAAAGTTATTTATTTAGACGTCAATTTAGACGTCAATTCTTAACCGATTTTCCTATAATTTTACAGGCATCATCTGCCACTACTACAGGGACAGCTTTGAAAATTAAGTAATGTTTGAGCTACTACTTCAAAAGTTATTAATGAGATTATTGTGAAATTTGATTGGGTATTTCAAAATTTATTAATTTAGACGTCAATGCAGACGTCAATTCTTAACTGATTTTCCTGTAATTTTGCAGGCATCATCTGCTACTACTACGGTGACAGCCGTGAAAATTAAGTAATGTTTGAGCTACTACTTCAAAAGTTATTAATGAGATTAGTGTGAAATTTGATTGAGTATTTTAAAAGTTATTCATTCAGACGACAATTCTTGACCGATTTTCCTGTAATTTTTCAGGCGTCATTTGCAGCTATTACGGCGACAGCCCTAAAAATTTAGTAAAGTTTGAGCGACTACTGCAAAAGGTATTAATGAGAATAGTGTGAAATTTGATTGAGTATTTCAAAAGTTATTCATTCAGACTTCAATTCAGACGTCAATTCTCAACCGATTGTCCTGTTATTTTACAGGCATCATCTGTTGCTACTACGGCGATAGCTTTGGCAATTTAGTAATGTTTGAACGACTACTTTAAAAGGTATTACTGAGATTAGTGTGGAATTTGATTGAGTATTTCAAAAGTTATTCATTTAGACGTCAATTCAGAAATCAATTCTTAACCGATTTTCCAATAATTTTACAGGCATCATCTGCTACTACTACGGTGACAGCCGTGAAAATTAAGTAGTGTGTGAGCTACTACTTCAAAAGTTATTAATGAGATTAGTGTGAAATTTGATTGAGTATTTCAAAAGTTATTCATTTAGACGTCAATTCAGACATCAATTCTTGACCGATTTTCCTGTAATTTTTCAGGCGTCATTTGCAGCTATTACGACGACAGCCCTGAAAATTTAGTAAAGTTTGAGCGACTATTGCAAAAGGTATTAATGAGAATAGTGTGAAATTTGATTGAGTATTTCAAAATTTATTCATTTAGACATCAATTCAGACGACAATTCTTAACTGATTTTCCTGTAATTTTGCAGGCATTATTTGCAGCTATTACGGCGACAGGCCTGAAAATTTAGTAAAGTTTGTGCGACTACTTCAAAACTTATTAATGAGATTAGTGTTAAATTTGATTGAGTATTTCGAAAGTTATTCATTTAAACGTCAATTCAGACGTCAATTCTCAACCGTTTTATATGCAATTTTGCGCACACCATTCGCAGCCATTACGACGACAGCCCTGTAAATTTGGTGAAGTTTGATGAAGTATTCCAAAATTTATTAATGTGATGCGTTGAAACAACAGTGTTTCCACGTCGCCAGAGCGCTGAAAATGCGGGCCGTCATTGAAACAGCACTGAGTAAGTGCCCCCCATCGTACATGTGTTACTGAGCAGTTCGAACTGACAGGGCAGGTCGCCAGGAGTAAGAGAGTAATTACCAACTCTACAGCGACATAGACCCAATATAGCTACTTTTTTAAGATATGATACCTAGCTGAGTATGAACGAAAAAAGATTGCTTTTCCGATATACCCCTTTTTGAGGGAGATGTGAAACACCCATTTTCACTGTTTGACGACTTTTGACGTCTGATTCGGACGTCAAAATTCGTCCAACGAAAAAAGAAAGAAATGCCAAGACAGCCGCAATGGATACAAAGCCACTGTCTACAATGTGATTAAACAGATCTCTGGGCATTTTAGTTATCATTTTTACCCGTTTTCGATGATATCTAAGTCAATTCTCAACCGATTGTCACGTAATTTTGCAGACACCATCTGCAACTATTATGGCGACTGCCCTAAGAATTTTTAAAGTTTGAGCGAGTACTTCAAAAGTTAATAATGAGATTATTGTGAAATTTTATTGGGTATGTCACAGATTATTAATTTAGACGTCAATGCAGACGTCAACTCCCAACCGTTTTTTATGTCGTTTCGCAGGCACCATCGGCTGGTATTACGGCGACAGCCCTGGAAATTTACTAAAGTTTGAACAACTACTTCAAAAGTCAATAATGAGATTAGTGTGAAATTTGATTGAGTATTTCAAAAGTTATTCATTTAGACATCAATTCTTCACCGATGTTCCTGTAATTTTGCAGGCAATATCTGCTGCTATGACGGCGACAGCCCTGAAAAAATAATAAAGTTTGAGTAACTACTTCAAGAGTTATTAATGAGATTAGTGTGAAATTTGATTGAGTATTTCGGACGTTATTTATTTAGACGTCAATTCAGACGTCAATTCTTAATTGATTTTCCTCTAATTTTGCAAGCATCATCTGCTGCTATGACGGCGACAGCCCTGAAAATTTAGTAAAGTTTGAACGAAGTTATTTATGGGATTAGTGTGAAATTTAATTGAGTATTTCAAAAGTTATTTATTCAGACGTCAATTCAGACGTCAATTCCCAACCGTTTTTTATGTCGTTTCGCAGGCACCATCGGCTGGTATTACGGCGACAGCCCTGGAAATTTACTAAAGTTTGAACAACTACTTCAAAAGTCATTAATGAGATTAGTGTGAAATTTGATTGAGTATTTCAAAAGTTATTCATTTAGACATCAATTCTTCACCGATGTTCCTGTAATTTTGCAGGCAATATCTGCTGCTATGACGGCGACAGCCCTGAAAAAATAATAAAGTTTGAATAACTACTTCAAGAGTTATTAATGAGATTAGTGTGAAATTTGATTGAGTATTTCGGGCGTTATTTATTTAGACGTCAATTCAGACGTCAATTCTTAATTGAATTACCTCTAATTTTGCAAGCATCATCTGCTGCTATGACGGCGACAGCCCTGAAAATTTAGTAAAGTTTGAGCGAAGTTATTTATGGGATTAGTGTGAAATTTAATTGAGTATTTCAAAAGTTATTTATTCAGACGTCAATTCAGACGTCAATTCCCAAGCGAGTTTATGTAATTTCGCATGCACCATCGGCTGGTATTACGGCGGCAGCCCTGAAAATTTAGTAAAGTTTGATTGAGTACGTCAAAAGTTATTAATGAGATTAGTGTAAAATTTGATTGAGTATTTTTAAAAGTTATTCATTTAGACGGCGATTAAGACGTCAATTCTTAACCGATTTCCTGTAATTTTATAGGCTTCTTTTGCTGCTACTACGGCTACAGCCCTGAAAAGTTACTAAACTTTGAGCAACTATTTCGAAAGTTATTAATGAGATTAGTGTGAAATTCGATTGAGTATTTCAAAAGTTATTCATTTAGACGTCAATTCAGACGTCAATTCTTAACCGATTTTACGGCGACAGCCCTGAAAATTTACTAAACGTTGAGCAACTATTTCGAAAGTTATTAATAGGATTAGTGTGAAATTTGATTGAATATTTCAAAAGTTATTCATTTAGACGTTAATTCAGACGTCAATTCTTAACCAATTTTCCTGTAATTTTCCAGGCGTTATTTGCTGCTACTACCAAAGACCCTGTACAATAAGATGATCAACTGACGGATTTCACCATACAAATGCGTGTAATACATTGTGCAGTGCTGTCCCCTTTTAACGGGAGTTGGAACTACGCTTTAGCAAGTGTATCATCATATAAAACAACTGATAATTTCACCACTTTAGCCTCAAAAAAAAAAATGTTTTTCTAGATTTGACAGTTATGACATTATCTCTGCAATATTTATTTTTGAAACAAAAATAACTGCCAATATAGCAGAAAAGTCATATTATCACACAATTTTAGAAATTAAAATGTCTACATTTAAATAACAGAAGAGCTGTGTACAGAAAGTACACAAATATGTGGGCACAGAACGGGAGGGGAGTGACGATATGTCGTCAAGCATATCGACCACAAAGGAGATCGGGACAAAACATTGGTAACAACCATAACTTGGCAGACGTGTATTTTGATTCAAACTTTTATTATTTAAAAAAATTCATTTATAACAAAAAAGCAATATTATAAGATTATAACATGTGAGCATTCTCTCTCGGACCACTGCCATCAATGTCACTGAGGACTGGAGCGTTAGCAGTACCATATACTGATATCTTGAAAACAAGACACGTTCATTTTCATGACACAATTTATTTATAGTTGAATTTTAATAATTTTCTATTTCTCCTGCCGTTACTGGTAAGAAGGTGCTCATTGTTTTCCCACAGTACATGGTGTAGCCGAATGGGGACATAAAAATGTAAAATTAACGTGAAACATTCACAACTTGCACGTGATTTGGTGTATTTGATGATGGTAATTATTTGATCTCTGTTGTGACTCCTATGTAGAATGTGTTCAGGTATATTTCTGAAAATTCATTCATTTGAACTAATTATTTGTATTAAGTTTTGACGTCAAACAAAAGCCCCAGACCTTGAATATTCAAATATTGCTTCTTAAACAGAAATGTATGCAATTTATTAGTCGCATCAAAATTACTTTACATTGATGACATGCAGATCGCGACACTTTGCGACAAAGCTATCCAATGATATATAATATTATACAAAAATATTCTCTTCTTCAATGGTCATACCCGTTTGTGGCGTGAATGATTTCAGCATTGAATGAGCTAATTCTGTGACAAAATCAGCAGTAACCATAATTCGCTTTATACCAACAAAATATTTCTGTTCAGGTATATTCCGAATGGTAAACATGACAAATGATCCATGTCATTAGACTATAATATATATTAATATTATATATATTATTTTCATCGCCCTTATCTTGGTTTTCTTTGTCCGTATCTACCCTTGCACCCATGCCACCTGCCAGCAGATACGAGAAGATGAACCAATGATGGGGTAATGCTGGACCAGCAATATAAACCTTGGACCAGCATTACACTATAATTGAGACGACGTCTTGTGTTAGCTGGGCGTCACCTGTTGTTTGTTAACAATGAATATGCATACTTGTTAATACGGGCGCATCAACCCCTGAGGTACCGAAGGGAAGAAGACAATTAAAAAGTATTGATAACTAATCAACACATTATAGGATAAAAAATTGAAGTAAACCTCCGTCAAAACCTATTTTTCTGATTTTTATGATGTCATTATTACCCGTCGAAATATGGTGAAATCATATTTGATAGAAGGTAAAAGCATTAGTTCCAACCCCCAATACCGGGGGACAGCACTAAGAGCGATTTCACGTTTTGGGGAGAGTTGACTGTCTTATTGTACAGGGTCTTTGCTACTACGGCGACAGCCCTGAAAATTTAGTAGAATTTGAGCAGCTACTTCAAAAGTTATTAATGAGAGTAGTGTGAGATTTGATTGAGTATTTCAAAAGTTATTCATTTAGACGACAATTCAGACGTCAATTCTTAAACGATTTTCCTGTCATTTTGCAGGCGTCATCTGCAGCTATTACAGCGACAGCCCTGAAAATTTAGTAAAGTTTGAGAGACTACTTCAAAAGTTATTAATGAGATTAGTGTGAAATTTGATTGAGTATTTCAAAAGTTATTTATTTAGACGTCAATTCAGACGTCAATTCTCAACCGTTTTACATGCAATTTTGCACACACCATTCGCAGCCATTACGGCGAATGCCCTGTAAATTTGGTGAAGGTTGATCAAGTATTCCAAAAGTTATTAATGTGATGCACTGAAACAACACTGTTTCCAATTCGCCAGAGCGCTGAAAATGCGGGCCGTCATTTAAAAAGCACTGAGTGAGTGCCCCCAATCGTACATGTGTGACTGAGCAGTTCGAGCTGACAGGGAAGGTCGCCAGGACTGAGAGAGTAATTACCAACTCTACAGCGACACAGACCCAATATAGCTTCTTTTTTTTAAGATATGACACCTAGCTGAAAATGAACGAAAAAAGATTGCTTTTCCGATATACCCCTTTTTGAGGGAGATGTTAAACACCCTTTTTCACTGTTTGACGACTTTTGACGTCTCATTCTGACGTCAAAAGTCGTCAAACGAAAAAAGAACGAAATGCCAAGACAGTCGCAATGGCCACAAACCGACTGTCTACAATGCGTTTTCACATATCTCCGGGCATTTTTGTTATAATTTTTACCCGTTTTTCGCTGATATCTCAAACAATTCTTAACCAATTTTAACGTAATATTGCCGACATCATCTGCAACTGTTATGGCGACTGCCCTGAAAAGTTGGTAAAATTTGAGAGAGTACTTCAAAAATTATTAATGAGATTATTGTGAAATTTGATTGGGTATGTCAAAATTTATTAATTTAGACGTCAATTCAGACGTCAATTCTCAACTGATTGCCCTGTAATTTTGCAGACACCATCTGCAACTGTTATGGCGACTGCCCTGAAAATTTAGTAAAGTTTGAGTGACTTCTGCAAAAGTTATTAATGAGATTAGTGTGAAATTTGATTGAGTATTTCAAAAGTTATTCATTTAGACATCAATTCAGACGTCAATTCTCAACCGATTTTCCTGTAATTTTGCAGGCATCATCTGCTGCTACTACGGCAACAGCTCTGAAAATTCAGTAAAGTGTGATAGACTACTTCAAAAATTATTAATGAGATTAGTGTGAAATTTGACTGAGTATTTCAAAAGTTATTCATTTAGACGTCAATTCAGACGTCCATTCTTAACCGATTTTTCTGTTATTTTGAAGGCATCATCTTCTAATACTACGGTGACAGCCCTGAAAATTCAGTGAAGTTTGATCGACTACTTCAAAAGTTATTAATGAGATTAGTGTGAAATTTAATTGAGTATTTCAAAAGTTATTCATTTAGACATCAATTCAGACGTCAATTCTCAACCGATTTTCCTGTAATTTTGCAGGCATCATCTGCTGCTACTACGGCAACAGCTCTGAAAATTCAGTAAAATGTTATCGACTACTTCAAAAATTATTTTTGAGATTAGTGTGGAAATTGATTGAGTATTTCAAAAGTTATTCATTTAGACGTCAATTCAGACGTCCATTCTTAACCGATTGTCCTGTAATTTTGCAGACACCATCTGCAACTGTTATGGCGACTGCTCTGAAAATTTAGTGAAGTTTGAGCGAATTCTGCAAAAGTTATTATTGAGATTAGTGTGAAATTTGATTGAGTACTTCAAAAGTTATTAATGCAAACACTGAGCCAACATTGTTGCAACCTCGGCGATGCGTTTTTCGTTAATATCTCAGTCAATTCTCAACCGTTTTACATGTAATTTTGGACACACCATTCGCAGCCATTACGGCGACTGCCCTGTAAATTTGGTGAAGTTTGGTCAAGTATTCCAAAAGTTATTATTGTGATGCACTGAAACAACACTGTTTCCACGTCGCCAGAGCGCTGAAAATGCGGGCCGCCATTGAAACAGCACTAAGTAAGTGCCCCCCATCGTACTTGTGTGCCTGAGCAGCTCGAACTGACAGGGCAGGTCGCCAAGAGTGAGAGAGTAATTACCAACACTACAGCGACATAGACCCACCATAGTTTTTATCGTACAAAAAACAGACACATAAAATGGGGAAAATTTGTTTATTAAAAATAAACATCAAATTAAACGACTACAAATAAAAAGGGCTTCACTTCAAATGTTGTTAATGTAAACGTGGTTGTAACAGAGTGAAGCCCTAAGACCAAAATAGGTATAAATTTACTTGACAGTCAGTTAACAGGATTAACCAGTGAATATTTATACATGTCTCTAATTGATCTAATCTACTATGAATATTTATACATGTCTCAAATTGATCAAATCTACTAGGACTATTTATACATGTCTCTGATTGATCTAATCTACTATGAATATTTATACATGTCTCTGATTGATCTAATCTACTATTTAAATGTGAACTTTGACTCTTGTATCATTACAAACAAATTAGATAATATCAACCAAACTATCAATAACAATCTAGTAATTGTTCACACAAAACCAAACCTATCAATAACAATCTACTAATTGTTCACATTAATATATTAATGAACATTGACTCTTGTATCATTACATACAAATTACATAATATTGACAAAATCTATCAATAACATTATTAAACAAGATTATCTGTTGTTGAGGAGGGTATGAGAACGGTCAGAAGAAAAATGAACAAAAAACTTGCAGCGGATGGAAGAGGGAGGAGGTGGGATTTTCTTGATAGACATAGAATCTGCTATATAAATTTATATTTCTTTCGGATTAATTTGTGGTTTGAACTACCCTCAAGATTTCATTGCTAAAAGAGACTGTTACAAACAAATCGAGATCCGAACAAACCACGAATTACATAGCTTGGGATTCGCCTAAGATTAATAATCTATTTTGTGTCCGATAAAAAGAGCTTTCATTTTACGAAAACTCTGTATTTATCGTACAAAAAACAGACACATAAAATGGGGAAAATTTGTTTATTAAAAATAAACATCAAATTAAACGACTACAAATAAAAAGGGCTTCACTTCAAATGTTGTTAATGTAAACGTGGTTGTAACAGAGTGAAGCCCTAAGACCAAAATAGGTATAAATTTACTTGACAGTCAGTTAACAGGATTAACCAGTGAATATTTATACATGTCTCTAATTGATCTAATCTACTATGAATATTTATACATGTCTCAAATTGATCAAATCTACTAGGACTATTTATACATGTCTCTGATTGATCTAATCTACTATGAATATTTATACATGTCTCTGATTGATCTAATCTACTATTTAAATGTGAACTTTGACTCTTGTATCATTACAAACAAATTAGATAATATCAACCAAACTATCAATAACAATCTAGTAATTGTTCACACAAAACCAAACCTATCAATAACAATCTACTAATTGTTCACATTAATATATTAATGAACATTGACTCTTGTATCATTACATACAAATTACATAATATTGACAAAATCTATCAATAACATTATTAAACAAGATTATCTGTTGTTGAGGAGGGTATGAAAACGGCACACAGACACAAAGTGTCTGACCCCCACAACACAAACTTACGAATGCATCGTAAGAGCACATATGAATTCCAACCTCTCATCTGTCTAATCCACCATTACTTGCGGCATCAGAAACAACACTAATTCTAAATAGTGAAGTGCTATATAGTCTGAAATTTAGTTTTTAAATTGAAATTAGGATGTCTACAGAAGTGAAACTTGAAATTTACATGTAATGAATAGATAACCGAATAATTAAAATTTCCAAATGTAGATAATAAGGGACACATTATCATAACATCTATTGTATTTATAATTCCTGAAGCAAGTCTGAGTAGTGTTTTGACTGGCTGGATTTATATGTCAGTGGAATTTTATTTTCTGTAAGTGTAAAATCTGACAACAGAAGTATACAGACCTCATTTTGAGCTGACCTAGGTATTGCAGACACACTTTGAAAACATAAGAAGACCACAAAACATAGATTTAGAAGGATTTGAAGCAAATTAGGAACATGAGGAAATGGTCCACATCTTGAGTATTGCTGTATTCACTAAAAATGGTGTTTATGTATATACATTCAAAAGCAAGATCTAAAGAATTCTAAAAAAAAATAATAATAATAATAATTATAATTTCTTACTCACGCAGTTATTGACGAAAAAGTAAAATTTTAGCTTTTTCTTCTCTTCTACGGGAGAAGAAAAAGGACATAAATCATTCACATTTAAAGTAATTCCACCTGTAAGAATGAGCTTGTGGATATTGTATCAAAAACCGACTGGCCGAAATCGGGTTGGCAAATCACTCCCCATCATGTTTTCCATTGTTAGAACAGCTGGCGCAAGTCCTGCCGAACTAACAAATGGAAAATCATATGTTTGGTTCTTCACAAAGTTTATTGCATCTGGCGCAGGTCCGGATGCATCCTGCCCATACTTGCTAACACTGATTTCAGCAGCTGGTGCAAATCCTGATGCTAGAATAAACTAATTCCACCTGTAAGAATGAGCTTGTGGATATTGTATCAAAAAACCGGCTGGCCGAAATCGGGTTGGCAAATCACTCCCCATCCTGTTTTCCATTGTTAGAACAGCTGGCGCAAGTCCTGCCGAACTAACAAATGAAAAATCATATGTTTGGTTCTTCACAAAGTTTATTGCATCCTGCCCATCCTTGCTAGCACTGATTTCAGCAGCTGGCGCAAATCCAGTTGGCAAATCACTCCCCATCATGTTTGCTATAGTTAGAACAGCTGGCGCAAGTCCTGCCGAACTAACAAATGAATAATCATATGTTTGGTTCTTCATGAAGTTCATTGCATCTGGCGCAAGTCCGGATGCATCCTGTCTATCATTACTAGCACTGATTTCAGCAGCTGGCGCAAGTCCTGATGCTAGATTAATCAAGCTAGACAGAGAGCATCATGTAGTTGGCGTATAAGGCATGCAATAATTAATGCGGCCTGTAACAACTGGCCAAGTCTTGTTGTAACTGACCTTGTATTTATTGACTAATAATATGTTCTTGCAGTAGTTTAATTGAATAATTATATTGCTTTTACCTTACACTCCTACACTTGGATACTCTTCCGAATTATTTTAATTTACAAATTATTTATTATATATATATATATCTAAGTAAGAATGATGAAAGATTTAATTCTTGTGGCCATTTTTTTTTTATATTTTTTTTTTATTTTTTTTTATTATTATTTAATTTCAAAGCAGCTGGATCACTAAGCTTTACAAAACAAACAACAAAGAAGAAAACTTAGAAAGAAAAAGGTGACCCAAAACATAATTTCGTAGGATCCACTTGAAACCTAAGGTCACTTTGGCAAAGCCAGAGAATGGCCTACAGGAAAACCAGCCCCTGGGATTATTCCAGAGTCATCACAAATTGGCATAATTGCATTAATTATATAAAATGAAATCAAGAAATTATCAACTATATCTCTTCTCATTAATTTAAATTATTACTAATGAGAACGTTAAATCTTAACTTCCTAACATGAATTATTTTTAAATATCCTTATAAGCACTAATATTGTATATTTTAATTTGAGATTAAGAGTGGCTGGTATGTATGCTTCATTGACCAAAAGTAACAAAAAAAAGAAAACTCCAATCAAAGAGGAATCAGTGGGTCCACCACAAATTGGCATCAGCCAATGTGATTATCGCCTCCAGAGTTTATCAATTCTTGCTAAATCAAATCCTAGAAACAACAATTGCTCCTCTTATTTATTTATATTAATTGGAAATTTTTGCCCTACAAATCACACGATAAAATGTACCCAAAAAATTTAAGTAACAAAGATGAAACTCCAAAAAATGAGGAAAAAGGCCAAAAACATATGTTCCTGACAACAAGACCTATCTGAAACCCCATAAGGCCGCAGTGGCAATGCCAAAGAATGGCCCACAGGAAAAACAGTTCCTGAAAGGAATCAGTGAGTCAACCACAAATTGGCATAAATGCATAAAAGCAGCCAAAGTGGTTATCGCCTCCAGAGTTAATCAATCTTTGTTAAACAAATTCTCTGAGACAATTATCATTGATTTATAAAATTAATATTGTCTATTGCATTAAAGTGAGCACCATCTCAAATGTTTACTCAGCGAATCACAACAAGAATCAATCTTCTTATCAAGATAATATAAAAAGTTGACCCTGCAAATCACACAATAAAATGTACCCAAAAAATTTAAGTAACAAAGATGAAACTCCCAACGAGGAAAAAGGCCAAAAACATATGTTCCTGACAACAAGACCTATCTGAAACCCCATAAGGCCGCAGTGGCAATGCCAAAGAATGGCCCACAGGAAAAACAGTTCCTGAAAGGAATCAGTGAGTCAACCACAAACTAGCATAAAAGCAGCTGAAGTGGTTATCGCCTCAAGAGTTAATCAATCCTTGTTAAACAAATTCTCTGACACAATTATCGTCGATTTATAAAATTAATATTGTCTAAAGTGAACGCCATCTCAAATTTTTACTCAGCGAATCACAACAAGTTAACATAGTACTTTTTCACCTGAATGAAACCAAAATTTTTATATAACAAAGATGAAACTATTTTCCATCCCCCTTGACATATTAAAAGTTATGGAAGCATCATCCAAACCCAAATTTGGATGCAAAAATGCAAATGATTTTTCCATTATGTTCATTGTTATTCCGCAAATGTTTAATAAATGAGAAACAGATCAGTGTTACTCTGCATTATGAGAATTCTTGTTTTATGCTCAATTTGTTAAATTTGATAATTTAATACCAACGGAAATTCACGATTGAAACAAAGAATGAGTGAACGATAATGTAAGGTTTAGAGACTGACTAGACCACATGGAAAGCCAACAATGTCAATGAGACAAAGATAAGGGTCATAATCCAAATAATTGGTCAGACAGATTCAATAACAACCACGCAAAGCTGTTATCAAATATATACACAAACTATTAAAAATATTTGTAACATAAATTTTATTTTTAGATCTTTATAGTCATATAAAAATAAAGTATAGACAGCTACAAATTTTTTATGTGCAATTGGTTATCTCCTCAAAAAGTTCATCAAATCTTGCTATTTTAAATCAAATTTAAAACTGGTGAACTATCACCACTCTCATTGATTTAAATTAAATCAAAATTATATGGTCATTGTGCTTTTAACTTAATTTAAAGTTAACACTAGCGCTTAAATTTCTAAGATTGTATATTTTTTAGACTACATTTTATTAAAATCATGAAAGAACAGTCCAAACCAAATTTAATCCAGATGAATTTTGTATTATGAATTTGTCACTCCAAAAATATGTCACTAGTGACTGGAAGTGCTGCCGACTATTACACTAATAATGACGATTCAACCAGTCTTATGGTAGACTAGTCTACATCATATATTTTAATTTTAATTCCATGAAAATGAGGTTAAGCAGCGCAAATTTTTTGATTTCATGAAATGAAAAGCGATTAGACTAGGCCTATATACGTTTTTGTAGACAGCCACAATTTTGTAATGTGCAATGTCTAGAATTAGACTATTAGATTTAAAATGAATTAGACCAAAGTCTAGTCCTAGCCCTGGCCTAGGGCGGCTAGGCCAGGAGCCTATGGCCATAGTCTATACTAGTCTATAGTATAGTCTGAGTCTACTAACAGTTAGAGTAACAATTAGAGCCGAGTCTAGACACAATCTAGACTCAAGTAACTTTGACATTTGATTAACAGCGCGTACGGATAATACTATTAATAATAGTTAATAAAAACACGAATTCAGCGTGAGCGATAATATAAGAATTTGAAGTGGACTTAGCCACGTGACTGCGACCGGGCCGATGGCAGTCGTTGTTTTTCTACTCTCAACTAGGGCCCAGGGCCATCTTATAACCTGAGAACTATTTTCGAATCGATATTTTACTACGCCATCAATTCCAAAGTGTGTGGCCTAGGGCCATCCAAATTAGGTGTACTTAAACTTTAGTAAACCATGCTTAGAGGGGTGTGGCTTACCAAATTGAGGGGGACCAATCAGCTATCACCTACCAAATAATGAGAGGTGGGCGGGGCGTAGACTGCAGTAGCTCCCTGTTTTACTCCACCTAGCGAGTCAAATGCAGTTTAGTATAGGCCTATATCGCTAGGTGGGATAGTGTGTGTCTGCAACTTGTTTGTTTGGTTTAGCTAGCCTGCATGCAGGCTTCCTGGGCCTTCCGATGATTATTGATCGACCCGGCCATTAGTCCAGTTGGTTTTTATTCGGAACTGTGTATCACTAAGCCGGTGGGCCACCTCAAAGACTGAAATCAGCTTGTGCGCTAGGAAACGTTAAAGTCTCACACAACTAATTATTTGTCCTGGCTTCCATCACCCCTAGCCCAACCTAGCTAGTTCTGGAAAACATGAAAACCCTAGCAGTGGTCTCCCGGGATTGGTCTACAGTATCGCAGAACAGCATTCCACAAAGTAATAAAGTTATTTGACAGTTATTACATAATTGTTTCACAACATTGACTTGCACTCCTGATAAACAAGGATAATACAGTATACTTGCTAAACTTCCACATAATTTTTTTACAGTTTCTTGTCCAAAACACAAGCTCTTCTACTCTAGAGATCGATCTAGATTCATAAATCAATGAAAAAAACAGAAGAGTGTTAGTAATATCAACTTGTCGGGGGAATCACAATCTGTTTGGGTACCGTACATCATAACATAAAATAATTTGATAGTAGTGATTTTAGCCCCATATATTCCTAATGAAGAGCCATAATTTGGGGGGTATCTCTATTTCGTGCTCTATGGATCCTACAATCACGCCAAGGATAGTTCCGAGTTGCCATCTTGATGAATAGTTAGGCTTTCAAATCTGTGGTTTCATCTCATAGAAGAAACCATGGCGCCATATATCCATATTTCGTTCTCTATGGATGTACAATCACACCTGGGATAATTCGGGGTTGCCTTTTTAATGAATAGCTAAGCTTTCACATCCGTGGTTTCATCTCATAGAAGAAACCATGGAGCCGTGGTTTCATCTCATAGAAGAAACCATGGCGCCATATCTCCCTGTTTAGTACTCTATCTATGTACAATCACACCTGGGATAATTCGGGGTTGCCTAGTTAATTAATAGCGAAGCTTTGAAATCCGTGGTTTCATCTCATAGAAGAAACCATGGAGCCGTGGTTTCATTTCATAGAAGAAGCCATGGCACCATATCTCCCTGTTTAGTGCTCTATGTATGTACAATCACACCTGGGATGATTCGGGGTTGCCTAGTTAATGAATAGCAGAGCTTTTAAATCCGTTGTTTCATCTAATAGAAGAAACCACGAAGCCGTGGTTTTATCTCATAGAAGAAACCATGGCACCATATCTCCTTGTTTAGTGCTTTATGAATGTACAATCACACCTGGGATATTTCGGGGTTGCTTTTTAATGAATGGCTAAGCTTTAACATCCGTGGTTTCATCTCATGGAAGAAACCATGGCGCCATATCTCCCTGTTTAGTGCTCTATGTATGTACAATCACACCTGGGATAATTCGGGGTTGCCTAGTTAATGAATAGCGAAGCTTTCAAATCCGTGGTTTCATCTCATAGAAGAAACCACGAAGTCGTGGTTTCATCTCAGAAGAAACCATGGAGCCATATCTCCTTGCTTAGTGCTTTATGGATGTACACTCACACCTGGGATAATTTGGGGTTGCCTAGTTAATTAATAGCTAAGCTTTCAAATCCGTGGTTTCATCTCATAGAAGAAACCACGGAGCCGTGGTTTCATCTCATAGAAGAAACAATGGCGCCATATATCCATCTTTTAAGCTCTATGGGTCTACAATCACACCCGGTATAATTTGGGGTTGCCTAGTTAATTAATAGCTAAGCTTTCAAATCCGTGGTTTCATCTCATAGAAAAAACCATAGAGCCGTGGTTTCATCTCATAGAAGAAACCATGGAGCCGTGGTTTCATCTCATAGAAGAAACCATGGCGCCATATATCCATATTTCGTGCTCTATGGATGTACAATCACACCTGGGATAATTTGGGGTTGCCTAGTTAATGAATAGCTAAGCTTTCAAATCCGTGGTTTCATCTCATAGAAGAAACCATGGAGCCGTGGTTTCATCTCATAGAAGAAACCATCGAGCCGTGGTTTCATCTGGTAGAAGAAACCATGGCGCCATATCTCCCTGTTTAGTACTCCATGTATGTACAATCACACCTGGGATAAATTGGGGTTGCCTAGTTAATGAATAGCGAAGCTTGCAAATCCGTGGTTTCATCTCATAGAAGAAACCACGAAGCCGTGGTTTCATCTCATAAAAGAAACCATGGCGCCATATCTCCTTGTTTAGTGCTTTATGGATGTACAATCACATCTGGGATAATTCGGGGCTGCCTAGTTAATGAGTAGCGAAGCTTTCAAATCCGTGGTTTCATCTCATAGAACAAACCACGAAGCCGTGGTTTCATCTTATAGAAGAAACCATGGAGCCATATATCCCTATTTCGTGCTCTATGGATGTACAATCACACCTGGGATAATTTGGGGTTGCCTAATTAATGAATAGCTAAGCTTTCAAATCCGTGGTTTCATCTCATAGAAGAAACCATGGAGCCGTGGTTTCATCTCATAGAAGAAACCATGGAGCCGTGGTTTCATCTCATAGAAGAAACCATGGCGCCATATCTCCCTGTTTAGTGCTCTATCTATGTACAATCACACCTGGGATAATTTGGGGTTGCCTAGTTAATGAATAGCTAAGCTTTCAAATCCGTGGTTTCATCTCATAGAAGAAACCATGGAGCCGTGGTTTCATCTCATAGAAGAAACCATGGCGCCATATCTCCCTGTTTAGTGCTCTATCTATGTACAATAACACCTGGGATAATACGGGGTTGCCTAGTTAATTAATAGCGAAGCTTTGAAATCCGTTGTTTCATCTCATAGAAGAAACCATGGAGCCGTGGTTTCATCTCATAGAAGAAACCATGGCGCCATATCTCCCTGTTTAGTGCTCTATTTATGTACAATCACACCTGGGATAATTTGGGGTTGCCTAGTTAATGAATAGCTAAGCTTTCAAATCCGTGGTTTCATCTCATAGAAGAAACCATGGAGCCGTGGTTTCATCTCATAGAAGAAACCATGGCGTCATATCTCCCTGTTTAGTGCTCTATCTATGTACAATAACACCTGGGATAATACGGGGTTGCCTAGTTAATTAATAGCGAAGCTTTGAAATCCGTTGTTTCATCTCATAGAAGAAACCATGGAGCCGTGGTTTCATCTCATAGAAGAAACCATGGCGCCATATCTCCCTGTTTAGTGCTCTATTTATGTACAATCACACCTGGGATGATTCGGGGTTGCCTAGTTAATAAATAGCAGAGCTTTTAAATCCGTGGTTTCATCTCATAGAAGAAACCACGAAGCCGTGGTTTCATCTCATAGAAGAAACCATGGCGCCATATCTCCTTGTTTAGTGCTTTATGAATGTACAATCACACCTGGGATATTTCGGGGTTGCTTTTTAATGAATGGCTAAGCTTTCACATCCGTGGTTTCATCTCATGGAAGAAACCATGGCGCCATATCTCCCTGTTTAGTGCTCTATGTATGTACAATCACACCTGGGATAATTCGGGGTTGCCTAGTTAATGAATAGCGAAGCTTTCAAATCCGTGGTTTCATCTCATAGAAGAAACCACGAAGTCGTGGTTTCATCTCATAGAAGAAACCATGGCGCCATATCTCCTTGCTTAGTGCTTTATGGATGTACAATCATATCTGGGATAATTCGGGGTTGCCTAGTTGATGAGTAGCGAAGCTTTCAAATCCGTGGTTTCATCTCATAGAACAAACCACGAAGCCGTGGTTTCATCTCATAGAAGAAACCATGGAGCCATATATCACTATTTCGTGCTCTGTGGATGTACAATCACATCTGTGATAATTCGGGGTTGCCATCTGAATGAATAGCTAAGCTTTCAAATCCGTGGTTTCATCTCATAGAAGAAACCATGGAGCCGTGGTTTCATCTCGTAGAAGAAACCATGGCGCCATATATCCATATTTCGTGCTCTATATTTGCACAATCACACCTGGGATATTTCGGGGTTGCCTTTTTAATGAATAGCTAAGCTTTCACATCCGTGGTTTCATCTCATAGAAGAAACCATGGCGCCATATTTCCCTGCTTAGTGCTTTATGGATGTACAATCACACCTGGGATAATTTGGGGTTGCCTAGTTAATGAATAGCTAAGCTTTCAAATCCGTGGTTTCATCTCATAGAAGAAACTATGGAGCCGTGGTTTCATCTCATAGAAGAAACCATGGAGCCGTGGGTTTCATCTGGTAGAAGAAACCATGGCGCCATATTTCCCTGCTTAGTGCTCTATGTATGTGCACTCACACCTGGGATAATTTGGGGTTGCCTAGTTAATGAATAGCTAAGCTTTCAAATCCGTGGTTTCATCTCATAGAAGAAACTATGGAGCCGTGGTTTCATCTCATAGAAGAAACCATGGAGCCATGGTTTCATCTGGTAGAAGAAACCATGGCGCCGTATTTCCCTGCTTAGTGCTCTATGTATGTGCACTCACACCTGGGATAATTTGGGGTTGCCTAGTTAATGAATAGCTAAGCTTTCAAATCCGTGGTTTCATCTCATAGAAGAAACCATGGAGCCGTGGTTTCATCTCATAGAAGAAACCATGGCGCCATATCTCCCTGTTTAGTGCTCTATCTATGTACAATCACACCTGGGATAATTCGGGGTTGCCTAGTTAATGAGTAGCGAAGCTTTCAAATCCGTGGTTTCATCTCATAGAAGAAACCATTGAGCCGTGGTTTCATCTCATAGAAGAAACCATGGCGCCATATCTCCCTGTATAGTGCTCTATCTATGTACAATCACACCTGGGATAATTCGGGGTTGCCTAGTTAATTAATAGCGAAGCTTTGAAATCCGTGGTTTCATCTCATAGAAGAAACCATGGAGCCGTGGTTTCATCTCATAGAAGAAGCCATGGCGCCATATCTCCCTGTTTAGTGCGCTATGTATGTACAATCACACCTGGGATGATTCGGGGTTGCCTAGTTAATGAATAGCAGAGCTTTTAAATCCGTGGTTTCATCTCATAGAAGAAACCACGAAGCCGTGGTTTTATCTCATAGAAGAAACCATTGCGCCATATCTCCTTGTTTAGTGCTTTATGAATGTACAATCACACCTGGGATATTTCGGGGTTGCTTTTTAATGAATGGCTAAGCTTTCACATCCGTGGTTTCATCTCATGGAAGAAACTATGGCGCCATATCTCCCTGTTTAGTGCTCTATGTATGTACAATCACACCTGGGATAATTCGGGGTTGCCTAGTTAATGAATAGCGAAGCTTTCAAATCCGTGGTTTCATCTCATAGAAGAAACCACGAAGTCGTGGTTTCATCTCAGAAGAAACCATGGAGCCATATCTCCTTGCTTAGTGCTTTATGGATGTACACTCACACCTGGGATAATTTGGGGTTGCCTAGTTAATTAATAGCTAAGCTTTCAAATCCGTGGTTTCATCTCATAGAAGAAACCACGGAGCCGTGGTTTCATCTCATAGAAGAAACAATGGCGCCATATATCCATCTTTTAAGCTCTATGGGTCTACAATCACACCCGGTATAATTTGGGGTTGCCCAGTTAATTAATAGCTAAGCTTTCAAATCCGTGGTTTCATCTCATAGAAAAAACCATAGAGCCGTGGTTTCATCTCATAGAAGAAACCATGGAGCCGTGGTTTCATCTCATAGAAGAAACCATGGCGCCATATATCCATATTTCGTGCTCTATGGATGTACAATCACACCTGGGATAATTTGGGGTTGCCTAGTTAATGAATAGCTAAGCTTTCAAATCCGTGGTTTCATCTCATAGAAGAAACCATGGAGCCGTGGTTTCATCTCATAGAAGAAACCATCGAGCCGTGGTTTCATCTGGTAGAAGAAACCATGGCGCCATATCTCCCTGTTTAGTGCTCCATGTATGTACAATCACACCTGGGATAAATTGGGGTTGCCTAGTTAATGAATAGCGAAGCTTGCAAATCCGTGGTTTCATCTCATAGAAGAAACCACGAAGCCGTGGTTTCATCTCATAAAAGAAACCATGGCGCCATATCTCCTTGTTTAGTGCTTTATGGATGTACAATCACATCTGGGATAATTCGGGGCTGCCTAGTTAATGAGTAGCGAAGCTTTCAAATCCGTGGTTTCATCTCATAGAACAAACCACGAAGCCGTGGTTTCATCTTATAGAAGAAACCATGGAGCCATATATCCCTATTTCGTGCTCTATGGATGTACAATCACACCTGGGATAATTTGGGGTTGCCTAATTAATGAATAGCTAAGCTTTCAAATCCGTGGTTTCATCTCATAGAAGAAACCATGGAGCCGTGGTTTCATCTCATAGAAGAAACCATGGAGCCGTGGTTTCATCTCATAGAAGAAACCATGGCGCCATATCTCCCTGTTTAGTGCTCTATCTATGTACAATCACACCTGGGATAATTTGGGGTTGCCTAGTTAATGAATAGCTAAGCTTTCAAATCCGTGGGGCTAGTGTTACAACGGCCTTTGTGAGCGCAGGCCGATATAGCGCTATGAATGACAGAAACCTTTATTATCGCCCAAGCCAAGGCTTGAACTTGGTACGAAAGATTATCTTTCCCAGTTAGCTTTTTGGAAGTTTTGCTAGATGAGGGGTTTATTCTCCGATATAACTTCTATTTTGATCAGACATGTCAGATAAAAAAAACACGACAGATACGTTTTTATACAAATATAAAAAGTTGACAGATTGATGTTTGCAAAGTTAAAGTGAATTGCCAGAAACACTTTTTTGTCAGACTAACGCTGATTGGCCCCCCGAACCACGTGGGATCAGAATAACGCTGATTGGCTCCCCTCAATTTGGTGGACAACACTGGTGTTAGATGGCCCCAGGCCACACAACTGATACGTAGATGGTCCCACACTTCAAATAGATGACCCCATACCAGGCCACACACTTTAACTAGATGGCCACAGGCCCCTCACTTCAAGTTGATGACTCATGCCACACACTTGCAATAGATGGCCCCAGGCCACACACTTCAAGTTGATGGCCCCAGGCCACACACTGTAAGTTGATTGCCTCAGGCCACACACTTCAAATAGATGGCCCCAGGCCACACACTTTAAGTTGATGGCCCCAGGCCACACACTGTAAGTTGATGGCCTCAGCCCACACACTTCAAATAGATGGCACCAGGCCACACAATTTAAGTTGATGGCCCCAGGCCACACACTTCAAATAGATGGCCCCAGGCCACACAATTTAAGTTGATGGCCCCAGGCCACACACTTCAAAAAGTGATGGACCCCAGGCCACACACTTTAAATTGATGGCCCCAGGCCACACACTGTAAGTTGATGGCCCTAGGCCACACATTTTAAATAGATGGCCCCAGGCCACACAATTTAAATTGATAGCCCCAGGCCACACAATTTAAGTAGATATGGCCCCAGGCCACACACTTTAAGTTGATGGCCCCAGGCCACACACTGTAAGTCGATGGCCTCAGGCCACACACTTCAAATAGATGGCACCAGGCCACACAATTTAAGTTGATGGCCCCAGGCCACACACTTCAAATAGATGGCACCAGGCCACACAATTTAAGTTGATGGCCCCAGGCCACACACTTCAAAAAGTGATGGCCCCAGGCCACACACTTTTAATTGATGGCCCCAGGCCACACACTGTAAGTTGATGGCCCTAGGCCACACATTTTAAATAGATGGCCCCAGGCCACACAATTTTAATTGATGGCCCCAGGCCACACAATTTAAGTAGATATGGCCCCAGGCCACACACTTTAAGTTGATGGCCCCAGGTCACACACTTTAAGTTGATGGCTCCATGCCATACACCTTAAATTGATGGCCCCAGGACACACACTTTTAATTGATGGCCCCAGGCCACACACTTTGTGTTATCGAGGCCTATGCTAAAACTGTGTGGTCTGGGAACATATCTAATAAAGTGTGTGGCCTAGGGCCATCAATTAAAAGTGTATGGCCTGGGGCCATCAACCTAAAGTGTGTGGCCTGGGGCCATCAACCTAAAGTGTGTGGCCTGGGGCCATCAACCTAAAGTGTGTGGCCTGGGGCCATCAACCTAAAGTGTGTGGCCTGGGGCCATCAACGTAAAGTATGTGGCCTGGGGCCATCAACTGAAAAAGTGTGTGGCTGCATACTAAGTTAAAGTATATGGCCTGGGGCCATCAACCTAAAGTGTGTGGCCTGGGGCCATCAACCTAAAGTGTGTGGCCTGGGGCCATCAAGCTAAAGTGTGTGGCTTGGGGCCATCAACTTAAAAAGTGTGTGGCTGCAGGCCGCATATACTAAGTTAAGGTATATGGCCTGGGGCCATCTATTTAAAGTGTGTGGCCTGGGGCCATCCACGTATCAGGTGTGTGGCCTGTAGCCATCTATTTGAATAATGTGATCTGATTTGAGCGACGTCATGACATCCCAGTTAACACAATACATCTGTAATCACATTTATACAACGCCGCCCCAACATTGTATAAATGTTATACAAATATGTTGTGTTTACTGGGATCTATGTGGCAAAAAGGTTACAAGAAGGGGTGGTAACGTGATCTGCAATCCGCGTGAAGATGTAGTCCCAAGCACAGAAATGAATGGCCCTGGGCCCTAGTTGAGAGTAAGTTAACAACAGCTGCGGATCGATGTCGGCGATGTCAATCGAAGTCATAATCTAAAAAACCACTGACACATGGTTGAATATATTCAAAAACAATGCAAAACTATATCTATCATATAAAAGAACTATTGAAACGTTTTTAAAATACAAGATTTTCTTGATAGACATAGAATCTGCTATATAAATTTATATTTCTTTCGGATTAATTTGTGGTTTGAACTACCCTCAAGATTTCATTGCTAAAAGAGACTGTTACAAACAAATCGAGATCCGAACAAACCACGAATTACATAGCTTGGGATTCGCCTAAGATTAATAATCTATTTTGTGTCCGATAAAAAGAGCTTTCATTTTACGAAAACTCTGTATTTTTTTTTAAGATATGATACCTAGCTGAAAATAAACGAGAAAAGATTGCTTTTCCGATATACCCCTTCTTGAGGGAGATGTGAAACACCCTTTTTCACTGTTTGACGACTTTTGACTTCTCATTCTGACGTCAAAAGTCGTCAAACGAAAAAAGAACGAAATGCTAAGACAGTCGCAATGGCCACAAACCGACTGTCTACAATGCGTTTTCACAAATTTCTGGGCATTTTTGTTATAATTTTTACCCGTTTTTCGCTGATATCTCGAACAATTCTTAACCAATTTTAACGTAATTTTGCAGAAATCATCTGAAACTGTTATGGCGACTGCCCTGAAAAGTTGGTAAAATTTGAGAGAGTACTTCAAAAGTTATTAATGAGATTATTGTGAAATTTGATTGGATATGTCAAAATTTATTAATTTAGACGTCAATTCAGACGTCAATTCTTAACCGATTTCCCCGTAATTTTGCAGGCATCATCTGCTGTAATTACGACGACAGCCCTGAAAATTTAGTAAAGTTTGAGCGACTTCTTCAAAAGTTATTTATGAGATTAGTGTGGAAATTGATTGAGTATTTCAAAAGTTATTCATTTAGACGTCAATTCAGACGTCCATTCTTAACCGATTTTCTTGTAATTTTGCAGGCATCATCTGCTGCTGCTACGACAACAGCCCTAGAAATTCTGTAAAGTTTGATCGACTACTTCAAAAATTATTAATGAGATTAGTGTGAAATCTGATTGAGTATTTCAAAAGTTATTCATTTAGACATCAATACAGACATCAATTCTCAACCGATTTTCCTGTAATTTTACAGGCATCATCTGCTACTATTACGGCGACAGCTCTGAAAATTTAGTCAAGTTTGAGCAACTATTTCAAAAGTTATTATTGAGATTAGTGTGAAATTTGATTGAGTATTTCAAAAGTTATTCATTTAGACGTCAATGCAGACGTTAATTCTCAACCGTTTTTCATGCAATGTTGCAAGCACCATCGTCTGGTATTACGACAACAGCCCTGTAAATTTGGCAAAGTTTAATTAGGTACTTCAAAAGTTATTAATGCAAAACACTGAGCCAACATTGTTGCAACGTCGCGGAGCGTTTTTCGTTAATATCTAAGTCAATTCTCAACCGTTTTCCTGTAATTTTGCACACACCATTCGCAGCCATTACGGCGACTGCTCTGTAAATTTGGTGAAGTTTGATCAAGTATTCGAAAAGTTATTAATGTGATGCACTGAAACAACACTGTTTCCACGTCGCCAAGGCGCTAAAAATGCGGGCCGTCATTCAAACAGCACTAAGTAAGTGTGCCCCATCGTACATGTGTGCCTGAGCAGTTCGAACTGACAGGGCAGGTCGCCAGGAGTGAGAGTAATTATCAACACTGCAGCGACATAGACCCAACATAGTTTTTTTTTAAGATATGATACCTACCTGAAAAAAAACGAGAAAAGATTGCTTTTCCGATATACCCCTTTTTGAGGGAGATGTGAAACACCCTATTTTCACTGTTTGACGACTTTTGACGTCTCATTCTGACGTTAAAAGTCGTCAAACGAAAAAAGAACGAAATGCTAAGACAGTCGCAATGGCCACAAACCCACTGTCTACAATGCGTTTTCACAGATCTCTGGGCATTTTTGTTATAATTTTTATCCGTTTTTCGCTGATATCTCGAACAATTCTTAACCAATTTTAACGTAATTTTGCAGAAATCATCTGCAACTGTTATGGCGACAGCCCTGAAAAGTTAGTAAAATTTGAGAGAGTACTTCAAAAGTTATTAATGAGATTATTGTGAAATTTAATTGGGTATGTCAAAATTTATTAATTTAGACGTCAATTCAGACGTCAATTCTTAACCGATTTCCCAGTAATTTTGCAGGCATCATCTGCTGCAATTACGACGACAGCCCTGAAAATTTACTAAAGTTTGAGCGACTTCTTCAAAAGTTATTAATGAGATTAGTGTGGAAATTGATTGAGTATTTCAAAAGTTATTCATTTAGACGTCAATTCAGACGTCCATTCTTAACCGATTTTCTTGTAGTTTTGCAGGCATCATCTGCTGCTACTACGACAACAGCCCTGAAAATTCTGTAAAATTTGATCGACTACTTCAACAATTATTAATGAGATTAGTGTGAAATTTGATTGAGTATTTCAAAAGTTATTCATTTAGACATCAATTCAGACATCAATTCTCAACCGATTTTCCTGTAATTTTGAAGGCATCATCTGCTGCTATTACGGCGACAGCTCCGAAAATTTAGTCATGTTTGAGCGACTATTTCAAAAGTTATTATTGAGATTAGTGTGAAATTAGATTGAGTATTTCAAAAGTTATTCATTTAGACGTCAATTCAGACGTCAATTCTCAACCGTTTTTCATGTAATGTTGCAGGCACCATCGTCTGGTATTACGACAACAGCCCTGTAAATTTGGCAAAGTTTGATTAGGTACTTCAAAAGTTATTAATGCAAAACACTGAGCCAACATTGTTGCAACGTCGGCGGAGCGTTTTTCGTTAATATCTCAGTCAATTCTCAACCGTTTTCCTGTAATTTTGCACACACTATTCGCCGCCATTACGGCGACTGCTCTGTAAATTTGGTGAAGTTTGATCAAGTATTCCGATAGTTATTAATGTGATGCACTGAAACAACACTGTTTCCACGTCGCCAGAGCGCTGAAAATGCGGGCCGTCATTCAAACAGCACTAAGTAAGTGCCCCCCATCGTACATGTGTGACTGAGCAGTTAGAACTGACAGGGCAGGTCGCTAGGAGTGAGAGCGTAATTACCAACACTACAGCGACATAGAACCAACATAGTTTTTTTTTAAAGGTATGATACCTAGCTGAAAATAAACGAGAAAAGATTGCTTTTCCGATATACCCCTTTTTGAGGGAGATGTGAAACACCATATTTTCACTGTTTGACGACTTTTGACGTCTCATTCTGACGTCAAAAGTCGTCAAACGAAAAAAAAAACGAAATGCAAAGACAGTCGTAATGGCCACAAACCCACTGTCTACAATGCGTTTTCACATATTTCTGGGCATTTTTGTTATAATTTTTACCCGTTTTTCGCTGATATCTTGAACAATTCTTAACCAATTTTAACGTAATTTTGCAGAAATCATCTGCAACTGTTATGGCGACTGCCCTGAAAAGTTGGTAAAATTTGAGAGAGTACTTCAAAAGTTATTAATGAGATTATTGTGAAATTTGATTGGGTATGTCAAAATATATTAATTTAGACGTCAATTCTTAACCGATTTCCCCGTAATTTTGCAGGCATCATCTGCTGCAATTACGACGACAGCCCTGAAAATTTAGTAAAGTTTGAGCGACTTCTTCAAAAGTTATTTATGAGATTAGTGTGGAAATTGATTGAGTATTTCAAAAGTTATTCATTTAGACGTCAATTCAGACGTCCATTCTTAACCGATTTTCTTGTAATTTTGCAGGCATCATTTGCTGCTATTACGGCGACAGCCCTGAAAATTTAGTAAAGTTTCAGCAACTGCTTCAAAAGTTATTAATGAGATTAGTGTAAAATTTGCTTGAGTATTTCAAAAGTTATTCATTTAGACGTCAATGCAGACGTCAATTCTTAACCGATTTTCCCGTAATTTTGCAAGCATTATCTGCTGCTATTACGGCGACAGCCCTGAAATTTTAGTAAAGTTTGAGCGAATATTTCAAAAGTTATTAATGAGATTAGTGTGAAATTTGATTGAGTATTTCAAAAGTTATTCATTTAGACGTCAATTGAGACGTCACTTCTGAACCGATTTTCCTGTAATTTTGCAAGCATTATCAGCCGCTATTACGGCGACAGCCCTGAAAATTTAGTAAAGTTTGAGCGAATATTTCAAAAGTTATTAATGAGATTAGTGTGAAATTTGATTGAGTATTTCAAAAGTTATTCATTTAGACGTCAATTGAGACGTCACTTCTGAAACGATTTTCCTGTAATTTTGCAAGCAATATCTGCTGCTATTATGGCGACAGCACTTAAAATTTAGTAAAGTTTGAGTGACTACTTAAAAAATTATTAATGAGATTAGTGTGAAATTTGAATGAGTATTTTAAAGGTTATTCATTTAGAAGTCAATTCAGACGTCAATTATCAGCCGTTTTCCATGTAATTTTGCAGGCACCATCGGCTGGTATTACAACAACACCCTTGTAAATTTGGCAAAGTTCAATAGCGAACTTCAAAAGTTATTAATGCGAAACACTGAGCCAACATTGTTGCAACGTCGGCAGAGCGTTTTTCGTTAATATCTCAGTCAATTCTCAACCGTTTTAAATTTAATTTTGCACACACCATTCTCAGTCATTACGTAAATATGGTGAAGTTTGAGCAAGTATTCCAAAAGTAATTAGGGACTACTACAAAAGTTATTAATGAGATAAGTGTGAAATTGCATGGAGTATTTCAAAAGTTATTCATTTAGACGTCAATTCAGACGTCACTTCTCAACCGTTTTTCATGTAATTTTGCAGGTACCATCGGCTGGTATTATGGCAACTGCCCTAAAAATTGAGCGACTACTTCAAAAGTTATTAATTAAGTGAGTGATGCTAGTCTTTATTTGATCACTCAAAACATGAAGATGGATTATATTCCTCCAACAATATATGCCCTCGAACAACACCTGAAAAGGGCTGTTAATTAAGCTGGCCATATTTGGGGACAGCTGTCTTGTTGCTGACCCTGATGGGCCATGGGCTATAGGCACCCCACGTGCACCCCCACAACTCACCCCACCAATTTTTTTTACCTTGATATGTCAAAAAACATGAAATGAGATGTTAAAGGCCAAAAGAGACCACCAGGGCTCGAATTTCGAATCCTGTGTTAGGAGGGCAGTGTCATCTCATTCATCTCACCATCCTCAGGAGGTTCTCCTGGCCCAGTTTATTATCTCACGTTTTTTCACTGCACATAGTTGCATGAGTTTTAAACATCCCACTGGTAGTTGTGCTATTGTGGTTAAATGTTTTATATATTTGCAAGTAAAAAATATCTTGTGATAACGGAAAGTGGCCTGTTTATATTTCATTATCTGATTATGTCAACAAAATATATCATATGTGAATCCAACACTTTCCCATGGATATCAAATTTTGCTGTTTATATATAATTTTATATTGTTTTTTAAAGTTGACACTTATCTGTTTGATACATAGTTTATTGAATTCCTTGTTTTACACACCAAAATTATTTTTGGCTTTCTAATCATTGCCAAAAATGTGTTTCCCTTGCATCCATTATTAACAAAACAAACACTTTTGGTGTATTATGTAGGCCCTATTAATTGTAGTTGATTGGAGCATAAATAAATGAATTTGAATTTGTGCTGCTACATCCCTATATACGGTTTTAAAAATGTTTCAGATTAATAGGAATATCACTAAATTTGATAAAATAGTTTTTGTTAGATGCTTAGTTAATCCAATAATTCAATATTGGATATGTCTATTTTTCATAAATAATACTATTTTTATTTATTATTATTATTTATTTAAAGCTAGAAATTGTATCAGCAATTACAGCTTCAAGTCAATGAAAAATACACACAAACAATTCAGCTGTAGGCCTACAAGGGTTAGGTTTATAGTAGCAAAAGTGACTGTGAAGCGAATTGGGACAAATTATGATATCCCCTGCTTAATACTTTATCGAAAACAAGATATGATCGTCATTTGAGGACCGGTGGATTGGCTATGAAGTGATAGTGTCAGCGCAGTGCTGTACACATATCTACATGCTTGATCTACGCAACACTTTTTTATATAAGCATTGATTAACCTTAACAGCCTAGTGAATACTGTAAATAGCATGACCTTAATTCTCAAGATTTAGCTACATGATACTAAATTCTGTTTATGTGAACATCCAAAAATGTTTCACTATATGACAATATGTTTCTAAACATATTGTCAAACAAATATTAGAGGTTTAACACTTTGCCTGCTAATCACGACTGTAGCCGTTTTTAATCCGGTTTTATTATCTGGTTCACCGTTAAACCACTGTTATTGAGAATAAAATTATTGTTTAAACAAATATAAGTAATTTCAACCACTTGAGGTTGTGGATCTCAATAGCAAGACACAAACTCAAGTGGTTGAAAAGTTAATATAAATTAATATGTCATCACATAAACAAACTGAACACAATTGAAGTTGAAAATAACTACACTGAATGGAGCAAGTTACGGCAACTCTCCTAAAAATAACAAGACATCATATTATTGTAATTAAACTACTTCATTTAACATGTTTAAGAAACAACATAATTTAATAGAAGTATGTCATAACTGGGCTTTGCAACACTGTATTTATTCTAAATGCTCATATTCCAATAAACACCCCCCCCCCCTGATTTGAGAATAAAACCCACGATCATGTACACTATCAAATTATGATCATTGAAACTAATCTAATAAGCTCCCATCCCCATGTATGTATCTCCGGAGTATTTTAATTAACACCTGTGGCGTTTATCTTATTATAAACAGTACTTTCTTTAGATCCGGATTGTTATTCTAAGGCAGCTGGCTTTCGAGCTTGCTTGGCCCAAAAAGGGGCAAATACCTGAAATGTTTATCTGGTAGAAAAGTATTGGAAATGAGAGATGTTCAAGCTAGAGTACCGTTGATCCCAGATACCTCAAGACACATTTTTTCCCACTGTTAGCACATTTTATTTTTTAATACATTCACAATGACACATTTGTGACAATTTTATATTTAAAATAATATCTTAACATTAACCCGTTCAGAGTGAGGACAGATTTTATAATCTGACGTTTACAAACATCAGATCCTGACATCTAAATGACAGAGTGAAATATTTATAATGGCCTTAGAACCATAACTTCTGTATTCAAAAGAAGCAGAAACCGCTATCTATGACATGAATTATGATTTCCAATTGAAGAATCTTTTTGGTCTCGATGCATGGTTTATACAAAAATATTTCAATGATTAAAGGGTTATATGACGATAAGGTAATGTTTATCAAAATATGAAATTTTTCTGTTTCCTCTACAGGTATAGTTGCATTTATATGAACAAGAAAACAGTTTCTTAAAAACAATAAGTATTTTTTTTAAATCACTACAACCAATAATTAATATAGTGATTAAGTGCTATGTACATCAAGTGATATCAATAATACAGGTGCTATGTATTCTTGGTGATATGTATTTTTCTCTGATGTTCTTTGAGCTTAAAACGTGCGTCAAACGTCGTTCCACATACATCACAAATGAAAGGCTTTGTCTGTGAATGAAGCCTCTCATGTTTCTTTAGGTCACTTGCCACAGCAAAACCTTTGCCACACAAGGGACAAGTGTGAGGTTTTTCAGTGGAATGTCTACGTTGTATGTGCAACTTAAGTAACGAGGCATCACTAAAACCCTTTGAGCAGACATCACAGAGAAATGGTCTTTCTTTTTTATGTACTACACGCTCATGTTTCCTGACATCTCCTTTCTGAGTAAATGTTTTGTGGCATAGCTTACAGGAGTAAGGCTTTTCCCCTGTATGTGAACGCATGTGAATCTTCAGACTGAAAGACCGGTAGTATCTCTTACAGCAAATCGCACACACATGTCTTTTGCAGGTGTGTGCAGACAAATCTTCAGACCTGGTGAACATTTTATTGCAGTCATTACAATTCAAATAAATGTCGACATCCTTGTGTTCCTCTTTGTGAATTTCCAGGCTTGAAGCATCACTGAATCGCTGCAAACACAGATTGCATTTATGAGGTTTGTGTGCACACTCCTGGTGGCTATCCCGGTTTCTTCGATCAGAAAATTTCTTCCCACAAATATCACATGAAAAAGGTTTATGACCTGCATGTGACAGGATGTGTCTTTTCAATGACTGTTTCTGTGAAAATCTCATGTCACAAATATGACATATGAAAGCTTTCTCTCCTGTGTGTATACGCATGTGTATGTCCAAGTGCGAACGACGATCAAATATCTTATCACAAACGAAGCATGGATAGTACCTATTGTTAACTTTAATTATTGGTTCAACAGCTTCTTTTTTGCATTTATGCTGTTTCAGGCATGCCTCATACTTGAATTCTCTATTGCATGAGTCACATTTATAACATTTTTTATTGCTGTGTATTTTACTATGAACACTCAGTTTAGATTTTGTGGTGAAGCGTTTACCACAAAATGTACATTTATAATGGGGCCTTCCACTGGAATGTATTGCCATGTGAATTCTTAAATCAACTCTGGTAATGAATTCATTGTCACACAAAGCACAGACAAATTTGTTGCTACGACTGTGGGTATTTTTATGTGCCTTTAACCCTCCTAGACTGTTGAAACTTTTGCAGCACACATCACACTGATAAGTCTCTATAACTTCACTTTTTCTCAATTCACAAAATATCAAGTGCGTCTTCATCTGACTTTTCTCTTGAAAAAACTTGTCGCATGTATTGCATTTAAGAGGTGTTTCTTGAGTAAGCAATTTCTTTAAGGGCACAGATTCCTGACCAGAAATGTGAAAATTGAAGACATTGATATTGTAGTTATCGTACAAATTCAAGGGTGAAATAATGTGCTGAGATTTGATATCGAAAGAGCTACCAAGTAGGTAGGCATGACATGAAGACATGAATTTATAAATAGCAGCCATAACATAGGAGTGACTGTGTTGTATAGCATCTTCAGTGGTGTGAACAGTGGTGTCACAGAATAAACCTTTATCTGCAAACTGTGCAAGAAAAGACAACACATTCTCTTCGTGTGTGGCAAGTTCACTTGTTAGCATACAACTCCGCACTAATTCTTCACAAAATGGATTGTTCTTTTCACCTGTGTAAGCAAAATGAATGAAGTTGAATAGTTCTGGGCGAGTCAGTGAAGTCTCAATGTAGTACGAACATTTTTTCCATCTCATCAACGCTTGTTCCAGAACATGACTGTTTGCTGCCAACACACTTGCATGAGCAACAAACCGCCCTCCATCACAGGAGACAAGTGTTGTGTCACAGATATGATTCTTTTCCTGAAAGCGATGAAGAGTGGCAAGAACTGCACTGCTTTTCTTCTTAGCCATGATGTAAAACCTGAGAACACAATTGAATAGACTGTAAATCATGCACATGGAGACATACAACTCATCAAAATGAAAACTCCTATACAGGCTGTATCAAGCTTATTAACAAAACTCTAGACGACGTCAGCACTCTAGGGGTTAACCCTTACAGCGCGGGGATCGACTAAGTCGTCAGAATCCAAAGTCGATCTCCGCGCTGAAAGAATAAAAATATTTCCAATGGCCGTAGACCCATAACATAAGTATTCAAACGAATCAGAAAGAGATAACCAAGACATTTATGATGATTTTAAATTGAAAAAACAATTTTCTTCTCCATAGTTATACAAAAATAATTTAGCGCTTTAAGGGTTAAACCCTGGAGCGCATACATCGACTGAGGTTTTGTTTTCCTATGTTTTAATGGCCTTATATTTATAACCAGAATTATTATGCGATAATCATATAATATTGACCTAAATTTGACATATTTAGTCAATTTTTATTCACTTGAAGTGGATCGCACTAGCGAGACACAGCATCAAGTGGCTAAAAATTGTAATTTATCAAGTCAGAGTCCAATGGGTTAAAAGACCGTGTCACAATTTGGTGAAAAATGTCAGACCGGACAGAGTTGTGTGCATAGCTTGATATAACAGGTTATCTGACATAGTATCCAGACCAGTTCCTGGGTTGCTACGGGGGGTTTATTTTAAGAATTTGTGGGTGGAGGGATGCGGAGCATGCTGGATACTTGTCCGCTTGGCAGTCATGGTGTGCCTAAGTTCGATGAAGGTCCTTATGAGGACGAGGACCAGAGCCTATAGAAATTATGGATACTAATTAGATGTTAATTAGGTGTTAATTGTGTCAGAATTGACTGCGCTATATCAGGATCTGAAGAGTACAAGTTACTGATCATCTGGGCAAAAAATTATAATTTCTTCCAAAAGTGCACAGAGAAACCCCTAACAGCCTGGATTACTACAGTTACTGTATTGCAGGATGGGGGGGTGCACGGATGTATCTAAAAACTAAAACTCTCAACAGCGGCATCATCTCAGTAGTTTTCTTCAGCTGCTTTAAAAAGTTCAAGTGTCTGGGTGATGTTTTGGATTCTGTATCCCTTTAACAATTTGCAACATTAAGGTGCCATCTTTTGGACGTTTTTATAATTTAGCTCAGATTTTGATCTAGCACAGCATTTTTCTTGCTCTGAAAACTGTGGAAGGTGGTCAAATATTTCTTTTCAGGCTTAGCATGTCGGCAGTTACGAAAACAACGCTCAGCATAATTTTATTGGACATTTTTGAAATTTATTGAATGTAGGCCTACCATCTCTAAGCATGATTTATTAAAGTTCAAGTTATTCAAATTTGGATGGCCCCAGTCCACACAGTTTGGAATTGATGGCGTAGTAAAATATCGATTCGAAAGTAGTTCTCAGTTAATAAGATGGCCCTGGGCCCTGACGTTAGAAAAAGGATGGTATCTTGCACAAGTGGGCTAACCCACATTAAAAAAACAATGAAAATATATGTCATTGATAGCAACAACTTGATCAATATACAAATTTTAATGACCAAATGGTCTAACCCTGAACGTGAAATTCGTATATTGACCTTTTTGTGGTAATTTGTATTTATTCATTTTATCCTGTACTTCATGTCGCAGCGCGATTTTTTCTCAAAATCGTCAAAATGTGGTTTAGCCCACTTGTGCATGATGCCATCTAGTTGAGAGTAGAATAACAACGACTGCCACAAGCCAGGCGCTCCGTTTTATCGCCCACAATGAAATTATGAATCGCAACTCAAGCTTTCCCACAGCTTTTTAAAATGTTTTACCCAACCCCAAGCAAAATATTGTCCAATTTACCATTCACATAACCATTGATTTGATTTTAATATTAATAGCTATTAAAAATGACTGATTTGGTAGAACATAAACAAATGATCAATAAAAGTTGCTTCTAAATTGAACAAATCCGATTTCAGTGTTCTGAAATTAGCTGTCTTATGTTTTCGCTAGACAAGACCTCAGAGCAGTTTTTCCATTTCAGGCATTTAGTCTACTAATTTTCCAATATAATAGAAATATCAGGCCAGTAGGCTGGTGCGTTCGCACCCCCCCCCCGCTGGGATATAGAACGTCCGCCAGGCCCACCTCAAGGCCAAGGTCCGCATATAGACTGGTAAAGATCTAGGATAGGCCTACTACATTGTACTACAACCCCTTAGTTGTGGGCGACACTGTCACAGTCCTAACACTCTGAACAGTTACACATGTGACTCCCCACCCGGCAAACATGAGACGTTGAGCCAACGTTGGTTTACTGTTGGCCCACCGTCTACGACGTTGGCCCAACAATAAACTAACGTTGGGCTAATGTCTCATGTTTGCTGGGCAGGGATGATATAGGCCTATATTCCTCCTATTAGCATGGACACTGATCCAGGCAGGAGAGAGGGGTAAACTATGTGAGAATCATATAGTAGAAAAGGGGGTATATTCTGAAAGGGAGCAGGGGAGATCGGGGCTCGTTGAATCACGGGGCGTGTTGTAACAAGATATCTCAAGCCCGAATATGATCTTCATGGCGATCACTTGTGAACACCTAGCGAATGCCAAAGGTGTAATAGGGCCTACATATGGCTTCATTTTGTATTAGAAGTCAACACATCTATAGACCCTACAGATTTTCCCGAAGAGTCAGGTTTTTCTTTTTTTATGTCCTGATTAAATTGTGGTCGACACGGCATATCTGTTCATTATCTGGTTCATAATGTATGGCTTACAGCTAGCCTTGCTCCCTTTATAAACCTTATATAAAGGTAGGCCTATGTATTGTGAATGTTGCACTTCACTGCAATGTTTTTGTTTAAAAAGAGGTCAGTACAAAGTTGCTTCATCGATACAGGGCTTGTTGAAACTTTGAAAATGGGGTTAGTAGAAACATGAAATGGGGTTAGCTGAAACATATGGATAGGGTTGGTTGAAACATGTTTCAACTAGCCCCGTTTCAGGGACGATTACAACTAAATGGCTCAAAATCGGGCAACCCTGCCATACATAGCCCAACCTAGCGCTGTTTTTTACATAATTAATGTAAGTCTCTATCTCATCGTTACAATTAATAATAACAACGTATTGACCGATGTTTCAACAAGCCCCAGCTTTCTTTCAGCTAACCCCGCATATGGGGTTATATTGAAAAAGTCAACAAAATGTCAGTCAAGTCACATTTAATCCATGATGCCTACAACATAGACATTTTTGTCTAGTTTATTGACATTCGAGGTTAATGATAATATTTAGTGCTTTGTTTCATTATTCTAAAACCAAATTTTATAGGGTTAATGTTCTGAAAAACGTTTTAACTAGCCCCGATCTCCCCTATAGTAGATTCTGAGAGGCTCGCGTATAGGCTAAGCCTATGTTTAAGGGGAGTATAATTTTGGGAGGGAGGGGTGGATTCCGGGAGTGTCGCATAGATGTTTGAAGAAGGGTAAATTCTGTGAGGGAGGGGTAGATTATGGGAACTTTTCACATAGTGGTGAAGAAGGGGGTATATTCTGGTGGGAGGGGTAGGCTAGATTACGAGATGGTCACATATATCTAAGGGGGGTAGGCCTATATTCTGGGAGGGCGAGATAGATTCTGGGAGCGTCACATATAGCTGTAGAAAATAAGGGGTATATTCTATAAAGAATAGCTAGAAGGCTATAGATTCTGGGACCGCCACTTTATATGAAATGGAATATATTCTGGAAGGGAGGGGTGGATTATGGGAGTCTCGCATATAGTTGTCTAAAAAAGGGGGGTATCCTATTGCTGGGAGGGAGGGGCAGATTCTGGAAGGGACGCAAATATATGTTTAAAAGGAGGGTATATTTTGGGACAGAAGGTGGATTCCGGGTGTGTCGCATATATAGATGTTTAAAAGGAGGTAAATTCTGGGAGGCAGTAGGATATTATGGGAGTGTCGCATATATAATGGCGAGGGTATGTTCTGGAAGGATAGGTAGATTTTGGGAGAGTCGCATATCTGAGGAAGGGTATATTCTTGGAGAGCGGGGTAGATTCTGAGAGGGCGGGATAGATTCTAGGAGCATCGCAAATAGTTGTAGAAAAGGAGGGGGGTAGATTCTGGAAGGAAGGGTACATAGTTTCTGGGAGCGTCACTTTATACTGGGGTAGACTCTATTCTGGGAGGGAGGGGTCGATTATGGGAGTGTCGCATATATGGTTGTCAGGTAGGGCATATTCTATTCTGGGAGGGAGGGGTAGATTCTGGGAGGGGCGCATATAATGTTGAAAAGGGGGCCGGTATATTCTGGGGAGGGAGGGGTAGGCCTACATTCTGGGAGGGTCGCAGATGTTTGTTAGGGGTATATTTTGTAAGGGAAGGGAAGATTCTGGGATAACGCATATAGATGTTTAAAAGAGGGTATATTCTGGGACGGAAAGGTAGATTCTGGGATCAGAAGGCACTTCACATCATCACGAAAAAATGGGGGTTGATCCTGGGATGGAGGGGTAAATTTAGTTATGGCACACAATTTGATTTGGACGAGATTGTTGATCTTTATTCAAAGCTCCATACACGTCGTCTTGAGCTTGCTTTACTTTTATAATGAACATTATAATGATTTGTCTTATTAATATGCTGATACTGTTAGCCTACACATATGTATTTTTGTCAGCAAATCATTGTTTCTATTTGGCTTTTGACCACATCATTATTTATCAGAGTGAAGTAGGCTACTCGAACGAGAGCATATATTACCCAAATTACTACACAGGACTGAATGTGAATTATACGATAATCCCGCATGCCTTATCATGTATCGCCTAGTGATGGGTATTTTTTTAATCAAATTTACAGTATATATTGCGGATGCCGGATATATTATGTACTTGATTATGTACTTGACAAAACAATTATGTTATTGGTTTGTGCTTCAATTAAAATAACAATCAATTACCCTTCCCAGCCCAGCTCTAAAATCATTAAAAAATCGGTGATTTTATTTTAGCTTAATAATATGACCATATGATGTGAACGTGTCCATAGACTATATAACTGCAAAAGTTTTTTTAAATTTTTGTGCTGCGCCTTTACCAGTTAGGCTAGATATAGGGACGAAATTCCTGATTTCTAATTATTGACAACCATGTCAAAAATAAAAAATACGTGAATTTCGTCTCTATCTAGCCTGACTGGCAAGTGTGCAGCACTAAAATTTAAAAACTTTTGCAGTTCTAGTCTGCGGACATGTTTACATCATGTTATTAAGCTAAAATAAAATCACCAATTTTTTTATGATTTTAGACCTAGGCATGTCCCTTTAAGCATTTGGGGACTTTGTGATTTCAAGTTTGGGTGACTTTGCTCTAAAAAATAATTGACTTTGGCCCCAAAAATTAAACAGTGATTTTAAAGAGAGATATAATGCTAAAAAACACTTAGCAGTCTGGCATAAATGTTTTTAAATTTAAATACGTTAATCTCAGAAAATCTAAATGTTCTTGAGTATTTCAAGCCAAATCTACCCAATTTTTTTACTCAGATATTGGTCCAAAATCACACAATAAAACAATACAAACTTTATGGTAGATACCAAAATCGTGAATCTGCTTATATTCTATCGAAAATAAAAAGTAAAACGGATAATATAATTTCTAATCATTAAAAAGTATTATTGATAAAAAAGGCTTTTGTTAGATTTTTTGGACCGAAGTCACTCTGGTTTCTGTAATGGTCACGGAAACACCCGAACAGCCTGGCACGTCACTCGTTAAAGTCACGAAGAGGTCTCCGTCAAAATGGCTACAATGTTATATGGCTGAAACACATAATAGCGATTGAGTTGCTGACCTGATTATAGCTATTCCACAACAGTAAACCCCCCCCGTCAACTCACTCTGACTCAGTCAAAATTCTCTAACGATTTTGATAAAATTTGGTAGCCTGTTAACCAAAGTTAAACCAAGGAATATAGAATCAGGACGAAGGTCTGCTTCGGAAACGTCGAATTTGAGAATTGCTCTCTTCACTTCCATCAAAGATCGACATTGTATTCAAACAACGCGCATCCTTGTTAACCACCCTGCTATAAATGCCTACGTCATCATGGGAATTCCCTGGTTTATATATCCATACGTCACAGTAATTTTCTCTTTGAAAAGCGTAGCATGTTGATGGCTGAACTATCTGCGTGTGACGTCTGAGGACAAAGTTATGGGGGTTTGAAGCTAGGTCGTATTTATTCATTGAATTATTTACACATAATTCTCATGATTATTGAATTTAACTCCAACGGCGATTTTATTAACTTTAATCAGGCGAAAGTTTGAAATATTGTAAATAAACATATTAATTTTGTTTTCAGCGCCGTTTGGTTAGTCTTCCTAATTTTCAACCTAACAACCCTGGGTCGCTCAGTGTGTAGGCCTAATATGAAGTTTTTTTTGTTCTGGTGAACAGCTTCATTCAAAACATTTTCATCTATATAGACCATATCTAAATAATGCAATCTGGTATCACTGGTATGAACCACAATTGATTCTATGTGTATAAGTAGCTAAAATTGAAAAAAGTCGTCATTGATATCTGTTCTGGTAGTTATGGGGGTGTTGAAGTCGTCATCATGATCATTAGCCCTGGTAGCAGTAGGTCTAGAGCTGGGGCCGTATTCTCAAAAAAATTGAGTGGCAAGAATTTCCGAATGTTTTTGAGAATAGCGACTTACGCAGCTTCTTGGTTCTAAAACTTCATATCTTAACTAAGAAAATAATAGTTCTTATCTTAGCAATGTACGAGAATACGGCCCCTGGACTTTCGATCTAGATCTATTCTGAGACGTTTACCCTGGGTATAGGCTGGGTGTTAAAACTAAATTTATGTCGCCACTGATCATAAGATAAAAAATCATCAGGTTGTCTGATGGATTACCATGCTTACCATGCTCAGTCGAGTTTCACAAAACAATCCCACTTGTGAGCGACTTTGGAATCGTTTGGGCCATGTATCATAATCAGTGATGTAACCATCTTCATTTGTATTGTTACACAAACCGGAAACGCAATGTTTTGGCATGACAACAATTTAAACAAATATTGTTAAGACAAGCCCTGAACAAGACGCTGTAGGCCTACAACTGGGCTGAGTGATAACCATAGGCTCAGTGCAAGTGGACAGCTGTAGGCATACGATTTCACTCTGTGACGTCACAGCTAGGCAGCTGATGCTGATAGTGGGAGCGTTTATTATAACCTTCAATATGGGATCCATTTGGCCAACTTCAAATGCACTTTTTCGTGGCATATTTTTAAAATGTAATAGTGTTTTATTTCTGTCTGTGCTTTACATAGTATAATTAAGATAAAACATATTTTAAAACCTTAGCAGCCTCCCTTTAAATCAATTAAATTTTCAACCTTGGTCAAAACGGCGGCTATTTTGAATTTTACGTTTTACGTCAATACTTTTAAAAATACAAGAGGGCTCCTAGGCTGATGTTAATTAGTGGATCCTAATTGAGCGTCATGCCAAATTTGGTGTTTTTTTCCGCCAAAGACAGATAATTTGGCTAAGCTACCTGACCATAGACCCGTCTACACGTGGGCAACTTCTAATAAACAGCAAAATAAATCTTTTATCGCGAAGACGTTAACAATCGGTTCCACAAGTTTATTTTGTGCCCTTGGTAGAAAATTCGTTGTAAAAAAACCCTGATTATTATTAAAGGAAAGGTAGTAATTGGATAAAAAAATAAAAAGTAGATCTATAGACTATAATTTTCCTATTTTAGCATTTCAAACTAGTCTAACTGTCACTGATATCAGTCTAATTTACTCTAATGCGAACATCTTAATTCAAAACAAACATCAGCTGTACATTTGTATCTTTCATTATCGCCCGTCTGCAAGTGCTGTCAGTTTCTAAATTTATTCTCAGACTCAGGTTAACTGGGGGTACAACTCATGATCAGAGAAGAAACAAAGAAGAGGGAGAGGGACTGATCTAAGGGTGTGGACCTCATTGAAGCAAAATAGGCGGGGGGAGTAAAGAAGATATAAAAATTAGAAGGTGGGAGGGGGTACGGGAGTGGGGAAATAGGTGGATGCTCGCTTCTCCAGGCCCATGAAGGCTTGGAGTCGCTGTAGCCCTGCGGAGCAGGTCACCACAGACAGCTGTGGAATTAGCTCCTAGAGGGTCGATAAGATTCTATGCTAATAATGTCTAACGTAGGTGGGATACCCTTAAACAAGTTTCCAAGTTCCGGGAACTTCAAGTTCCCAATTTTCAAGTTCCGGGAACTTCAAGCTCTGAAATAAACAAATGTTTTTTCTTATTTCAACAAAAAACATTTTAGATAACGTTAGAGTCTAGCGAGTAGTGTCTACTGAGAATAAGACTACTGCCTTTTACCTTTCCACGCAATATATAGATTGCCAAGCTGCGCGCATGAATGGAATTAGATGTGGTTTTCTAGACCGCGCACACTCATTGTTATGTTCAAATGACGAATTAGGCTTCTATGTGTAGGCTCGACGTCGACCCAAATCACACCTCGCAAATGACAAGGAATCTCAACGTTGGTCCTTAAAATATCATCGATACTGTTTTCACTGGTAATAAGTACTGTCACATGTCATAATTTTCTCACGGGTTGGGATGCTTGTTGATTGCTGAGGAGTTGGGGGGGGTGCAAGGAGGAAAGACCTCATAAGCTCTGCAGGATATTAAATATTATATGCCATCAAACACGACAAAGGCCCAATACTAGTAATCGTTTAATAATGTTTTTCTATCGCTGGCCACCACCTCTCGAACTCGAATATACTATAACTGGGAAAAAATCATATTGTAATACTCTTCATTTTAGATTTTGTATAATAAATTTGCGGTTCTATTGTAAATTTTATTTCATACCTGTAGGGCTAGGCCCCTATATAGTTAATTTCACATCGTGAAATGTTTGCCAAGATCGCCTATAAACAAAATATAAATATGTGAAAAACTAACTTTAGTCTACAGCACCTAAAATTAATATTGGGTACCAAACTGTTTTTCCGACAAAAACGATTTTTGCAAATAATGTTTTAATATATTTTTTCATTTATTTTGGAATTTCGGAACTTGGAAGTTCCCGGAACTTGAAAATTGGGAACTTGAAGTTCCCGGAACTTGGTAACTTGTTTAAGGGTATCCCAACGTAGGTAGATCAGGCTGATCCACTCTGCTTCGCGACGGGCATAGCGCAAGAGTCCCCAGCTTGGACTATAACGTAGGTAGATTAAATAAATTTTAAAATTGTCCAATAAAATTATGCTGTCCCTTTTTTCGTAACTGCCGACATGCTAAAAGAAATATTTGACCACATTCCACAGTTTTCACTGAGCAAGAAAAATGCTGTGCTAGATCAAAATCTTAGCTAAATTATAAAAAAAACCAAAAGATGGCACCTCAATGTGGCAAACGGTTTTGGGGCTAACAGAACCCAAAACATCACCCAGACACTTGAACTTTTTGAAGCAGCTGAAGAAAACTACAGAGATGATGCAGCTGTCGAGAGATTTGTTATTAGATACACCAGGTCACCCAACGAGTGCCCCGCAATACAGAAACATTAGCAAATACACCATATATATTATATATGCACATAACAATCAGAAATTTAGGCATAGCCTCCGGCCTCTGTTAAGTCCAAGAGGGGGTCAAGGAAGAACATAACTTTTGATGGATTCTCATCCTTATAGCTATGAAACTTCTATTTTCACCCTCGGTGCGCCCCATGAGGAAGTGCAGGTTAGGCAAACAAAACTTCACCCAGGTTTTACCCTGGGTAAACTAGTGCAGCCTTCCCCAGGTATCTCATTTCTTTGAGATTCCCACATTGTTCTGTCCAAACGGTCTTAATGATGTCCTCCAGGACTTCCCCATAGGGCAGTGGACATAGTCTATTTTCATTTTTTGCATTTTTTTACAAAAATTTTAAAAATGGCACCTGTGTAAAAAAAATTATCAGAAGGGGCCACAGCATGCCTGTTCCACTTACTTATTCAAGCGTTTGATGCACCACGCGGTACCCTGGGGTACCAAATAAAAATCCGCCATTTTGTTTAATTATTTAATTTATTTTTCAAGTCTGTACCCTGGGTACCAAAAAGTGTAAATAATTTAAAAAGAGGGCAAAAATAGGTGTGAAACGTTCTGATTTTGCAAAATATTATTGTTTTGGGGGCATTTTCATCACTAAAGACTATTGGTAAAACATCTTTCAATGGCGGAATCTGTTGTAACGCAAATTGCCGCCGCATTCACCAGGTGGCGTTGCAAATCACGCGGTACCCCGGGGTACAACGGTACCCCGGGGTACAGCGTGTTGCATCATTTGTTGCAGCTATCATGAAATTAAACATGTTAAAGGCGAGAGCTGGCATCATTTTTCGTAATTGCGAGAAATCTGATGATGGGAACCCCCAGAACAGGTGATAAAAGTGCCATTCAAAACAAATAACTTTTTTATTTCTACAATGATGGCTTGAACATTTCTACCAGTAATAGTGAGCAAAAAGAACAAACAAACAAAGAAAAATATGTCTTTTATTGCAGTGTATCACAAATTCACATAAATCCTGAAAAACACGAAAAAAACACCAAAATGACTTCTTCGGACGTACCTATTTAACGTTAATTTAATGCATAGCATGGTCAGTGTCACTCACTCACTGACCATGCTGACGAAGTGAAACGGACAGTGCATCACGATTGACGTCCAGTCGCCATCGATTCACTTATAGTCGGATTTACATTAACCGTGGTGAATGATTTTCACCGATTTGTCAGTCAATTATCAACCAATTTTCATGAAATTTTACACACACTATTTTCCATTCATGTCGTGACTACCCTGAAAGTTTCGCGAAGTTTTGATAAATATTTTAGAAGTTAGACCATTTGACAGGTAGTAAATAAATAAGAATGTTGCCCTCTATAAACCCATTAGCTTCGTCTCAGAATGCATGGAATTTTTTTAGGCCAAATTTAAGGTTTTCCAGGTGAGTGGGAACCCTGATGTAAATTGTCATTTTGTCTGTCGCAGGTTTAGTGGTAGAAGTGGGGTCACCCTAATTATCGGAATACATTTCACCTAAATACACAGGAATAACATCCTTGTTTACGGCATTAGTGTTTATTCCAGTGAAGCTATATTCCAGTGTTTAGCGATAAATGTGGTGGCCCTAAACACCGGAATACAGATTCATCCAGCAGAATACACACTGATGGGAGCCCGTCATTCAGTAAAAGAGGATGTTATTCCGGTGTATTTCGGTAAAATATATTCCGGTAATTAGGGGACCTGTATCAATGTGGGTCACTGGCGGGTCATTTGAGAAATATGAATTGACACAGCAAGCTAGATATTGGAAAATCACTTGAAACCCAGTGCGTACTCAAATCCAAGTAGAGAATATACTTGATTTTAAGTATGTACTTGCCCCCCACCCAAAATCAGTCGCCCCAGGCAACCATTAGTGTCGAGGCCTGGTTATATTTATCGGACTGGCTACACAACTGAGGTTGACAGTCATTCACTTAGCGTTAGCGACGACGACTGTAGTTCCATATTCACTTTTTATCGCCCACACTGAATGATAGTCAACTCCAGTCGAGCAGCATTTTCCAATATTTATACCCCCACCTGTATACTATAATTACATCATAGTGGGGTTATTCTTATAGCCCCACCATCCAAAAGTGATAGTAAGGCCACACGTATTAATAACATTGTTTACGGATTCTGTGTCTCTAATTTGTCCAATATCAGAAAAAAATAAAAACAGAAACTTACATAGGCCTATATTCGTGTTTATTGCGTGACTCTATTGAACCGCAACACGTTTACCTAAACATGAAAGTAATAATTATTATATATTATAAGAATACTAAGAACGATCTAATATATATCCAGGACCCGAGCCGTCACAAGCACTAAGAAAAGCCTATTTTAACCTCTTGTGTGGTATAGACCAGTGCGTGGTATAGTCCAGCAATTACGGTACACTCTTTTTCTTTTTCTTGATGGTAACAGCATTTACTCCTCTCTTGGAGCATTACACGCTGTGTGTTTACACAATTCACGTGTCATAATACTGGTGCTAAAAGTGCTTGTAACCCAAAAAGAAAACAGGATGTTACAGTAGAACAAAAAGTGTTTGGTGAAAATAAAGGTGAAATAAAAAACCTTATGGTTTACATGTTGCTGAGTCGTTGGTGGAAGGAGTCTTAGTGTGGCGGAGGAGACAACATGGAGTGGGAGGCTGTTCAAGACTTAGGGCTAGAAACTTCACAAGAGGTTTTACCAAACCCGAGCTTAGCGTTACCACTAGTGTAACTAAACAGACGTTTAAATAATTTATCAACCGTATTCACAAAAGCAGTTTGCTTCAGTTTAACAAAACTTCAGAATGCCGTTTGAACCGGCTGGTTTTACAGTTTTATCTGACGTTCATGCATACAAATGATGGTTACCCACATACAAAATGCATACAATTTGTGTACACAGCACACACAATTAAAAACTCTGGTTAAAAGCGCGTTCCAGATAACACGAGACAATGTTGTTTTAAAGTTGGGTCAGTGTCGCGGTACATCATTACCTACAGTAGGTCCAAGGTCTATCGTTTACTGGGTTGAAAAAATAGATCATTTGCTCTTTTATAGAGCCTGTAATTAATTTCATTATCATATAGAAGATAATTATTCTTTTATCGTTTTAATGCAGTATTAGCGACATATGTGTTGTGTCATTTTATAATTATACATGTTACTCAGAATTCAAATATCCGTTGGATAAAATATTAAACATAGCTTTCCGATAATAATATTCGGTGACCATGACAGGTCAAAGTCGTGGAACCATCAAGAATTCAAGAATTATATTTGTTGACGGACATAAGGTACAGCAGAGGGGTGCTGCTATCAATGGATGGATATTTATATCTCAACAAAATGTGTTTATCTCTGTCGATATTGCTCATGTTTCTGTTGTCTTGTGTTTTTATTAAAGGGATCTGTGACTGTCAGCCATGCCTGTCCCACCACCCGGTGCATATGGCCAGCAAGGACCAACTTGCTTTAGCAAGATGAAGATGGGGTTCACAATGGGTTTCTGTGTTGGAATGGCATCTGGTGCAATATTTGGCGGTTTTGGAGCATTAAGGTATTGAAATATCGCAAGTATCCTCAGGGTTGAAAGTTACTTTTTTCGAGCTGGTAACAAAATATCTCTACTAGTTCAAAAACAAACTCACCACCCCTGTATCCTAGATGTAATTTACATGTAAAATTGTATTTGTTATTCTATCATGTTCTATTATTGCAAATTTTAAAAATAAGATCAAAGCAAACAATTAGAAGTGCTAACATAACGGAAATATCATTTTTAATGTTTTACATTTAGATAATTTATTTTGACAATCACATAAATTAGGATGTGATCATTTTGTGTGACATTTGGTTATTAGGCCCCTATTATTTTAATAAAGTTTCCTCCCATGCTAACGACTTCAGATCTCTCAACTGACACAGTTACACATGTTTTGTATTGTGAATTGTTAGCAGGTTAATTGTTATGGTCAAATAAATGTTTTTTCTTCCCACAGTCAGGATTCAAAATTAACAAGATTACATTACACTGATTTTTTATGTTACAGGATGGGAATGAGAGGGCGAGAATTATTGACCAATATTAGTAAAACAATGCTTCAGGGCGGAGGAACGTTTGGTACATTTATGGCGATTGGAACAGGAATACGATGTTGAGATTTATTTCACCATAATCAAATCATTCATATTTTTATTATGTACTACCATAATCATCTACATTTCACAGATAATTGTATCTTATTAAAAGTATTATCATTATATTGTATGATAAAAAAGACATGTAGCAATGATAATTCTGTTTATTAAAATGCAATTTTCAACTATCTGGATATGATGAGTCATTTCATTAAAAAGTTGTTTGTTGTAAAGATGCCGAATTAAGCACACAGCAATCTATTACATAATGGCGATGCAGCACGTGCTCGTAACGGCCATGACAAAAAATCTGACAGTCCTCCCACGGAAATTTTTGCAACCACAAATGATGCTCTTCAAGCTATTCTAATTAGCTATTTCTAGATCAATGACAATATATAATGTAAAAAAAAAAATTTGCTGATGATATTTTTAACTGCGATCATGCTAATTGAGGTGCAATTTCGGTTTAATGCTTGAGGAGCTACCTAAAAAAATTAATGTTCATCCACTTAATGTTATGTCTTGCTATCACGACCCACTATGTTCAAGTGGGTGAAAATTGCTCACATTTGTTTAATTTGCAAATCTTGATGTTTAAACACACATTTCATACTCACTAGCTGTGATTTAACCTGCTAGTAAAACAGATTAAAAACAACTACAGTGATGCTTAGCCCTTTGAGCGTTAACCCTTAGAACACTGATGTAGACTACAGTAGACATTCTGTGTTTTTGTTAGCACCTGTATAACCAGTTGTTAAAAATAAAATATGCTTTCAATCTTAAAACACTGATATATTTTGGGACTTACATTTCACAAATAACACAAATTTTCAGTCACTTGAAGTTGTGGATCGCTGTAGCGAGACACAACTTTAAGTGGCTGAATATTTAAATTTCTCAGCTCAGTGTTCTAAGGGTTAATAACAATACCGGCCAATATTTCCTTGAAAATCTGACAGATTGGCACTAAATTCTTAGAAATCCTATACCGCATCCCCGTGCATAAACGTGCATGCACTTATAAGTGAAATTCGACTGTTTTAGGCATGGCTCCAAAAATATTCTTGTTCGTTTATAAGTGAATGCACTTATATTCGAATTCTACATGCATGCACTTATATTCGAAAATTACTACACTTACCACTGTGTAACTCAAGACATACTGCAGGTAAGAACAATATTGCTATGACTGTATTGACTTACAGAGACCATTACTAGTATATGCCCATAATAATAAAAACATATTATGTTAATCGTAAACACAAACTACATTATTATTTTTATGTATTATCGGGTAGATATTAGGAGAGAATTGCTCCATAATATAGATATGTGCCAACAGTTCAAGCCGTCAAAGCAATAGGGTATGGAACCAGGTGTGATAGCTGAAAAGCGTGGACAAATGAGGTGCGATAATACAGTTCAGGTAGTGTCAACACCTTTTGCCAGGAGTTATTCCCACAAGTTAAATTCAAAGTAACAGTTTGTGATTACTAGCGTTCGCTCAGTTCACTTTGGATTGGAATAAATCAAATAATTTCGATTTTAAAGAATTTGAAGAAATTTAAAATTTGTTTTTATGTTCGAATATAAGTGCATGCACTTATTTTCGAAAACTAAGTGCATCTTCAATTATAAGTGCATGCGCGGGGATACGGTATAAATCCGGCTGATTACAAACAATGTGCGATGTAATAAAGGCTACATCGATAATATCCAATAAAACATTGAGCTGATGAAATTAAGGAATATTTCTATGTTGGATGTTAATATTTTACTCAGAATACGCTGGTTTCAACCATTATACCTGCATGGATGGATGATGAACATCAGATATCCAGTTTGTCTACTCTTCGTCCCCTTGGATATAAAAGGGTGTATCTGCCACTTCACAAAGTGGCAGATCTACACGCTTTAATGCCCTAGGTGACATCTTATGTACCTTTAATTTCTTCAGAAATGTATACTGGTATCATTCCCGAAATGCTGTATCTTTGGGTATCCCAGTAACCGCAAAACATTTGCATAATATTTGTACAACGTTGGACCAACGTCAAATACGTTTGGCCGCCGTTATATAAATTTTATACAAATGTTTTGTGTTTGCTGTAAAGTACACTTCGACTACTTCGATATTTTGACAATTGCTGGATATAAAGCTCATAAAGAAACATGGTTAATAGTAACATCATTATACATGGACAAATACATGTGTTGTTATTCATAATAAATGCACAAGCTAAAAACACTTCAAAGACAAGTATTTTGGATTGATAATTGATCAGAGTCAGGCAGATAGCCATATATTGTTGGACCACTGTCCGCGATTAATAGCTTGTAAATTTAATAAACTAAAAATACGACTTAAAATTTATTTTGTTGTCGTCGATAAAGAAAATAAATGGCTGCAGAGATAAAATATACTATTGCTCATAATCATTTATTATATATTTTTAAAATTAATTGATTAAAATAATAATATATAAATATATACTAGTGTTCAATTTGTTCAATATCACGTAACTTCACAATTTTGGCCAATTGCTAATCAAACTTGCAATTGATATTCCACAATATTTCTTTTTTAAAAGATAGGAAAAAGCCAAGGAATGTTTGCAGAGTGCTGCATAATATTTTCAAAACAAATTGACCTCTGTATACAGACAGAACAAGTGAAAGTCTCACCCCTATAATAACCATAAATACAAAGCTGTGCGGGCATTTGACAGTGGGTTTAGTTCAATCAAGAACTTTATATACCAGGACAGACTTTGACGAACAGGCAAACCCAAGCTTATTTACGATCGGTTTTTAATTTAGGCTTACAAATCTGACCACAGATTTAATCAAATACCGCCCCACTGACAAGGCATTACTTGTTAAAATCTTGCGCAACCGGTCGTTTCAATGGGATTTATTGTTCCAACCGCAGCATGAATTAAAAAAAATAAAGAATAAACTTTGAACATTTATCTTGAAGTAGGACACGTTGAAACATGCTAGTTATTTTTGTAGAATGTCCTGGATGTCAAAATTAGTATTTTATTTAAATAAAGTGAACATTAGGGGGGTGAGGCTCATAGACCTACATTAAATTACTGTGAAATCTATAATTTCGTTATTCATGTTAATTTCATGTATTTTGTCTAATACATGTAATTTGAGGACATCAAGGTAATTTTAATCCACAGCAACATATGAATTGTAGCTTCGATTCAGGAATACTCATTCACAGTAGGTGTGGGTGAAAATTTATATTTCAGCATTTGCAACATGCTAAAGGTTGAAATGATTAAATAATAATATATTCATTTGAATAACAATCTATGAATATGTAAGATTATTCACCTAGATTGGATTTCAGTCAGGCGGGCAAAGTAGCCATATTAAATATGTCACAGTAAGACATAATAGTAATTATTAGATTGAAACAACACACTTTTAAACTCTGATTAGAAAACCATCTATATTCAGCTTACCATTACCACAATCTGCTATTAACAAAAGTTATATTTATAATTATGATTAAATTTGAAAAACACAAACAATTTGTATTTGTGGTGTAAAAAGGTAAAAAATCATATGATTTTCGCAATTCAAACGCCATTTTGAAGCATAGCACGTGGACAATCCGAACAGCCTCAAATGCCCGTGTACTACAACAATGGAGTTCTCTAGCTGGGCTGACATATAGATGATATAGGTCAGGTCAACCCGGTTTCATTGCTCGGAAACTGGGCCGTGAAATCTGTCTCGGCATGCATCATCGTAAATAGGCTCGGCTATCAGTGGTTGGGGCTGATGATAATGAGAGAATGAGGGTCATAAAAATCCTACTCTCGGGATAGAGAAAGGGGATCCCAACACTGATAACATCTCCTTGATGGATGGCGAAGTTGTCTGTCCTTCTATATAAAGTTCTTAGTTCAATAGTATTAGTAGCAGCTGAGTATCGTGATGGAATCTATTGTGGCTTGAAGTTGACCCACTAATGAGAAGGAAAATGACCACCCATAAAAAGTCACAATCTCAGCTTCTTACCTATATGTTGTACACTGTACATCAAATAACATTATACAAGTATATGTTGCACACTGTACATCAAATAGCATTATACGAGTGTTTGTTGTACACTTGGGTAACAATTAACCCTGATCCTGCACAATTGTTTGTTTCTGTTTTTCATTAATTTGATGCTCGAAAATTGCTAACGGATTAACCAGCTTCAAATTAAATATCAGATCAACAGTCAAAGCAGTGTTGCATACACATCAGGAATGATCATCATCTCTGTTTAAGGCTCTTCCGTTGGGGTGATTTGTAAATCAGTCGTACACAGAGTATAAGCTGAATGACTGGAGTGAGCAGTGCTGTGATTATTGGCAGACTGTAGTATTGCATGTAATACGCCATGTCCCTCACTGCCACTACCCCCATGATGCTTAGTGTGCCTACACCGCTCGGAGGTAGGACACGCCATCGCCAGTATGTGGTCACATCCCGATAAGTATCTTTTTCCAAGTGAAGGTAAACTAGCTCTCCCTAGAACACAAATAAAGATATTTTATTATAAATATACAGTGTTGCATCTAGGGCGCGTGATTCCCAGCAATTTTTGCATGTTTGGCGCCAAAATCAATAACTAGTGCGCCAAGCAATATTCTGCTGCCTCACGCACATTTGTTGTCTTGTGGTGGGAAACATGATAAATGAAAGCTATTTCCGTGTGGGGACACACGATAAATAAAAGTGACTTTATGTGAAATAAATAAAAGTGACTTTCTGTGTGAAGACACATGATGAATAAAAGTGACTTATGATAACCAAGTGACTTTCTGTGTTGGGACACATGGAAATATAACGTGACAGTGATAACAAAAGTTTGAACATGGCTGCCACGAAAAGTTACAAGCAAACAAACTACCGGTATATAAAATGACACAGATATATTCGCACCAGTATGACTTTGTCAATCGGCTGTGTGTGCATTGCATGTAGTCCTCCCAGGCCTGTACTGACAGCGGTAGGCGTGACAGCCCATACCGTCAAGTTATGAATCGTGATTCCCAAAATTCATTTTACCTGAGATTCCGGAGTTCAAAACGGTGCTGATCGAGAAAGATCGTTGGTCTAGCCCTTTGTGCGACATATGCCCATGACATTTTAACAGCCTAGCGTAAACCAGCAGAAGATGACTAACTGTGGGTAAAATGTTGCTGATTCTAATAAACCCTTCATTTTCCTGATAAATTGGCCTAAATTTTATTTAATAAACTACCATCAGAAAAAATCTCTCAATTGTGTGTGGGTGCAAGATGTAAAATTTGCATCCACTTGAAGATGTGACTCGCTACCGCGACCCACAACTTAAAGTGGGTGAAAATTACTCATATATCTTTAAAAAAAGACTAGTGCCTAAAGACGTCAGATTCTGACGTCTAAAAATGCTCACCGCGCTAAAGGGGTTAAGAGTCTGTTGAAGTGGGTTTGTAGTTTAAACCTTAACGTTCTAAATTAAATAATTTAAACTGTCACCCACTTGAAGTTGTATGTCGCTTCTGCGACCCACAACTTCAAGTGGGTGAAAAATTACTCAATTTGTTTATTTTGTTACCAAACACTTGCAAAACTTGATGTTTAAAAACTTATTTCATCCCAATAACTGTGATTTGATCGGCTAATAAAACAAACTGAAAACGACTATAGTGACGACTATAGTCGTGGTTAGCACTTCAAGGGTTGAACTGTCATTGATGGACATACTAGTGAAAATATTATCAATCAAGGTGGTAGATTATAATTCACCTACTAATTATAACTATAGTTGTTTTTAATCTATTTTTTAGCCGATAAAATCACTGTTATTGGGAATATGAAATGAGTGTTTAAACATCAATATTTGCAAATGTTATGTAGTTACAAATTAAACAACTAAAATATGAGTAGTTTTCAACCACAATTGACCAACTTAAACTAACCATGTTCTGGGAAAGCTTGTGAACTGCTGTCTCCACAGCAGTCTCTGTGGCTCGAGCTAACACAAGCAGCTGTAAGCCAAGTAACGTCCATGTGCCAAGGACAGCCAGCAAACACGTCCTACATCAAATTAAAACAAAAAAAAGTATGCAGCAATAATAATCACATAAACTTTAGTTCATATGTCTTGTATGAACGTCAAGATTCTACGTCCCTGATTATTGAGCACTGCACTAATATCCAGGTATTCACCTTCCACAATTAATAGTTGATTACCAGCGCAGTATAGATGGTGATGTATATATTTAAGGAGGTTTATAAAATATTTGAAACTATGTCTTTTTTTTAGACATTTTAGTGGAAATACAGCTTTGAGATGTGGTTGCAATACATCAAATACAATACATCAAATGTATTTGATTTATAAATAGTCTCATTTTCTAATCGAACAATTTCAGTGCAGACCGATTTTAGAAGTGGATCCCGCACTGAAAGAATTAACAATTTAAAATGGCTGTTTGGTCTCCATGGATTATACCAAAATCATTTCAGCATTGTAAGGGTTAACCAGAATAATAAATAATTGTGTCAGGATGATTCATGAAGATCAAATTGTGAAGTGACTCAGAACAATTTTTGGGACAATTGTCTTTCAAGAGATGCATTTTCTTCAAAAAGGAAAAGTAGTTAAGAGCTTTAAAAAAAGGAAAAGTAGGATCATTAGAAAGCCTGTGTAATGTATAAAAAATAAAAATGTACATGTAATAATATTTACATAATTTTTCTAAAATGAAAATTATCCAGTAATGCTGAAATTAGCCTACCGGTACGCTATAAGGCCTACACATTTTGGGGAGAATTTGTATGGACCCTTATCATGGTACGCCCAAATATATCGGTTGCAAGCATGTTTTAGGTGAAACATAGAAAATAGGAACAAACAATTCAGCAGTACCAGGGTTAACAGGGTGGTTAATGCATATATTTTATTTAGCACAATAGGGTTCATTTACGGTACCATGTTTTTATTCTTCGTGGTGTAAGCTTGCTTTGTGCTAGAATGCTGTCAGTGAGGAAGTAAAGCAGAACTCCAATACCAGCACAGTATAGGATGACACACATCTGGTAGCTCAGAGAGGCAGCTGCCAGAGACACTGTGAAACGACACTGAACATCCTCCTGCAAAATAGGTGCAATCTTAATTTAGCTGACACAAAATTAATACTGAGATGGAATTAAACTGAGAATGATTCAATTGAGAGCTTCTAACATGAAAGTAGACACTGCGTTTCAGATAGGGAGCTGGATGTTGTTAAAAAGACTCAAGAAATTCCACCATTTTTTCGGACGTTTATACTTCAGGCTTATAACTAACCGTTACTCTTGAATTGGTTTATATTTTCCTACAAACTTATTAGAAGTGGCGAGCAGTGGTTTTTATAGCATTATAGTTCGATGTGGGCGGACAAAGATCGAACAAGTGCATCAGGTGTTTTTTTCTATAAGCCACTGATCACAGCGACCATGCCAGTTAACATAAATAACGAATAATAATGAATAAACATTTTTTTCTACAAAAAGTATAATGATAGCACATGACGGTCCACAACTGGTCACCTCTGATGTGCTTGGCTATCAGTCACTAGCTGTCTGTTATTTGTGGACTAGAGTACAGTATCCCCAAATATACCAGGAAAACGTAGGCCTAAACCAGGCCAGCCAGATTTTATTATTAGTGACGAGTGGAAAAAAGCTCAATTACCAGGGAGCATACAGCCCTGCAGCCATTTTGGCACTTTGATCTTATCATACACATTGCCATCATTGTCTTACCAGGTACTGATTTACACCTGAGGCCTGTGAGGGTGAGGTGCCTTGCCCAAAGACATAGACAAAACATAGAAAACAATATCCCACAGTTGAGAGGGGGAACATGATCTTTCTCTAAACACCTGCACCAAGAGAGCGGATTGAACCCGCATGACAGGCAACGGCTATTGCAAAACATTACGCCATGTCCCTCTCAATGTCATAATAGAGGATACACCTGAGGCCTGTGAGGGTGAAGTGCCTTGCCCAAGGACATAGACAAAACATAGAAAACAATATCCCACAGTTGAGAGGGGGAACATGATCTTTCTCTAAACACCTGCACCAAGAGAGCGGATTGAACCCGCATGACAGGCAACGGCTATTGCAAAACATCACGCCATGTCCCTCTCAATGTCATAATAGAGGATACACCTGAGGCCTGTGAGGGTGAAGTGCCTTGCCCAAGGACATAGACAAAACATAGAAAACAATATCCCACAGTTGAGAGGGGGAACATGATCTTTCTCTAAACACCTGCACCAAGAGAGCGGATTGAACCCGCATGACAGGCAACGGCTATTGCAAAACATTACGCCATGTCCCTCTCAATGTCATAATAAAGGATACAAAGGAAAATGGCTATAGAGGGAACTGTGGAATGTGTGTATAGAATGTGGCTATAGAAGGAGAAGTAGGAAATGTGTTGGAATAAGGGACCTGAAGAATATGACTGGCATTTAGGGAGAACCTGTAAGATTGATGTAGCTGTAGATATAAATTTGGGTATTTGACCTTAGATGAGACCTGGGAAACCGGTTGTCACTTAGAGAGATATCATCACCTTGATATTAGATGTTTGTATCTGTCAGTTCACAAAGTGACAGATATACGACCATCTCATACCAAGGGGATGATATACACAATGACACTAGAAAGGAGCATTGAAAATGTACATGTAGAAATGGGTTTGTAGATGGGGACATTGGGAATATGGATGTAGATCGATAACATGGGAGTGTGGCTGTAGAAGGGGGCTTGTCAAATTTAGCTGTATAAGTAAATCTATGCAGTGTGGCTGTAGAAGCAGATCTCTGCGTCTAGCTTTGCAGTCGGAGGATGTCAATCTGATGAGGGTTGTGGTGACAGAATGGGGCTTATGTTCGACTAAAAAAGGGAGCCTGGGGAATATGGCTGTGAAGGTTGGTCTAGGGGTTGTAGGTGCAGATGGGATTTGAGGAATATGGCTATATCTAGGAGACCTAGCCAATGGGGATGTACTCTAGATGTTAGGGAGGTTTTCAGGTTCATTTTTGTTTCATGAGAACACCTTCAGTTGTCTTAATCCGTAGGATTTCAGTCTTCAGAAAAGTCTGGTTGCTATGGTGAACTGTGTTAGACTTTTTTTTACATTATGATCACCCCTCCTGAAAATACTTTTTCAGCTGACTGTTTTTGTGAGTTGCCGGCCACAAATGATACTTACTAGGGTAGTTATTATGTGTGATAAAATCTGAAATGTACAATTACAGGGGGCTACCCTTATTGTTTAACCCTTAAAGCGCTGATTATTTTACAGAGGCTAACGTTTTTTTTTTCAATTTGAAATCATCATAAATATCTTAGTTAGCTCTTTCTGATTCATTTGAATGCCTATGTTATGGGTCTCCGTCCATTATAAATATTTTCACACTTAGTGCCGGGATCGACATTAGTCATCAGAATCTGACGACTAAAGTTGATCCCCGTGCTGTAAGGGTTAAAGTGGCAGTATATATCTGAGTAGAGGATTTAGAGTAGTATCTTCACCCACCATAAGTTCATTAAAACCAGTATGCCATGCTAAAACACTAGCAGTGAAGCTAGCATTTCCCTTGCTCATCACAAGAGAATGGGTTTCATGAAAGCCACTGAGCATGCTGTGAAAGTCTGCCAAGTCAGAGCACAAGTCACCTGTAAACAAAGGATGATAATACAGTATAACAACAGTGTAACAAACTGTACACTCATTTTGCATTTAAAAATTGGAGAAAGCATCAGCCAAGGGATGCTCATTAGAATAGTTATATGAATTAAAATGTTAAAACACAACTAGAATGCAAGTTCTTGTCAACTATTTTTGCTGTTTTGTCAAGCTTTCTTTCACCTTCAATGGATTAAATTTGTGTAGAAATTTACTTTCTGGTTACATTAATGTCTTGAACGTTGATACAACAAGTTTAAAAAATTTCGCTGAAACATTTTGGATTACCGTGTATAAGTTTAAAAAGTGTAGCAGATCCAGCGATGAGTGTGACACAGATGATTATCAGGGAAAGTGAATCATTGGATGAGAGTCTCATGTTGGTCATCTCAGGCCACATACTGACCCCTCCGCCAGCCAGCAAATCTCCTGCACGCTCATTCACTTTGTTGTGCTTATCAATTAGGATCTGCTGCTTTTCCTTGAGACACCGGCCTGCAGATACAAAAATATGCGAGTATTCAGGTATTGGTAGATATAAATCGCAAAGTATATGTATACAGGTATGCGGGTAGCAGATTGAACAAAATATCAGAAAAAAACATCCTCTTGGCCTTATTATCATTGTATACTGCTGATTGTTGAAATATAAAATATAGGTTCTTAGGAGAACAAGTATCATATTTAAACTGAGGGCATTTAATTAGGACTCCCAGTGCCCTGGAGGGATGGCAGAGAGCCTAAATCATGTAAATGTGCCTCATAATACACCATTCTTGGTAAAATTAAACATTTAAACAATTAAAATGAAGGCATTTGCATAGATTCAATGACACTCGACCGTTCCCCCCCCCCCCTCCCCTTCATCCCCCCGATCCGCAGCTGGTGAGTGATTTTAAAAGATGATATTTCAGCTTACCAGGTGTGTATCTCAATCTTGCCAAAATAGGACTGGTGGCATCATCTGGAGTAAAGGGAATTTTGCTGCTGTTTGGAGCAGAATCAGGTAAAACTTTAATGCCATTTCTCAGGTAGCTGGACCCACTGCCATGTGAAACATGAGGCGTGGCAGGGCGGGATGGGTTACATGAACTAGGTGTGTGAACAGTGCTGTTGCCTGTGCAGGAATTTCCACTAAATTGCAGTTGACCCTCAAGCCGTCGGCGCATTTGAGAAACTAAATTCAGCACTGGAGTGATCGGGGAGCGAATATTGACAGATGATTCAAGGGCCGGACTTGATTGTGCATGCTCTTCTGCATCTTGGTTGTTGTAAACATCTCTTTGTTTTATTGGCCTCCTCCCCTGTCTCTTTAGCACAGCAGTTGGGCTGACTTCTACTTTAGTCCTCGACATATTCCTCTGCAACATTACAGAAAACACAATGTTATATATCCAGTGACGTCAGATCGGTACAAGCAAGTGCTCACATATATATTCTAAAAAAAACCCCAGCATTTCTATGAAAATGGTGTCTGTAATTCTCAATAGTAAATTGTATACACAGAGGTAAATTAAACTTGAGGGCATGTCAATCCACAGGACTGGCAAGTTAAACAAGACTACATAAGTCCAGGAGCTCCCGCTCCGAATTAGAATTTGATTTAAGCAATTTTGTGTAGGGTTATTAATGTAGTCCTAGGCTAGGTCAAAAATCAAGACGCAAGACAACTAGGTCTAAGAAGCTCAGTCTAAGAGTAAGATAAGAACTAGACAGTCTGAAAGAGATTGCAACCTCCATTGAAATTAATGATCCTAATCAGTATCCCAGTAATGGTCTACCTATCTGGCACGGTTTACCCGATATCAGGCCAATCGAGGTAACTAATAGCTGATTTACGGTCATTTAGAATTCGATATAAACTAGTTAAAAAATTAGGGTGCATCCTCCCCCGAAACCTCAAATTTTGTTTTATAGTAATGGACTAGCATCTAACAGTTTGCAAAATATTGGGCATGTGAAAGTAAATAACGGCCGATAGGGGCCATTTTGAATTTGATCGAGTCAGAATTTTTCAAGGTGCATCCTCAGCTGAAATCTCACATTTCATTCTATAGTAATCGTCTAGCTATCTAGCACTGTTTACCAAATATCGGCCATGTGAAAGTGAATGATTGCCTAAAGGCGGCTATTTTGAATTTGATCAAATCGAAATTTTCCAAGATGCATCCTCAGCTGAAATCTCACATTTCATTCTATAGTAATGGTCTAGCCATCTAGCACGGTTTACCAAATATCGCCCATGTGAAAGTGAATAATGGCCGATAGGAGGCCATTTTAAATTTAATCAAGTCGAATTTTTTCAAGATGCATCCTCTCCTGAAATCTCACATTTTGTTTTATAGTAATGGTCTAGCCATCTAGTACGGTTACCAAATAACGGCTATGTGAAAGGGAATAATGGCTTGATCGAGTCAATTTTTTTCAAGATGCATCCTCTCCTGTAATCTCACATTTTGTTTTATAGTAATGGCCCAGCTATCTAACACGGTTTACCAAATATCAGCAATGTGAAAGTAAATAGTGGCCGATAGGCGGCCATTTTGAATTCGATTGAGTCGAAAGTTTTTAAAAGGCATCCTCTCCCGAAACGTCACATTTTGTTTCATAGTAATGGTCTAGCTATCTAGCACGGTTTACCTGATATCAGGCCTATCGAGGTAAATAATGCTGATTGTCGGCCATTTTGAATTCGTAAGTTAAAAATTTTCAGGGTGCATCCTCCCCCGAAAACTCACACTTTGTTTTATAGTAATCAGGTAATGGTCTAGCCATCTAGCATGGTTTACCAAATATCAGCCATGTGAAAATGAATAATGGCCGAAAAGGCGGCCATTTTGAATTTGATCAAGTCAAATTTTTTCAAGATGCATCCTCATCTGAAATCTCACGTTTTGTTTTATAGTAATGGTCTAGCCATCTAGCAAGGTTGACCAAATATCGGCCATGTGAAAGTGAATAATGGCCGATAAGCGGCCATTTTGAATTTAATCAAGTCGAATTTTTTCAAGATGCATCCTCTCCTGAAATCACACATTTTGTTTTATAGTAATGGTCTAGCCATCTAGCACGGTTTACCAAATAACGGCCATGTGAAAGTGAATAATGGCCGATTGGCGGCCATTTTGAACCTGGACGAATTGAATTTTTTCAAAATGCATCCTCTCCTGAAACCTTACAATTTGTTTTATAGTAATGGTGTAGATATCTTGAGCAGTTTTCATGATATTCCAAAATATCAGGCCTGTCGAGGTGAATAATGGCCGATAGGCGGCCATTTTGAATTTTATCAACTTGAAATTTTTCAAGATGCATCCTCTCCTGAAACCTTACAATTTTTTTGATATTAATGGTGTAGCTATCTTGAGCGGTTTTCATGATATTCCGCAATATCAGGCATTTCGAGGTGAATAATGGCCGATAGGCGGCCATTTTTAATTTTATCGACTTATAATTTTTCAAGATGTATCCTCTCCTGAAACTTCACAATATGTTTGAGCGGTTTTCATGATATTCCGCAAAATCTTTCAGTCGGATTTACCGATGTTATAAATTAGGTCAAAGTGCTGGGTCAACTTTTAGGTCAAGGTCCAAAGGCACAACTAGGGACCTTAGAGAACATGAATGTGCAATATGACTGTCATCGATCAGCCCGATACTTTTCGAGGTCTGCTCCGGAAACAAAGTGCGCGTCAAAACATCTAAATAGGTCATAGTTCTGAACCAAAAGTAGGTCAAAGTTCAAATACCCCAAAAAGCACAACTAGACCCCCTAGGGGTGTTGTGTGTAAAATTTGAAGACAATCGGACAAGTACTTTCAGAGATATGCTCCGGAAACGAATTGTTTACCAACGGCCCAACGCCGTAACATCATCATCTCTCCTCTGCGACCTTGCGTATTGAATTCAGATTAAAAATATTTTAACCTGTCCATTATCCACCTGGAAGTAACCCACATACCAAAAATTGTTATCCTAGCTTATTTTCTCACAAAGTTATAGGCAAAAGAAAAGGCAAAAAAAAACAGAGGCGGAATCCATAGCTCCCTCCGTCTCACCTATGGTGACGGCCGGAGCTAAAAACACCATTTCTAAGGCCCGCTTTCCATATGAGCAGAAACACGCCTGTCTGCCTACTGAAAAGTCAATTTAATACAAACAATGTGTACCGTTTGCATTAACGCGTTTCAGCGCGCGTGCTAAGCGCGCGCGGGAAAAAAAATCGATTCAGGATCGATTGAAACGCGCGCATCTTGCTACTCGCGCGCGTTCAAAGAGTCATCCAGTCAGTGTGACGTCGCAGTGGGGTATTTTCCGTGTATTGTGCTCTGTGAAACCACTCCATGTGTAGTGAACAGATTGAAGTGTGACGTTAGAACGGAATGTCAGTTGGAAAGCATCTACACCGACCCTGTGCACGCTATGGGCGTGATCAGAGTAGTAGTATAGACGTTTTAATAGCAAATAGGCTGCTCTATTTCTTGAAAATAGCGATAGGGGTATGGGCGATAGGGGTATACTCTGGGAGATATCATATGACTTACAATCAATTATCGATATAATATCTGATCGCAATCTGGCATAATTCATGTATCATGTATTAACCCTCTGAGGACTAGACTATCTTATGTCCCTCATGTTAACCTGATCATGGCTAGAGTATAATATGTCTCATTAGAAAAAAAAAAAAAAATATGTCTGATGTATTAACCTTCTGGTGGCTAGAGCATCACATGCCTCATTGATAAACCTTCTGAGGGCTAGACTTTCATATGTCTCATATATTAATCTTTTGATAGCTAGAGGTATCCTTTACTATCCCCCTTGGGGGCTACAGTATTACATGTCTTACGTGTCCAGCTACTTTAGCTTATTACTTATTGTGAGCCAAATGATTTGGCGCGCACCAAATAATTCAAATAATTAATTGGTGCGCATCAATTAATTATTTGGTGCGCACCTAGTTGTACACTGAAAGTATTTAATTGGTTCGCACCAAATAAGTTAATGCATGAGACAAGTGATACTCTAGCTATCAGAAGGTTAAGATGGGAGACATAATTGTAAGTCTAGCCCCAGAAGGTTAATGCATGAGACATGTGATGATCTAGCCACCAGAATGGTAATACATGGGATATGTGATACTCTTACCATCAGAAGGTTTTTGATATTTGACTGTTTAACCCATTAGCTAGACCCCAGATAGGGCGAGGGCCCTAGTTAAAACTGCCTGATTTAAAAGTCGGAGATCGCGGGTTCGAACCCCACTCTGGCCTTCAGGTTTTAAAGAAACAAAATGTTTTTCCCCGCTCTCTCTGAAATATTCAATATTGTGGGAAGCCTCCGTGACCGAGAGGTAGCGTCCTCGGCCTTAGACCGCCAGGGCTCGAATTTCGAATCCTGTGTCTGGAGGGCAGAGTCATCTCATTCATCTCACCATCCTCAGGAATTTCTCCTGGCCCCGGTTTCACCAGTCTGACTTAAGTCAAAATTTGTCTTAACTATCAACACGTGATCACGTCTCAACCAATCAGTTAGCTTAAGACTGACTTAAGTCTACTGACTTAAGACCAATTAAAATTGGTGAAACCGGCCCAGTTTAGCATATATGTGCACAAAGGTGGCCTAAACCCCCATTCATTTAATTTTTATTATACCCCACATGGCTAATAAAAGAGACATATAATGATCTAGCTATCAGAAGACTGCCAGGGCTCGAATTTCGAATCCTGTGTCTGGAGGGCAGAGTCATCTCATTCATCTCACCATCCTCAGGAATTTCTCCTGGCCCCGGTTTCACCAGTCTGACTTAAGTCAAAATTTGTCTTAACTATCAACACGTGATCACGTCTCAACCAATCAGTTACCGTATATCCCCGCGTATAGTGCGACGCCATGTATAATACGAGTTACGATTTGAGGCCTTGGATGACCTGAAAAACGTCTACCCCTCTGTATAATACGACCTCAAATTTTGGATGTCAGCAGCGTCCCGGTCGACAGCGTTCCGGGCCATCTAAATGTGAGGCATGGATATTATCTTATTCTACTAAATAGCGCCGTGACACCTGCGTAGACGATGCTCAATGACGGGAACAGCGGCAACAAAACAGCTCTACAAAACCAAAGGGCAGTATCTCCTTACTTATAAAGTAAGCAAATACTGTATTTTCATTTTCCACGGCAGAGTGGATGTCATCGGGACTGTCTCGATCGGCAGACATTCTGAGGCCTGCATAGGCTACATATATATACACACAGGTTTAAAATACCCGAATTTATATTTCGCCGACAAATTTATATTATTTTAATTTATCTATTACAAAGACCATATTTTAATATCGTCGTGCTCAAATAAGAACATTCCAAGATGAAATGTGATTGTAAAACATTTGCAGACTAGCCGCATTGTCTAGACACAAGAGGTGTTTGGTTATATAAGTGTCAGGGTGCAATAACACAGCAGCGCTCCATGAACTACAGCTAACAGATACCACCATTTGCTCAATACCGTATCAGCCGCGGCAACAGCGGTAGGCGTTAATGTTATCCCAACAATATGGACATTCTGAGGCCTACATGTATAGAATTTGCGATAGGAGATATAATCAGTGATATCTTGTTATATTTCGTCAACGCATTCTCTCATTCCAATATGAAAATATCATGTTCAGATTTGTCGTACACAAAAGAACACTCCCATATGAAAGGCGATCTTAGATTAAATCATTTTTAATATAAATGGTAAGGAGTGTGAATTGGTTGCAGAATAACGGCGTCATTTATCTGCCCGTGGTTGTCAAAGGTGCCACGCGCGTCGGCGGGAATGTGAGACGGGGGCTCCCAGCAAACACGACCCATTCACCCAATGCTGGTACAATGTTGTGTCAGCGTCGCAGACGGTGGCCCAACAATGTACCAGCATTGGGTAAACGTCTCTTGTTTGCTACTAGTTGGAAAGGCACAGTCTTGTTGTATCGTGTGTATAGGCCTGCTCACCAAACACGCTGACTGGCCTATGTTTAAAGATACGTTCTACCGCTAGAGAACTTACCGCTGAACTTACCGCTAGAGAGCTAACAAATTATATTAAATTCTACATCTATGTATAATACGAGGTGCCTTTTTGTGACATGAATAGCTAAGAAAAAACATCGCATTATACACGGGGATATACGGTAGCTTAAGACTGACTTAAGTCTACTGACTTAAGACCAATTAAAATTGGTGAAACCGGCCCAGTTTAGCATATATGTGCACAAAGGTGGCCTAAACCCCCATTCATTTAATTTTTATTATACCCCACATGGCTAATAAAAGAGACATATAATGATCTAGCTATCAGAAGATTATATAGGAGATATGACTGTGATAGTCCAGTCCCCAGAATATTTATGTAGGCCCCTATGAGGCACGTGATACTTTAGCCATCAAAATGTAAACATATGAGACATGTGGTACTCTAGCCCCTAGAGAGTTAGTTTATAATTAGTTTAAATTTATATTTGATTGTAATCATATTTAATATCTCCCAGAGTATATCCCCATCTCCCAGACTATACCCCACCCTGCATCTGATGGGGTATAGTCTGGGCTTGTGGGGTATACTCTGGGAGCTCCCAGAATATACCCTGGGGTATAGTCTGGGAGCTCCCAGACTATACCCTAAGGTATATTCCAGATTATACCCGGGTATAGTCCAGAATATAACCGGGTATAGTTTAGTGGGGGGGTTGATCTGGGCGGTTACACCGGCATTCTCTTTACAGATTAGAGTGGGCTGTATAGGCCTATGTTGCATAACTCGCCGTCACAATGTGAGATCTGTTATTAAGCTCCAGTAGGCCTACTGTTAATATACACAGACGGCCGGCCAGACAGACAGTTCACCCAGAAAACACAACACGCTCAAACAATGATATTTTAAGGCTGGGCGACTGTCGCAGACGTTGTGCCAACATAAAAACAGCATTGTTTCAACGTGTCGTGTTTGCTGGAATGTGCCAGCGGTGATTAAAGAGAGAAAATGTGTAGTCCCCTACTTAGTAGGCTAAATGTGTTACATAGGCCTACATGCAACAAATTGTTATTGTCTTCCTTGCTGTGATCTTGCACAAGCATAACATCGCACAGGTGAGTTGTAAAACAGGAACAATGATCAAAAGATCTACGTGTCATTCCTCAATCAGGCTATTGCTGCTGAATAGTCCCCTTCGTTTAAATGAGCACATACCGGACGATGATTGCATAGTGGTCATGCACTTTAATTAAATTAAATAGTTTTATTTCTCTGCATAAAAACTAATATGGCCTATTTTTATTCCGAGGTAGCATGATGATCACATAGGCCCTACCGCTCAAATGCTGCGGTATAACAGAAGCATCATGTATACGGCGGTGTAACAGGATCGCTAGCGCAATATAGCAGAATACAGAATCATTAATACCGCGTTATAACAAGATCATCATATATACAAGATCGTCATATATAGGCCTACCGCGGTATAACAAGATCGTCACATAGCGTGGTATAACAAAATCAACCTAGGGCCTATACCGCGGATCTTTACTTTTTATTTCATTTTGAGAAGTAGCACTCAAGAGGTTAATCAACATTCGGAAGTATTGATGGTGTTTTTGGCATCGAACTGTAGCTCCCTCACCAGATGATAACAGGCACCTTTTTCTTCTCTCCTTCTCAAAAATTCGTGCACCCAGAATCTATGTTCTCTCTTCTCTTTGGCTGGCCCTAACTATCTGCATTATGCGATGGCGATTCCGCTGCATTCCATACTTATAACAGAGTAGAATTTGCATGTTTACAGTTGCCATTTTAAAGCTTGCGAAAATGACGTCATGCCATGTGGAATTACACTTAAACCACCAACATGCTCGCTGAAACGCGCTAGCATGGAAAGACTCCTACTAGTGTAATGTCTGTGTGCGTTTCCTCGCTCACGTTTCTGCTCACATGAAAAGCTGGACTAAGCAAAAAATTACATTCCTTGAACTGCAGCCTGTAAATTTGCCAGTTCACTGGGCTAATACCATCATCACATAGCTTGCCATTCCTACATATTTTTTGGACATAACAAAATGGAGGAATGCCGTTATTTTGAGGCCTGTATACTGGGGGAGGGGGGGGGGGGGGACATGGCATAAATCGTATTAGTGTTTTTGTTCAGTTTTTATGTGCCTTCAAATCAAAGAATAATTGAGCTACAGCTAATGTATGGATTACATTTTGCAGATTGCAATTATTCAGAATAATCAGAAATAAATATGTCTTTGTCTTAATTATTTAGACAGGTTTATTATGCTATATATATGTATTTGTCAATGTCATGTATTTCTGTGTGTATTTCAATATATTGCATCAATACTTTATTTAGTAGCCTACATCATATTTACGACTTTTTTACGATGATATATTTCTTACATCGCAATTGATGGTCGATTACTAGGTCTACACGATTACTACAGGTAGTGTTCCCCAGTGCAAGCCGATGACAGCGTCGGCTATCACTCACAACACCTATGGCTCAGAGCTAATCCCTAACAGGTAGGGTCTCAGTTGGAGTAATTCACAACTCACCTTCGCAAGCTGATATGACAGCTTCACTCGTCAACCGCTAAATTAAATATTTTAATTGTTCACCCACTTAAAGTTGTGTCTTGCTACCGCAACCCACAACTTCAAGTGGGTGAACATTAAATAGTAGTTTAAGGGTTTTAGGCTGTCACTTACCTCTACGTGGACTAACTCTACAACAGTTTAATATATAAAGTTTAATAAATCACAAAAATGTCTTACTTTATTATGAAACAGCATATAATTAAAAAATCGTAATCGAAGAAATAGGGGCCTAAAACGCACGCTATGCTATATATATATATAGGCCTATATACATATGGATTTCATTCTGCAGATTGACAATTATTCATATTTTGTCAACGATATAGGCCTACTGGTGTAAGACTATCTTTTAAATTTGATAATTGATGATCGATTACTACATGATTTCTACAGGTAGGCCTGCTAAGTGTTTAAAATTGAGATCACAGCTTTCCCCAGTGCAAGCCGATGACAGCGTCAGCTATCACTCACAACACCCCTGGCTCGGAGCTTATCCCTAACAGGTAGTGTATCAGTGGGAGTAATTCACAACTCACCTTTGCAAGCTGATATGACAGCTTAACTATGTTAACTCCTCAACCGCTAAATAAAATATCTAAATCAAATAAAAATTTCAAATCTTGCTACCGCAACCCACAACTTCAAGTGGGTGAACATTACAATAGTCGCGCTTAGCGATTTAAGAGTTTTAGGCTTACCTCTACTTGGACTAACTCTACAACAGTTTATTATATGAAGTTGAATAAACCACAACAAAGCTAACATGTCTTACCTGATTATGAAACAGCTTATAATTAAGAAATCGTATTAAAAGAAAAACTGTATCAAAATAGAAATGTTATTTTAAAAAATGTCAGACGCACTGTATTTGGCTCTAGAACGTCAACAGTCTAATCTCATTACTATAATCAGTGCAGGTGTTGGCGCTAATTGCCACAGGCATTGTTATGAAAACACACCTTTGCATCGCTAAAGCCTTTAATTCTCGCATGGCTGGCACCCTTTGGATATGTAGAGAGAGACCGATTTAGAGCCCTAAATAATTGATTAGTTTTTACATCACTTTTAAGCCATTAGTTCTTCCCGATAATCATGTGTTATAAATTATAATAAAACGTTTATAAAGTAGGCCTTCAACATGCTCAATATTAGTGTTATATAATTATCTATGTGAAGTGCCATATGAAAACCGGCCCTACATTTCGAGAAATGAGCCTTAAAGATTAACCCTCTCACCGCTAATCACTACTATAGTCATTATTAATTCAGTTAATTCCGAGGGTTCCCATCATTAGATTTCTCGCAATTATGAAAAATGGTGCCAGCTCTCGCCTTTAATTCCATAATTGTTGCAACAAGTGCTTGAAGAGGTAAGTGGAACAGGCATGCTGTGGTCCCTTCTGATAATTTTTTTCACGCCATTTTCAATTTTTTGTAAAAAAATGCAAAAAATGAAAATAAACTATGTACACTGCCCTATGAGGAAGATCTGGAGGATATCGTTAAGACCGTTTGGACAGAACAATGTGGGCATCTCGAAGAATTGAGATGCCTGGGGAAGGCTGCACTAGTTTGCCCATGGTAAAACCTGGGTGAAGTTTGCACCGAGGGTAAAAATGGAAGTTTCATGGCTATAAGGATGAGAATCCATCAAAAATGGTCTTTTTCCATGACCCCCTCGTAGAAAAAAAAAAACCGGGGCCGGAGGCTTTGCCCAAATTTATGAATGTTATGTGATGTATTTGCTCTGTTACAGCATTGCGGGGCACTCATTGGGTGCCCTTATGTATCTTAAAACCTGCAGGGCTCCCGCCAGGGGGGGGTCCGGGGGGGTACGCCCCCCCACTCAGCATCACAGGGGGATATATCCCCCCCCCCTTTGTTGGCAAGAAAATTTAAAATATTTTTTCATATTTTACTGTCATTTTAGTTCAAATAGGTCATTTTAAGCACCAAAATTAAAAAACTCTGATTATTTTCTCGGGGGGGGGGGGGGGGTACCCCCAGACCCCCCACCCCTTTTGGACCCCCCCTTTCAAACATTCCCGGGGGAAACCCTGACCTGATATATACGGATAGCACATAGTAGTTTAGATAGTAGTTTCATTCAGCTGCTTCAAAAAGTTCAAGTGTCTGGGTGATGTTTTGGCTTCTGTATCCCTGCCGGAATTTGCAAAATTAAGGTCACAGCTCTTGGATGTTCTTTATCATTAGCTCAGATTTTGATCTGGCACAGCATTTATCTTGCTCAGTGAAAACTGTGGAATGTGGTCAAATATTTATTCTAACAAACAAACAAACAAACAAACAAACCATGTCGGCAGTTATGAAAAAAGGCTCAGCATAATTTTATTGGGCAATTTTAAAATTTATTGAATCTAGGCCTACCTACATTTTAAAAAGAGGTGGTACGAACTGGTAGGTCTATTATTTTTTGTGGTACGAAGTGGTAGGTTACGAAGTGGACATAGTACGAAGTGACCTGCTAACCGGGCGGGGATTTAACCTGTGATTCCGTGAACGATAATAGGTGATTTTAGAATAAATAGATACGGCATTATATTTATAATCATGACTTGATAACATATTTTCACACAATTACATACATCATTAAATGTTGAATTGCTCAGTCATATATTGCAAATATATAGAATACCTCAATCACATTACCGTAGGCTAATATTAATATTATGGATTCATGAATCAGAGTGAAATTGCCATGTCTGCGACCAATAATTTTGAAAATCGCGCTATGAAAGAATAGTTACAGTTTTAATCACTTGGTGGGGCTAACAGTAGTAACGTGGAGTGACCATTAACATTGTAGCTAGGTCAACAGTGTAGGTTGAGTGAATAATATTGCTTTACGTCGCTTTATGCACAATCATGGCAATATCGCGACATAAGGAAGCCGGGACTATGCCTTTCTTCTTCTTCTTATGGTGAACCAACAGCGAGCACTCCTTACTTGGACTTGGACACCCTCTGTAAGCCTGTCATGCAGATACTCTTTCTAACATGGTGTCATGCGTGATACTCTTTCTAGCATGGTGTCCTGCTTTTTAATGAGCCGTCAACAAGCGCATATGTATGACGAAAACAGAAATTCACAGTTTTCGCATATTTGCATATGCTAAGAGTGATCAATTTTTTATTAGATATTTTATGAATAGCTGTTGTACGCGACCACCTTGCAAACACATGTAGGCCCTACGAATTAAAATCGATTTGGTATGTTCATAAAGGTGAAAGAGACGCCTGCTCACGAAATATCGGCATGAAAATTGACACTTTTTTCTATTTCATTTCAACATGGATAAACCTTCCGTGTCAAAAATCGTCTGAAAATAAATTATTGTCCAATACATCAAATCGATATCCCACCTGCTCAAATATTATCATCCAAATCTACCATATCCAGCAAAGTATTATCAGAAAGTGTCCTGCTTTCTAGCAATTCAATTTGAGATATGTCCTGCTTTCTAAGAGCAAGTGTCCTGCTTTCTAAGTAGCAAAGTGGTACAGTTGATATATCAAATAAGTAATATGAATAGGCATGCCTAGAAAGCGAGCGGAAATTATTATGAACTAAAGTAGGGGCTCATGTAATGACATATGCTATAAGTATAAGGCAAGGTAACGTGAGGATAACGTGTAGGCTAGACTACCTAACAAATGGCGGGCCCTGTCGCAGGGTGTTGAGCGATCCATATATTGTCGGAAGGCCCAGGCAGCCCACTTACGTGCTAGCTTATGTCTAAACCAACTGGGTCTAAACCAAACAAAGAAACAATTATATGAACCTGCAACACTGACTGAGTTAGATCACACTACTATTTACAGAAATGTAGCGTTATCTACATCGTCATTGTTTAAAAAGAACAAAAATTATTCTTATGAAAATACGATTGCCGAAATATAGACTGATCTGCCATTACCCACAATTTGATGAGTCGTAGGGGGAAATGTTCATGCAGCTATAGTGATACACATCAACTGTCCTACCCACTCGCTAGGTGGTACCACAATCAGACTGAGCAATAAAAGGGGAAAAGTACGATAGGAATATCTGTCTCAGTATGATGCCAGTGAGGTTGAACTTTGACTTCTGAACAGAAAATAAACAAACAAGATGTCAGCGCCCATGAACATGATCAGAGGCATGTTGGACCACGAAATATCAGTCCTGACACTGTGCCTGTGAGTGTTAAAAATCAAATCTTATTTTGCTAGTCACTGACCACACGCGTTGCTGTAAGAGCTCGCTCCCGCGAGCTTGGGCCCTTCGGGCCCCAGCTCGCGCGTCCGCTCGCTATAAATTAGCGAGTATTTTTACTATCTACAGTAAACCCTGACCATACCGGAATGCCTTAGGAACAAACTTTTATTCCGGTTTGGACAGGTTCCGGTTTGGAGAGGGGTTTTGCTTTCGTAGAGAAACAAACAACGATAACTTGTAGGCAACGATGACATGAGGGTTATAATTCAGGATGTGTCGTACGTAGGTCTACAAATGATAGGTGGATGTATGCAAATGAATTGATATAATGAAATAAACACGGATGTTATAATTATTATAATAAAACAATAAGCATTTATTGATCAGCTCATACGTTATTTTTTTCAAGCATGATTCATGCATAAAGCTAGTAGGCCTATATATAGATTAGTAACTCTAGTACCGGGTATGCATAGTGTGTCCTAATCTAAAATAACATTACATTCTTGTAATCGTTCGTCACACATTTCAAACACGGAGCATATTTCTTAACACCGACAATAGTCCCTTTAAATACCAAAGCGGTAGTAGGATAAGTTGTGCTTTCGCTACGGAGTTAATCATATTGCAGCAATTTTATTTTTCAACTGTTTCATGACGACAACACTCGTTTGTTTGGTAAATTTTATATATTTCTGGAATACTGTATAATTATGTCATTAAAATAATTAATAAGCCTACCTTGACTAAGAGTAAAAAATAATATAGGAATAATCGAGCGATGAGAGAATAAATCAATGTTTTTATATTTTACCTACCGTTAGTTATTTATTTATTGGGCCATTAATATCACAAACAGAATAAATTTATCCTAAAAAACACAGTCTGATGTAGGCCTATGTGAGAATTATTGTTTAATCCACTGATATGTTTATGAAATGATACGACCTTTTAATATTTTATTAGTCGAAGATATTGTTACAATAATTTACTAAACAATTATTTTATTAATCCATTAGGTTGTTAAAAGTAAAGGCGCTATAATAGTTCCTCTAACGCTAAAAAGGTGTTACCAGCACTAGTTTCGCATTGCATAACCAGATAAAAAGCAGGATGAACATTTCGTCACCTTGCCGCCCCCTGTTTAATCCTCGTGCACCGCATGCGATTTAAAAAAAAATCCAAAAAAAATTTTGATTCCGGTTTGGACAGGTGAAATACAATACAATTTATGCATTTGGGGAAACTAATGAGTCCGGTATTCGGAGTAGACAGGTTCCGGTTTGGAGAGGGTTGATTAGTATTGTTTTGAGTGTAATAATTCGGGATCAAATAATTATTACGGTATAGACAGGATTCCGGTTTGTACAGGGTCCGGTATGTAGGCCCTACAGGTTGCACTGGATATTAATCATTCAACGCGGACAGAAAGAGGCTAAGACCATTAGGATGGTGGTTTACAGCATGGTGGCGCCAGAGTATATGATCACGAGCCACACGTATAGAGAGCCAAAATTAAATTACGCATCCACGAGTCATAGTGGAAAAGTAAGGTTCTATATCATGGGATGGGTTCTATTCTGCCGTACAAAGCCAAAAGGCAGTATCTGCTTACTTGTAAAGATCTTATAAACTACTGTCTTACTGTCTTACTGCTTACTTGTAAATTGAGCAGATACTGACTTTTGGCCTCGCGGAATAGTAATGTGTTCCAATGGATATGTAAACTGTGATGAAATACATTTTAAAATAGTCTACTTAACGTTATAAAACTGCAGATTTAAAAATGGGTTAGGTTAAGTTATATAGGTTGAGTCTATGATCGTGTTGGCCCATTGATGGGCCCATCGTATCTTGGCCAATTTGTGATTTTGTAATTTGGCCCTATATATTGATGAACAGGGCATAATAGATTTTGTGTCGGTGGGCTATATCCTATATGTACTGAAGCGTTGAAACCACATGACAAATAAATATTTTATCTCGCTATTATAAGTCGTTAAAGTCGTTTTAACGACCAATAAATAATTAAATCGATTTAAGCTAAGTCGTTATAACGACTTCTAAGTCGTTAAATCTACTCAGTATAAGTCGTTTAATGACTTATAAGTCAATAAATCAACTTACTATAAGTCGTTATAATGACTTATAATAACGACTTAGCTCAAGTCGATTCAACGACTTGTAAGTCTATATAACGACTTATACTAAATCGATTTAACGACTTATTCTAAGTTGTTAATTCGATTTAGTACAACTCGTTATAACGAAACAAAATTCGTTACAACGACTTACTTATAAGTCGTTGTAAATATATATACTGAGTCGATTTAACGACTTATAAGTCGTTATAACGACTTAGTTTCAGTCGATTTAACGACTTATATATCGTTATAATGAGATAAAAAATATTTTTGTCATTTCGTTTCAACGCTTCTGTATATGCTTGCGGCGTTTGCAAGTCAAAGCGGGGACAACTTCAATGTTGTGCTGTCGAGATGCTGGCCCAGTAATAAGACAGTGCTTGCTGAATTTCTCGTGTCAGCGGGTGTGTTGGCTTCGGCTACACGTGTTCCTGACGCTGGAGTCATAATCTATAAATATCACACACTCGCATCCCCCAGCAAAGTATGGGGCCTACATAGGGGGGGGGGGGGGGGGGGCTACTCACAGGTAGGCCAACCTATTCTGAAACTCACTAACCTTGACCCCCGATGTTTTTATTGAGCTCGCTAATACAATGAAGTATGGGGAGGGGGGTCTTACATAACATTATTTTCACCGAGTAGTCATTCTAGTGAATTAAAATCCCGGACAGGCTCCTTATGAAATAAATAATATATTTCAAGTTCTAGATTAGGTCTGATCAAATTTGAAATTTTCAGCGTTCCACCGAGCCACGATCATTTGAGATTATGAGCGGATAAATAATCCACCCCCACCCACCCGGAGATTGAATAGCCCCCCTTTCTTAACAGTTATGTTGATTATAAATATATTGTTGCTTTAACAGCCTATAGGCGTAAATTACCCCTGTTGGTCTATTGGTAGGCATATGTTTGAAGCTGTTGAAGTCTATAAGCCTACACACATATTGTTTTTAAAATAGGCATAATGCCTAGTTAGGCCTACAGCTAGTAGGATATGTATAGGACGTGACTGATATTGAAAGGTTACAAGGATACACAAAAAAAACGTGAAAGCTCATGTAGACTAAGTGGTTTAGCTCCAATCTTTCATAATATTTACCTATGACGGACTCCTTTCCCTTATGACGTTGGTTATGATGCGCATGCGGGTGGGTCTACTACATGTGCTGAACGATCCATTCGGTTTAATTTACACCCCAGTGATAGGCCTACTTAGTAATTTGTATGTATTTTATACAATACTGGTTGGCGCCCCATGTGCGCATCAGTTGTTGCAGTATTATTAAACATCTAATGATGATTTAAACTTTTTTCAAATTGTCAATACTTAAGCCTACCTGCAACAGTTATATCGTGATATTGTTGTATTGAGCAGATTACTTAGAAACAGGACATAGGCCTACTTGCTCAATTGATTGTTAGAAAGCACAATGATGGTTAGAAAGCAGGACCCTAATTCTGATAATAATTTGCTGGATATAGTTTGGGGATAACATTTGAGATTATGGCATGGTATTAATTAATAATTTTCTTTTTCATGTTTGCATAGTTGGCTCGCACTTATGCAAATTTATTGTGACATATAATGAGGATTAAACCTGAAGTGTCCTTGAAAATAGTTTGGTCAATTAATTTTTCTCTGTTGAGACTTTGATATTCATGAGAGACAGCTTTGTGAAATAAAAATAGATCTTTTAGTCAATCCTTTTAATATCTCAGAGATCATGCTTTATGTATATTTTAGGATATAATATTGACTTCCATGTCAACTTGGGAGACTGTGAAAAGAGTACAGTTTGCAGATATTAAATTATCTTGATTGACCTATCAGTCACTTTTAATAACATTACAGCAATGGAAACGGAGTTTTCAAGGTATGTGAGGGGTAATGTTTTTCAACCCCTATCATTGAAAACATAAGCCCTTTAAACTCCACTGTGTTTGTTTTTGTCATTGCTATATGTTATAGGTCCATTTTACAGTATAAAGTATGTACTTTTAATAAAAAAAAATATCACTTCTCAGAAATCCGAAATATAGCTCTCTGAGGAAATAAAACCGTAAACTCCACTGTGTTTGTTTTTGTCATTGCTATATGTTATAGGTCCATTTTACAGTATAAAGTATGTACTTTAATAAAAAAAAATATCACTTCTCAGAAATCCGAAATATAGCTCTCTGAGGAAATAAAACCGTATAGGCCTATAACACTGAACACGTTATACACAATAAAGCTCGATTTTTCAGAACATCATATGCAATTTGCAGTCTACTAAGTTACCGTGGGTAATTCTCTGACATAAAGGCCTATAGTTAATAGCAATCTAGGCCTACATACGGATAGGGAAAAATAATAATATCATCTGGTGGGGTAACTTTTGTTGCACAAAATGTTGTGACTGATCATAATATTCCAGAACAGTTATTCCCAGCACACACGACACATCTATGTTTGACCAATGTTGGCCCACCGTCTACGACGTTGGCCCAACATTGGTCAAACATTGGGTAGATGTTTCGTGTTTGCTGGGTTGAACAATAAATATTTATACAGTTGAAATTTGTCATGTATTTGTTTAAATATTTTTGTCTAATTAGGCTAAGTTCAATAAAAATGCATGGGTTATAAACATGTTATTACTCACAGAATCTTTGCTGCATAACCTACACTATATTAGTTGGTGGAGGCCGCTTATTGATTTGTAACTCATGGAATTGAATGTTGACAAGGACATGTGAGAGAAAATACACGGAATTTTGCATCTGTGGGCACCCTGAATATGTGATGACTGATCCAACAGATAGAGCTGAAAAGGTTCCAGAACCCAAATATATAACTAGGTAATAATCTAACTATAACTGATTAAGTTTAATGCATAATAGGCCTGGAGCTTGTGTGCATCAGCTAGCGATAATAGACGTACCCATAAACGTAAAAATGTGTGTATAGCCATGAAAACCGTGTTATGGTTCTGATAAGTTCAAGTTATTAATACAAATAAAATATAATGGTCAAGTGCTATTATTATAAACTAAGATAAGGAAAACTACTAAAACCGCTACTCAGATTACTAAGATTAAACTAATGTAGCGTTAGGTCTATATTTTAAAGAGTTGGCTATTCGTGCATTTTCATCATTGTATTTAAAGTTTCTTAAATAATTGTAGACACGCTTATGTGGTAGATTATTGGCGTAGGCCTACGTCAATCACGTTAATTAATCGTGTGGGATAATCGCACGCCACCTCACGGTAGATTTACAGATGCAGTCAAGTATAGGTCCTAATTGCGTCTGTGTTCATCTGATCCAAACCAGCTCGCTATTTTCTTCCTTATTGCCTATACTAAAGGAGATTGAAACTAGGGGGAGGTTCCCTGTTTACATCCATGTATTAGGAAAAAATATACTGCCTATAGAGTGTGATTTTATGTAGGCCTATGATTACTTTATCTATATAATTATCAAGGATTATAGTTTGAAAACTGTGCTCAACCCAGGCCTACTGATTAAACGAGCTTTATAGGCTAACGATGACAAATAAATGACGTTCCTTCAACTAGGATGTAATTACTATTTAGGCTACTAAAGTTAAAGCGCTAGACACATAGGCCCCTACAGGCAGGAATTAAAACAATATTCCGATTCCTTCACTTTGCATAAATAATCATATCAAATGTGCAGCCTATTCCACCTGTTCATTCATTAAGCTACGCTTGCTGTAAGTTCATAGGCTACTAACGTTATTATGTTGGCTCTATACACACAACTTCCTTAGATAGTTTATAAATAACATCCAAACATACGCTGGTCCTTATATAGTCTATATCAAAACGTATACATGTTGGTGGGCTGCAAACAACTCCTATTTAAACATGTTAAATATTATATGAAGAAAGTCCCCCCCCCCCTCTGAGTAGGTGTACGCGCCTATAGAATAATTAATTTTGTTGTTCGCTAATTAACTGCAATGATCCCCGACCATGGAGATAGTAAAGAAGTTACTATCTCCATGCCTCGACTATATAAATTTATTGTGACTGAACTTAGAATATTTATGATATTCGCTAGGTGGCAATGCTGTGCAACACGTGTGCCATGATCGGATATTAAGGTAGGCCTTTATACAGACCTTGCCTGGCAAGCCTGGCCAATTTCATTTATGAAGCTCGCCACGCCCCGTTCTAAGTACTTAAACCACTGCAATCCACACAAAACCCGCCAAGTATGATGAGTAATAAAAATTAATAATACTAAAACAAAAAACATTTGTAGGCCTTACATATTCAATTTTACACACTTTAAAAAGCCTTTAAGCTCAACACATATCGCGATCTTTATTGCTGGAGGGTAGATTAGATTTTTGACCAATACACTTTATGCATTGGGCCAATGTTAGTTTATTGTTGGGCCAGCTTAGTTGACACATAAACCGTCATTATGTCAGGTGTTGAGTGCATGAGCTCCTACCCAGAAAACATGAGACACCGAGTCAACGTTGTTTTCATGTTGGGCCACCGTCTGCGACGCTGGCCCAACTTGAAAACAACATTGGTTCAGTGTCTCATGTTTTCTGGGTAGGTGGCTCGTCATCTCAATTCTGTGTTATGAATTTGGCAGTGCCATCTCACTCATCCCAACATCCTTAGGAGGTTCTCCTGGCCCAGTTTAGCCTACATGTACACAAATATGACCCCATCCATGTCATTCCATTTGTCTCGTCATCTCATGCGGACCACACAGTTTAGCCCTTAACCCTTAAAGCGCTGAAATATTTGTGTGCAAGCCATGGAAACCAGAGGGTCTCTTCAATCTGAAATCATCATAAATGTCTGAGTTAGCAGGGTCAGTTCTTTCTGATTCATTTGAATACATATGTTATGGGTTTACGGCCATTATAAGTATATTTACTCTTACAGTGCGGGGATCGACATTAGTCGTCAGAATTTGACGTCTACAGACGTCAGATTCTGACGACTAAAGTCTATACCCGCGCTGCAAGGGTTAGGCCGCTAGCACGACTGTATCAGCCGTTTTATTAGCCGTTTAAATCACTGTTAACAACATAAGTGCTTAGACATCAACATTTGTAAATGTGTGGTCTCAAATTAAACAAATATGAGTCATTTTGCTTATCATTACTTGACCAGTTTGTGTCTGTACAACAGAGCGGGGTATACATCTCCTGAAATACACCCACCCACCTCCCCCCTTTTCATTATTATTTTTCTTAAATTGCTTTGAACAATTGTTAATCTTTCAAACTTTTCAAAATAATTGTACTATGTTTACATTTAAGGTTTCATTTTAAGAAGTTTATTTTCTTTAAATCATTTGGCTGCCTTCGGCAATTTCAGATTGCATATGTAGTCATGTATAGTGTGTTATGCATACATGTTATGTTATCTTTATCGTTACGTAACATTTGGTTACGTGTTCACGTAGTAAAGTCTATTGCCTGCCAAACCCGTTATTTTGTTGTGAATAATGATATCGCATTTTGTTATTATGAGGTAAACAGTGGTTTTAATTATATCTAATGATCCAGACTATAATATAAATTTATTGTGACTGGACTTATGAGGTTCGCTAGGTGGCAATACTATGCAACACACGTGTCCCATGTCCACTTTAAAAACACGTCAACACCCGATAGCAGGGATTGGATAGGACTACTAACATGACTAAGGTAGGCCTACTATTATTATGTGAAACTCAATGACCTCGACCTCCTTTGTTTTCACCGAGCTGGCTAATACAATGAAGTGGGGGGGGGGGGGGTTCTTATATAATCTTGTTTTCACCGAGTGACGTCACTGCGTTTCACAAAATGGAGTATGGGAGAGGGGATGTTATATAGCCTTGTTCTCACCGAGTGACGTCACTGCGTTTCACAGAATAGACCATGGGCTGAAAGTCGAAACCCCCCCCCCCCCCCTGGGTAATTTTGTAGACAATTTTTTTTTAACCTTATTATGTACCACGTTACTTTCAGGTGATCTGCAGATTTTCTATGCGTGGACAAGGTCACCAGAGGTCATAGAAGTAGGGTACCCTTGACCCTTAGGGTGGTATAAAAATAAATAGGTCAAAACCCAACTGTGATGTTAGTTGATTTTAATCCGTTTAATCCGTTTAAATCACTGTTATTGGGAATGAAGTAAGTGCATGTTTAAACAAAGAGATTTGCAATGTTTGGTCCCCAAAAATATGAGCAATTTTCACCCACTTGAAGTTGTGGGTCGCGGTAGCGAGACACAATTTCAAGTGGGTGAAAATTTAAATTATTCAATTTAGCTGTGGTTATTGCATGCCGTGTTCAGCATTAATCACACCGACAGACTGTCCTTGAATAATAATTGAACTGAATTTAATACTTTTAATTATGCCAACAGGACACATGAAGTATGATTTATTTTATTTTATATGTTGGTCGCGTGTTATGATTTTTATACCGTTGTCCTGTAATTATGACAATATGTTGATGATATTTTACTATGAACATGATAAACGACAAATTTTTGAGAAGAAAGGATTTTAAAATTGCCAATTATTGGAATTGTAGGTGACAATTATTTGAAAACCAATGGATTTGGAATTGAAAAAAATGATCCCAACTCTGGTTATCACCCCCTTTTCCTGCGGTAATATGAGCATTATGTATGTTGCAAATCTAGTATGAGCATGGTGCTCGAAATAAGGGGAAACCAACCAATTACTTAAAGAAAAGCATTATCCGAGTCGTTTGATAACATTCAGGTCATATCAATGTCCAAGAATGTCACCTTCACCTTCACCACTGGTTTTTATTTTTCTGTCTTAGATCAGAAAAAATCCAACATCTAATGAGGGATGGCGGTAAAAAAAAACATTTAGGAAAAAAAAAACATTTTACATTTAAAAAAAACATTGGACAAATTTCTGGAAAAGTTAATGAGGGCGACGAAATAAAAAAAATTGACCTATTTTAAATAAATTTATTGAGGGCGACGAAAAAAAAGCAAAAAAAACGTAGCTGGAAAAAAGTTTTTTATTTCCTGAAATGAACTTGTTTTTTTTCGTAATTTTTTGTTTATCTACCAAAATTGAATGTTTTTTTTTTTGAAAATCGGCAACAATTCAATGCGCGCGCTGGGCAGAAAAAAAAACACATGTTTATTTTTTGGTAATGCGCGGCCTAAATCTAATGCGCGCGCTCATCTAAACCAGAGAAAAAAAACATAGTGGCCTTAGCACACTACTCATAGATATCATTGTTAAAATATTACCTATTTTTATGATAGTGTTCATATTACCCTATTAATTAACTATGCATTCTCATATTCCTACACATGCTCATATATCCACACAAATAAAGGTATTGTGTTAAAGTCACAATATTTTAAAGACTAATCTACCATTAGCCTAGAAATGCTTAGCATATTTGTATATTCAGAAGGCGTTTGGATGAGTCTTTATAACTACTGAAAGTACAAATGGAAGAGGTACTAGGAGTTAATACAGGTACAATAGAAGTTCAATTTACTTCTGTTACTTGGGTTTTGTTGTAGAAGTGACGGAAACAGAAGTGACAATTTTTACAGTTGTTTCTGTCATTCTTCTACAAATTGTCATATTTCCATCCACAGACTTGCATTATGTTCTTGATACATTGGCGCCAGTTCATATATATACAACCTGTACATACCGGACCCTGTACAAACCGGAATCCTGTCTATACCGTAATAATTATTTGGTCCCGAATTAATTACACTCAAAACAATACTCAACCCTCTCCAAACCGGAACATGTCCACTTCGAATACCGGACTCATTATTTCCCCCAAATGCATATAAATTGTATTGTATTTCATCTGTCCAAACTGGAATCGATTTTTTTTTCAGAAATTTCTAAAATTCGCATGTGGTGCAATAAGGGTTAAACAGGGGGCGGCATCCTGCTTGTTATGCAATGGAGAAGGGTGCGAAGTTTGTGTTGGTCACACCCTTTGCGTGTTAGAGAAATTGTCAATTGAGCTTGGTGAGATGTTTTAGCAACATAATGGATTAATAAAATAATTACTTAATAAAATCTTGTAACAGAACCATTGACTAATAGAATATTGAGAGCTCGCAGCAAGTCATAAACATATATTAGTACATTAAACATAAATAATTCTCAGGAAAATTAGACTGTGTTTTTCGAAAAAAATATTGTGTTTGTGATACTTAATGACTCAATAAATAAATAACTACCGGTAGATGAAATATAACAAACATTTGATTTATTCTTTAATCTCTGGATTGTTGCAATATTATTTTAGATTCTTAGATAAGGCATTGGGCCTATTTATTCAGTATCGGAACGTTTAATCCAGCGTCACACATTCCATAAATATATAAACGTTACCAAACAAACGAGTGTTGTCGTCATTTAAAATAAAATAGTTACAAAATAAATCTGCTGCAATATGATTACCTCCGTATCGAAAACACAGCTCCTCCTTTTGCTTTGATATTTAAACGGGCTGATGCCACTATTAACAAATATGCCCCGTCTTTCATTATATCAATTTATTAGCATACATGCATCACCTATCATTTGTAAACCTACCGACAACACATCCTGAATAATAACCCTCATGTATAGGTTATCGTTGTTTGTTCCTTTTCAAAAGCAAAAACCCTTTCTAAACCGGAACCTGTCTAAACCAGAGTAAAACTTTATCCCCAAGGCATTCCGGTATGTACAGGTTTTACTGTATTTGGAAAATTCTCAGCTACAATCTAAACTGAACCAGGATAACCTGTTGAAGATGGTGAGATCAATAAGATGACACTGTTCTCCAGACACGTTATTCCCAATTTGAGCCATAGCTGTCTGAGGTCGAGCACGTTACTACTCGGTCACGGAGGTTCCCCACAATACCGAATATTTACGAGTGAGTGGAGAAGAAACATTTTGTTTCTTTGATCCTGACTACCAGAGCGGAACTGACTAACCCGCGAGCTCGGGCGTGACAGGCGGTCAGCGACATGGCCAGCTGCTGCTTCTCAGTCATTGTGACTTGATGCATTCCCCTTTCTACATTTAACCCTTACAGCGCGGGGATAGACTTTAGTCGTCAGAATCTGACGTCTACATACGTCAGATTCTGAAGTCTAAAGTCGATCTGACGTCTACAGACGTCACATTTTGACGACTAATGTCGATCCCCGCACTGTAAAAGTAAAAATATTTCTAATTGGCGTAGACCCATAACACGGGTATTCAAATTAATCAGAAAGACCTGAATAAGACATTAATGATGATTTCAAATCGAAAAAAGCTTTAGTTTCCACGATTTTCACAAAAATTGTCAGCGATTTAAGGGTTGAGGGGCATGGCTGAAACGATCAGGTGTCAGTAACCTATGTGCAAGGAAACCGATTGATACACATGATAGGCCTGGGCCAATTTAGTGCACTTTTTAAAGATCAATTTGGAGAAAAGGGGGCTAGATCCGCGCCTGTGGTCAGTCGGGGCAAAACTAAGAATCAGCACTTCGTAAAATGGAACATATTTGCTGATATCGCTGTGTTTCAATGGATCTCAATTTTGTGTCGGTGTAGAAGCATTCATCACAGCTTCACTCAGGGCGGAGACGATAACATTATGTCATTGCCTATTATTTTTCAATTGCTAGTGTTTACACCTAGGCCTACGAATACTCACCATTTTCGGATGGCCTCAAAAATGGGGATAGGAGTTTAATTATTTTAAAATGCTGTATAATATCGTTTAAAAGATCTATGAACCCCATTGTATTTAACTTTACCACCCAGAAAACACGAGACATCGAACCAATGTTGGTTCAATGTTGGCCCGCCGTCTACGACGTCGGCCCAACATTGACCCAACAGTGGTTTAAGGTGTTTGCTGGGTGTGAATAGAGTAGCCTGCCCCAGAAGAGAGTAGACAAGATGTGCGACATAGAAGATACTATTGCTAATTCACTTTCCTGGAATACACACATGAGCGGTTTAATCAAACGATACATTAGGATGGCATTCTTCTACTCAGACCAAATATCTAATACTGTAGATCTGGTAATTTTCGGCTGTTTAAATTTTTGCGAATTATTGATTTTGGGACTTTTCACAAAGTCTAGAATTCGCGATTACTAGCGTTATCATAATAATAATTTTCGTGAAAATTAAAACCTCGCGAATATTACCAGATCTACAGTATATTGTTCACCAGTACGACCTCTATTAGATTAGTGTACGCCATTATCAAATTATGGAGCGCTACCACCCGTAAAATCCCTAGAAAATATTCCAAGACCAATGACAAGATTTATGTTACATAAGTGATGTAGATCACAAAGACCGATTATTACAACTGAATATTTCCCTTTAACAATGCGTCGCGAGTCAGTGTGAAGACATTGTCTTCATTTGGAAATGTCTACATGACATGTACGATATTAATATCTATGATTTAAATTTGTTGCACTCAGCTCACTGTATTTTAAATGCTATCATAGTTTGTCGCACAGATTGTTTTAGACGTAGCTTCTATTGTATATTGTCACCAAATCTTCTTCAGCGGCTAAGATCACTTTTGTATTGGCTGTGATAACTTTAAAGTGGTTGTAATCACTTCTGAAGTGGTCAAGATCACTTTTGTAGTGGTTTAGATAATTTTTAAAGTGGCTGTAATCACTTCTTCAGTGGCCCAGATCACTTTGTAGTGGCTTAGATAATTTTTAAGGTGGCTGTGATTACTTCTTCTGTGGCCAAGGTCACGTTTGTAGTGGCTGAGATAACTTTTAAAGTAGCTGTGATCACTTCTTCGGTGTCCAAAATAACTGTTGAAAAATGGCTTCAGAAAATGTAGAAGTAATAACAAACATTTATACCATATAAAGTTAACATGAGCAAGATGTCCTGCTGATATTCACTAAAAAAAACTTGTTTTCAAAAACAATTGTTCAAATAGAGGGATAAAATACAAAATCAGCGCGTTGTTGTACATTTCGTACTTAACAGAAATAAAATATTATGTATCCCTGTTAAAACCATTGATAGTGACTTTCATCTGATTTTAAATTTGAGTACTCATTGGGCAAAAATGTAAAACAAGGTCAATTTTCTAGAGCCGGAAGAAAAGTGCCCAAATTTTACGTCAAGCCAAAAAAGTGTGTAATATCTTCAAATAGCTCATTATTTTTTATTCCAAATGGGTTTATTTTAATTCAGCAATAGTTCTACAGCATATTTGAATCAAAACTAAACATTTAATATATACTAAAATCAGTTAAGAGAAAGTATTTGAATATTTACTAAAAAGTGTAAAAAATTGGTTAAATTAATGGTTAACATACCAAGTTAAAGCTCTATTATTCATTTGTCAATGATCGGACAACATATTTTACATACATGTGAAAGCATACATGTGTCAGTAGCTTTCTATTGATATTAAATATTTTGATATAGCTACACAGTGGGCGAAAATAATGCACTCGATTTATCAAAATCAGACCAAAATCGCACATAGGTCATGCAGGCCTACATTTCTGGCCATATTTCAGTAAAGCAGCGGCAGTTACCTGATAAACAGGTTGATTCCGGCCCCTGAATAGTCCAGCTATGTGAAAACAAATTATAAGACCATATTCCTTTTGCAGTTTCACAGCTGCACAAGTGGCTAAACCGCAAAAACCGCGAATAGTGTAGGCCTATTGATAATGTATCGAAGCTTATTATCCACAAACACACAAATATCCACTCTGGCGGTGTTATGATTTATTGGTTTTAACAACACAAACACAATACAATCAAATTAGGATGAAATATGACATCTGTATAAGGCCAACTATTTGTTAGCATGTGTAGGCCTTAGTAGACAAAGTGTATTAGGCATACAAAGCTCTACAAGATAAGCACGCGTGTGTAATAATTAACCCTTTTAGCGCGGGGACCGTCTTTAGACGTTAGAACCTGACGTTCATAGACGTCAGGTTCTGACGTCTAAAGTCGATCCCCGCACTGAAATAATTAAAAACATTTATAATGGCCGTATACCGATAACATAGGTGCTCGACCGAAGCAGAAAGAGTTAACTAAGACATTTATGATGATTTCAAATTGAAAAAATCCTTTGACCTCCATGGTTTATACAAAAATGTGTCAGCGCTTTAAGGGTTAACAAATTTTATGACCTGGATGTAAATGGGAGATGTTGGAGAAGACCGATCTGATGACATCAATATTCAGTTTGACATAGGCTTACATAAAGAGGCAAGCTGATATATTTGATATTAGGCCTACCTATTGATGATTGATATGTTTCACTTGTATTCATTATTTTCATGAATAACCTGATTAACTTGATAGAATGCTGCTACATTCGTTTGGCATTTAAAAGAATTATTAATATGTATATATATTTATTTATTTAGTATTCTTAAACAGTATCCCTTGCAGCACTTTTTCTAATATGTATATTTAAACACTGATTTAAACCTGAATAATCTGTGTGACTTGTTCTCATTGATTTATGGTTAACTTTTTAATGTTAGTTGTTATATTGTAATTTTGTTTGTGCCCCATGCCTTCAATAGGCCAGGGCTAATAATATTGTTGTATCCTTGTATACTTTGTATCCTTATCTGTTTGATTCACCATAAGATATGGTCGACGGACGTTGTCTTTGTCAAACATATCTGGTGGTTGCGGCGGTTGCGGTGACGCGATCAACGTTACTCATGCGAATCATTTTCCACATGTATAGACTACGAATAGCTTAAATTAATAGAATACCACTGCGTACATTTATATAATTAAATATCTGCAGCCTCATTAGCTGATACAGTCTTAGCTAATGATAGTGCTTCAGTTGGCTTCCTTTTGCTCTGGTCATCTGATGTTACATGTCTTATGGTTTAAGTGCCTGACACACCTTCGCGATCAGCGTCAACGTATAGATCTATAGACGCTGTGTAGGCCAATAACGTTCAGCAGTCTCCACACGAATTCCTTTGACGGAACAAGAGCTGCTCTTGACGGAGCAAGAGTATATATCATTTTCGCCTTAGCCAAATGTTGTTACTTTGGTAAAAGAGTACAAAACATGCATGAATTATATTGTCATTGTTAAAGGACATAATTATTATTTATGATACAGTTACATAATATATATATTAGGATATATTTATATTCACTACAGTTATCATATACTTATAATGTATTCTACTGTATTTTTTTTACTTAAATTTCAGCTTAAATTCTAATTGGTTGTAGTTTTATTCATGGATTTAAAAATTGTCATGTCATTTAAATTTTTATTTATAATGTCAAATCAAAATTAGCATATTATTTTTGTTTACTTCAGTAAAAGTGTACAAAACATGTAACATATAACAAAACAATATAAAATGTACGTGTTATATTTATGATACAGTTACATAACATATATTAGGATATATTTAAATTCACTGAAGTTATTAAATACCGGTCCTTATAATGTACTATAACGTATTTTTTATACTTGTGTTCAAAGTCAATAAAACTATTATCATAACGTTCTTGGCCGGAGGCTCCACAAATTAGGGCCTGCTTATAATCCGTGTTTTCTGGAACATTGGTTTAGCCTGAAGCACAATTATTATGATTATATTCACAAAACGTGACAGTAACATCTATTTGCACATCCCAATAGAATATAATTAATGATGCATGATTTCCTTTCGATAACACCCTGAGGAAACTACACAACTGTGCTGCATGAAGACAGACATAAACATAATTTTCACTGTGCTACTCTTTAGAATTTCTAATAAAAGAGAAAATGACATGCCATATTTGCCAGCCTCAACGCTATTGAACAGTCTAGGCCTATGTCCATCCAGATACATGTCTAAGATATTAATAAATGTATTGAAAATGCTGCATATATCTCAGATGAAATAATTACCACATTTTTGGTATCTGGCTCCTCACCAGCCTTTTTGTCATGCAGGGTCACATTTGGTTGAAACTTGTTATTAATGTAAAGTCAGCAGACTACTTTAAAGATATACAAAATAGACCGATTACTTGACGATATATGAAGTCGACAGCCTATCCGACGATATATAAAATCGACAGATTACATTGACGATATATGAAATCGCGGCAGGCTACCCTGACGATATATGTTACAGACTACCGTGATGACATAAAAAGTCAGCAGATCACCTTGACGATATATTAATGTGACCCTGACGATATATAAAATCACAAACTATCCTGACGATATATAAATTCGGCAGACTACCTGACGATATATATAGTCACAGACTATCCTGACGATATATAAAGTCGCCAGACTACCTGACGATATATAAAGTCACAGACTACCTGACGATATATAAAATCAGCAGACTACCTGACGATATATAAAGTCGACAGACTACCTGACGATATATAAAGTCGCGGCAGGCTACCCTGATGATATAATGTTACAGAGTACCGTGACGACATAAAAAGTCAACAGATCACCTTGACGATATATCAAAGTGACCCTGACGATATGTAAAGTCACAGACTATACTGACAATATCTAAAGTCGGCAGACTACCCGACGATATATAAAGTCACAGACTATCCTGATGATATATGAAGTCGGCAGATTATCCTGACGATAAAGTCACAGACTATCCTGACGATATATAAAGTCGGAAGATTATCCTGACGATATATAAATTCGGCAGATTATCCTGACGATATATAAAGTCGGCAGACTACCTGACGATATATGAAGTCGACAAATTACCTGACGATATATAAATTCAAAGACTATACTGACGATATAAAAAGTCACAGACTACCTGACAATACAGAAAGTCACAGATTACCTGACGATATATAAAATCGACAGACTACCTGACGATATACAAAGTCGGCAGACTACCTAACAATAAATAAATTCACAGACTACCTTTAAAAAGTCGGCAGATTACCTGACGATATATAAAGTCGGCAGATTACGTGGCGATACATACAGCCCACAGACTACCTGACGATATATAAAATCGGCAGATTACCCTACGTTATATAAAGTCAGCAGATTACCTGACGATATATAAAGTCCACAGACTACCTAACGATATATAAAGTCACAGACTACCTGACGATATCTAAAGTCGACAGACTACCTGACGATATATAAAGTCGACAGATTACCTGACGATATATAAAGTCGACAGACTACCTAACGATATATAAAGTCGACAGACTACTTGACGATATATGAAGTCACATATTACCTGACGATATATAAAGTCGGCAGACCATCCTGACGATATATAAAGTCGACATATTACCTGACGATATATAAAGTCCACAGACTACCTGACGATATATAAAGTCGGCAGATTACCTGACGATATATAAAGTCCACAGACTACTTGACGATATATAAAGTCGGCAGACTACCTGACGATATATAAAGTCGGCAGATTACCTGACGATATATAAAGTCGACATATTACCTGACGATATATAAAATCGACAGACGACTCGACGATATATAAAGTCGACATATTACCTGCGATATATAAAGTCGGCAGACTACCTGACGATATATGAAGTCCACAGATTACCTGACGATATATAAAGTCGACAGATTACTTGATGATATATGAGGTCGGCAGATTACCTGACGATAAATAAAGTCGGCAGACTACATGACGATATATGAAGTCTACATATTACCTGACGATACATGAAGTCGACAGATTACCTGACAATATGTAAAGTCACAGACTACCTGACGATATATAAAATCGACAGACTACCTGACGATATATGAAGTCGGCAGATTACCTGTCGATATATAAAATCGACATATTACCTGACGATATAGAAAATCGACAGACTACCTGACGATATATAAAATCGACAGACTACCTGACGATATATGAAGTCGGCAGACTACCTAGCGATATATAAAGTCGGCAGATTACCTGATGATTTATAAAGTCACAGACTACCTGACGATATATAAAGTCGACAGACTACCTGACGATATATAAAATCGACAGACTATCTGACGATATATAAAGTCGACAGACTACCTGACGAAATATAAAGTCACACCCGACGATATATGAAGTCGACAGACCACCTGACGATATATAAAGTCGACAGACTACCTTACGATATATAAAGTCGACAGACTACCTGACGATATATAAAGTCGGCAAATTACCTGACGATATATAAAGCAGCAGACTACCTGACGATATATAAAGACGACAGACTACCTGACGATCTATAAAGTCGACAGATATCTGACGAAATATAAAGTCACACCCGACGATATATGAAGTCGGCAGATTACCTGACGATAAAGTTAGCGGACTACGTACCCTGACGATTTATTCAAAATTTGTAGAAAAATGCATTGAAAAATTTGTAATTGTAATTGCGACACAATCATTTCACATCGTAGCTTCATGTAACATATAAAACATGCATGCACCGAACTGTGCTAGAGCCGTTCCCCTACATATTTTAAAAACAAGCCTTGAAAAAAGGTGCTATGTAATTTTCGACATAGACATATTACCCCCGGGGTAATTAATAATCTGGGATAATTTGAATTTTGAAAAAAATCACCATCCCGTGTGAAGATTTGACAGCCGAGCAGGCCCAAAGCGCACAAAACTTGGAGCGGGGTGTGGTAGAAGTCCGGCTAGAATTTCGTGAATTATTGCACAATCGTGTTTCTTTTGCCGCTAATTGTAGCATGACGCGCTGGGGGGCTGTTCTCGCTATAAATAAGTCATGCACGAATCACATGTCCCTCTGGCGAGTGACTGCGCAGACAGGCTGCATTCACCAGGCTTTCTACAGGAACCCAGCAAGCACGAGACGTTGGACCAGTGTTGGTTTGATGCTGGGCCAGCGTCGCAGACGGTGGCCCGACATCAAATCAAAATTTGTTCGACGTCTCGTGTTTGCTGGGAAGGCGTTACGCGCTCCCAAAAAACTCCGTGTCTCCTCATACCAAATGACATATGATGTGAGTTTGTGTGGGGTGCTGTGCTCTTCTGTGGTTCTGTTTTGTCTGGCTCTGACACCGTGTCATGACCCCTCTGACCCGGTGTCAGGCAGGGTCACAGAGCTGTACTATTATACAGGGGTGTATGTACACAAAACACATACGTCACTGATACAGGGGCACTGCACACACTACGTGTTATGTCACCATATAATTGTTTCTTTGAAGACGGAACACTGAAACGACCGCGGCATGTCAAGTAGAAACACTGACAAAGAAGATGGAACACTGACAAGACCACAGCATATATTTGACAACCAGAAGACAAATAATGATGGTTTTCCACACATTTATGCCTATTTATATGTTTTATTGTGAAAAGGTATCAACTATCTAAAGTGTAACACGTTACAGACACACTTAAAGGCGGATAGTTATTGTTACCATGGTTGTCTCGCAACTTCAAGTGGGCGAAAATTACTCCAATTTGTTTAATTTGAGACAAAACATTTGCAAATCACGATGTTTAAACGCTCTTTTTATTCCCAGTAACAGTGATTTGATCGGCTAAAAATACTTTTACTTGACATAATAAAAACAATTTTTTTCAATATCCCCTAAATCATAAAATTGTAATATTCATATGCATTATAAGCCAGTAAAAAAATCAAATGAATGGGATTTCAGGCGACTTTTGTGCACAAGTAAGCTGAACTTGGTCAGGGGAACCTGACGCCGAGCACGCTACATCTCGGTCACGGAGGCTCTCCACAATATTGAATCTTTACGAGTGAACAAAGAAGAAACATTTTGTTTCCTTAAAGCTTGAATGCCAGAGCGGGTTTCGAGCCCCGCGATCTTCACTGCATCAGGGCCCCCGCCCTTATATAAGCCAGTAAACACAATTCATTTCTGTAACGTTCATATCAGGAGAAACACTGACAAATAAAATATGGAGCTCATCCTCTATGGGAATCACAAACTACACTCTGGATTCAAACGATTAACGATAATACCAACCAGCTTATATCTGAGGTAATATCCCTACATGTAACAGCGCTGACAAATAACACAGGGCGGTTGTGGTATGGTGGTGGTAGTGACGGTTGCATGGTGGTGGTTGTGGTTGTGTTGTTGGTGGCGGTGGTGGAAGTGGTGGTGATGCTGTTGGTTTTGGTGACGACGTGGTGGTAAGGGTGATTTTGGTGATGGTCTTGTGGTGATGGTTTTGGTGTTGGTAATGGTGGTGTTGGTAATGATGATGGTGGTGGGGACGGTAGTAGTGGTGATGCTAGTGGTTGTTATGGTGGTGGTCGTGGTGCTAGTCGCATCTTGCAGTCACACCAAATTAGTCGCCAAATCCTGGCCGATTTGTTTGTCGCCTAACATTCGACAACCTTGTCAATTGATTGCCGTTTGCCGTTTGAGTGGATATTGCTTTACGTCGCTTTCTGCAAATTGCACATCGCGTCAGAAGGAAGCACGAAGCGGGTACTATGCCCTAGTATTATTTCGAATGACTTCAAGGGTTCCTCATAGTGCACAGTACCATAGGCAGCACTGTACAATCCATGTCTTTGAACAGTTTGGAGCACTGTATACGCAAAACCACGGTAACAATTATCCCGACCGGAATTCGAACCTGGTAACTCCAAGTTACAAGCCCCAGTCGATACAAATGGGCCATCGGGGCCGGTGGTGTTGGTGGTGATGGTGGTGATGGATGGTAACCCGTGGTGGAGGTGGTGGAGGTGGTGGATGTGATGATGGTGGTGGTTGTAGCTATGTTTATGGTGGTGACGATGGTGGTTGTGGTGATGGTAGTAGTAGTAGTGGTAATGATAGTGATGGTAGTAGTAGTAGTAAATCATTGCTTTACGTCACTTTTCGGCACAAAAGGTCTTTTAAGTGACATTATAATACGATAAAAACGTTGTAGTAAATTGATGAGATGAATGATGTACAGATGATGATGTGAGGGTGGGGGTGATAGGTGCATGGTGGGGTGATGGTAGTGGTAGTAGTGGTAATGATAGTGGTGGTGGTGATGGTAGTGATGTGATGGTGGTGAATGTCCAGTGTTGGGGGTGGTGGCGGTAGTGGATGGGGTGGGAGGTGGTGGTGATGGTGGTGGTGATAGTGGTGATGGTGTTGTTGGTGCTGATGATGCTGGTGGTGATGGTGGTGGTGATGGTGGTGATGGTGGTGAATGTTAACTTTGGTGGTCGTGTTGGTGGTGGATGTTGTGGTGATGACAGTGTTCGTGATGATGGCAGTGGTGGTGTTGTTGTTGATGTGCTGGTATTGGTGGTTGTGCTGATGGTTGTGGTAGTGATGCTCATGGTGGGGTTGTTGTTTCTGTTGGTGGCGTTGATGGTGAAGGTGGTGATGATGCTGATGTTTCTGGTGGTGAGGGTATTAGTGGTGTTGATCGTGCTAATGGTAGTGGTATTGTTGCTGTTGGTGGTGTGATAGTGGTGGTGCTGATGGTTTTGTTGACAATGGAGTGGTTGTGATGACGATGATGATGGTGGTCATAATTCAGCTGGTAGTGGTTGTGGTGGCAATGGTGGTGGTGGTGGATAAGGTGGTGGGAGTGTATGTGGTTGTGATGGTAGTAGTGATGGTAGTGGTTGCTGTGGCGGTGGTGCTGATAGTTATGGTGGTGTTATTGGTAATGGTGCCGCCGGTGGTGATGGTGGTGGTGATGATGGTGAATGTTAAATTCGGTGGTGGTGGTGGTGGATGTGTTGGTGATGGTAGTGTTCGTGATGGTGGTATATTTGTCGTTGTTGATGCTAATAGTGGTGGTGGTGTTATAGTTGATGTGTTGTTGTTGTTGGTGGTGGTGTTAATGATGCTGGTTGTGTGGCTGTTGGTGATGTTGTTTTGGTGGTGGTAATGGTGGTGGTGTTGTGGCTGTTGTAGCTGTTGGTGGAGGTGGTGCTGATAGTGACCGGGTGTTGTGGCTATTGGTGATGGTGCTGATGCTGGTGGTGTTGTGGCTGTTGGTGATGGTGGTGTTGTGGCTGTTGGCGTTGTTGGTGGTGGTGATCGTGGTGTGGTGGTGGTGGTGGTGGTATGGATGATGATGTGGGTGGTTGTGGTGTTGGTGGTGGTGATGGAGGTGATGGTGGTGGTGGTGTTGTGGTGGTGTGAGCAGTCGTCTTGCCTTGACTGTAATTTCTTGGTGCTCGGTTGTTACAAAAAAATAAATAAAACAACGTTGCAACGTGTCTTCCGCGGGTGGTGGAAAATCAAAAGAGCTAAATCAAGGTATTACAAATAGAAATGACATAAATTTAATTCGCCAATATTTCAGAAAACAAATCAACATCGAAAAACAATCAACAAATTAACAGTGTATGGAAATGATAAAGGATGTCAAGAATCTATAGGCAATGAATTTGATACGTATTTCACATCCTTGATAGATAAACGTATTTATCACATTGGAAATGAGCGGCGAAATGTTACTATCTTGACAGATTTTGTATATGCAAAACTATCGCCGGATACCTCATGTACATTATTCCTATTCCACATACGTGCGATCATATTAAAATTCCTTTCCCATCGCTTAAGTCTTATAAAGCTACCGGCCTCGATGGAATTAGCGCAAAAACGTTACTGACAGCATATAATATGTTATGTTAGCATAGCGGAAAGGTTTTGTATAATTAGAAATTGTGAAAACGTGTAATTCCCCAAAAAGCCAAATTTAATATCATCCGCCAAAAAAGTTAAAACGTCCAAAATGGATCACAGCCCCTATACCATTACTTAATTCGTCCCTGGTAATGAAAAAATCAATTTATTATCAGCCTATATTATATTTTTCTTTGCCTCCAAAGCGTCCACAGTTTGTCGCCCATTCTCTATTCAATAAAGTGCAATGTAATGGGAGTTTAACACTTGAACCACCGGTCCCGATCATATTCGGTTTTTCATTTTTTATTAGCCCACCAAGTACCACCTTTAAATCATGTTGCAGAAAAAACGTGACATCAATCAGCAACAATTGATCATATTTAACCTCCATTTTGTCAAATCCGAATAATTTTCATACATATGAAAATTTCTATTAAATAATTTGGCGGTTAAAGAGCTAACAATAAGCTGTATTTTGTAGTGGTATAACTTCATAAGACCTTTTAAAACCAAATGTTACGATATCGACGCAACAAAGGTCAGCATTCCAATTCGATATTGAAACAACAATCAAAGAGGAAAGTAACAATTCCAACTACACTAGTGTTGAGCAGTTCAATCATCACATTAAATATTTAACAATCCAGACATAACCCAACTGCTATCTAAGATATACACCCTGGTGAAAAGTATGTCCGCGTCTGCACATTTATATTATTCACAACGTATGACTGAAAATGGGGGCGTCATAAATATCCCATAGTGACAGAAATGAAGGGAGATATGGGGTGTGGCCTTAACAGCAGGCACAACTGCCGTGGCGGGAAAATTGTCCTTTGACCAGTGGCCAAGCCAGGTCGAGGGGGCTCACCTTCAACCTTCCAATTGGTCAGATGTGGCCATTTAAAAAAATTGATTACATTAGAGTGTTCATTTTGCTCGTGAAAACGGCTTTGGCGTGGAGGTCGCCTGTATTTCAACTGCTTGCTTAGGTGTTAAAGGCTGCTACGTAAGAGACAGGTTGTGTTCCTAGAAAAGCTGACGATTATTATTCCAGGAAAATTATTTAGTAGTAGACTTTCAAGACTGTACCTTTACTTTCGTTTACAATCCTGCGCAAATGTGTGTTCAATGGTTTAGCATGAAAAACGGACGTCACGTTAAAAGTTTTTTGATCACTAGTTGACAAATTTTGGTTCTCATATATCACATCTTCATGATTAGAAAAGAGCAGAATACATTTACAATCACATACAGGATTATCACTGATTATATTCTTCTCCAACTGCGAAACTTCCAAGACACACCACAGGTGAGTGGATGATATTTTTTCAATATCACTTTGTAGCTCGTGTCATTGAATTGAATAACATCACAAATGAATAAGTGTATTATGCATTTCTGATAACATCCAATGTCCTATATCAGAAATACATCTGTCTTATGTATTTCTGCCTATGTTCATATCAGTTAACCCTTTGACCACAAATCCCGATTATAATTTTTTTTCATTTGTTATTATTACATTGAATACCAGCCTTTAAAGCAGCTCCTTATGATGACATCAATTTTTGTTTTTTATTTTGTAGTGAAGTAGTGTATCCCACAGATCATGATTTTATTTTTTACGGGATTTTTAGATTTTTAAAATATTTTTTATCCACTATTTTATAAATCCGACTGTAACCCAAACAAACTTTTTGTATACCTAAACACCTGCTAAAGGACGTTTGAATGTTCCTGCAGCATTGGGCAACATGTTGATGCCGTCGGCCCAGCGTTGAGCAGACATTCAGTGCTGCGGGGGAACCCCCCTGATCAGCCCGTTCCCACAGCAATTAAGGGCGGCAGCTATTGATATAACTATGTGGTTACTTTGAACATGCCGTCCGATATGATCAGTATTTGCCGTCTATATTGTGGTATGCTGTTAACAAACTTGTTTACATGACAGTATATGTCTTGGAAATAGAGATTGTTTCGTCTTTTTCAGTGCCATAACATTGTTTTTTTACATTTTTATTTTTTATTTAAGATTAGTAGGTTATATAGCTTCATATAAATTAAACTTTCAAAATTGACAAAATTGAACATTCTCATCATAAGGCGCAGCTTTAAACATGGTGAAGATTAAATGTGACATCAATCAGCAAGATGTCGAGATCATTGATCCATTTTGTGCAATATGAAGTTTCACTCACTTGAAGTTGTGGATCGCGTGAGCGGGACACAACTTCAAGTGAGTGTAACTTGCAATTAAATAATTTGGCGGTTAAAGAGTTAATGCTATTTCTCTTTTTTTCTGTGTCTGATCTCTTCTGTTTCTTAGACTGCTTGCAATCGTCATTTATTATTGACGACATTATTCTACACTATTTGCGTAACCAGATGATTCATTTGTTCGGTCATATGCATTTCAAGTATTGTGCCAGAAAGTATAATTATGTTAAAATGATGTTAACACCCCCAAAGCATGCAGGTAGTCTAGATGGGCCTAGAACTATAAATGGTAACATTATTTAATCATTCGATCATTTGATAATGTAAAGCTGCGGGCAGAACAGCTGGAGTAATAATACTACGGGATAATCAGATGATGAGCTATGATAAGCAGATTGGTCCAAAAATAATACAAGATCGGATAAAGTAGGCCTATCTTCTAATATTTTGTAGGCAACAATATCACTATTTTTATTTAAAAAAAACTAGACAAATCCACTTAAAACAGTATACATAGATCAATTGACGTTACGTGCATAACACTTTAACATTGTACGAAAAACAATTCCTGTGTTAAAGGCTCTCTGTAAACCACGTTGCTTGTTGAAAACTGGGGGTCACCTTTGTGCACAGGCATAGGCTAAACTGGGCCAGGATAAATGTTGTTTGCTGACCATGCGACAAGTTAAACTAATCCTCACCCGTTATTCCGTTGTTATAACATAATATATAGACGAAAAACTAACGTTTACTCCTGGGGCGGATACAGCATTTTGAACAAGAGGGGCGGGGGTTCCGATTGAACAAATACACATTTAGTTGTCAATCAATCATTAGCAATATGCAGTGCCATCTCAAAATTTACTAGAGTAGTGCCTCAACTTGAGGCACTACCCTAGTAAATTTTGAGGATATGCAAACGGTGTTTATTTGAGTGCGATATGGGAAAATACAGCACCCGTTGTGCTGTATTTTCACATATCGCACGAAAAATGAACAACGTTTGTATTTTCTCACACGATCAAGTCACACATATACAAGACCAGGCCTACCATACCTTGTGGTCAATCTACAGCTAGAGTGCGATATGGGCTGCTACCAGTATACGTCTCGTAGTGAAAACCACAGCACAGAATGTGAGAAGGTAAAATAGGCCTACTGATATTTTGGCAATTTTGATCGACGTTGAGGCAATTTCGTTTTGGAAAAGTAGGGTCAGGACCCCCCCCCCCCCCTGACACCCCCTCTGGATGCGCCACTGCTGTTTGAATACCCGATCAGCCAGGTGTCGTGATGTTTAATAGTGTACATTATTAATTCAAATGTGAAAAATAACAATGTTGAATATAAGCCCAGGGACCTGTATTACAGCTGATATCGAATATCAAAGCCAAACCATTAAATTGGTTGATTTCAAATCTAGTAGAAAATAAACTTTCATTCCCAAACAGCTAATAGTAGATAAATAAAATCGTAGCCAGAAAAGTAGACGACTAATAAATTGATAGGACTGACAGTTTTTTATTATAAAATGTTGACGACAAAATAACTAATTTCATTAAGTTGAGAGAGGTGAAAAAAACACGGATATTATAATTATCGGGACTTGTCAATGGCTTCACAAATGTTCACGAATACACTTAAGATGCAAATATATATGGTAAGTTTATTTCATGACAAGTAGAAGGGGGTTTGTTTCAAGTTGACTTGACCAGATAGGGGTCATAATATTAAAATTCATAATTATAGACATTCTTTGCAGAACATTGTTTGCATTCAGTTACTGATTAAACCCGCAGGAGTATACAAGAATCTAGAACTTCAGCAAACACGAAACATTTTTATACATTTTTACAACGTCGGCCCAACATTGTACAAATGTTTTGTGTTTACAGGGCTTATATCAGTGGAATAGCCTACTTCATAACGGAGTATTAATGTCACAACATCTGTCATTGATTGTAAATATAGTCTTTATGTGAGAAAAGTGACCATAAATCACTATCAGTACTGTCACATTCTCAGTATAACAGTAGGAATAATATACCGCTGTTCCACCTTGACTCTGAGCCATAACGGCGACAATTTGTGATGGGCCGCTGACTCTGCATAGACGGTAAGCCATCGGTCTCATAGTTGACCTGACACGGTCGACTATGAAGCCAATGACTTGCCATACGTGTGTGGGGAGCACAAACTTTGGTGGGCCGCGAGCGGGCCGCCAGCGGGCCTCCGTCTGATAAATCCTAGCCACCCTGCCGCGCACTGCGCCTTCTTTCCCACCACCCGGTGACCTACAGGGTCATACGGGTGGCCCATGGAATCGCCCAGTCACTGTAGGTCTTACGAAAAGGGGTACAACTCATTGCCCCAGCCCCTTACATACCCGACATTCCCCATGCCTTGCAGATATACTGTGTTAACCCTCGTAACGCTCAAATATTTTTGTATAAACCATGGAGACCGAATGGTTTTTACAATTTAAAATTATCATAAATGTTTTTGTTAGCTCTTTCCGCTTTATTTGAATAGCTGTGTCATGGGTCTACGGCTAAAATATCTTTTTTTCAGTGCGGGGACCGTCAGATTCTGACGTCTAAAAACGGTTCTCGCGCTGAAAAGGTTAAGCTTCACATACAAACATAATTGCTCGTAAATATAAGGTAATGACCAAACTGTGTACAGAGAAAATTAATAGTTCAGTAGTAGGCAATAGTTATGATCTTTTCAGTGTTCGGCCTCACACGAATTTCGAATCCTGTGTCTAGAGGACAGTGTCTCAATCTCTCATTCATGCTGTTTCTCCTGTCCCAGGTTAGCTTATTGTGCACAAAATATGCGGCATAAAACCCCATTCATTTCATTTCATTTATCATGAGTCGTTCAGATTGTCAGAGGCCATAGTAGAAAACAATCTGCCGTCATAAAGCGTGCTCACTTCAAGGAAAATATAATTATATTTGCCTTTCTACATAGGCCTTATTACTTGATTGATAAACATGATTCTTACCGTCTTGGAATGTGTAGACCCATGTGTGGTTGAAATATGTTTATATTGCAAATACTTGACCGTCACCACAAAATCATCTTCTATGAACTCATATAGTGTTATAAATAAAATAATTTTATAATCGTGACCTGAAGTAGACGCAACGATAAGAGCATGATCAGTGACTTATAAGGGCTATAATTGCCGTTCATGATCAGTGACGTATATCAATGATAATAAGAACTATCAGTGCTCCTCATGGTCAGTGACTTATACCAATGGTAATAAGGCCTATGAGTGCTCCTCATGACCTATTCTTGACGTTAAGATAACATAGCAATTGTCTTAGTGCATTGCGCAACCAAAAACAGAAAGAAGTGTGCATCGATTGACTCATATAAGTGAGAGGTGCGGTATTTTGCAAAAATGTGTGTTTTTTATCTCATTCACAGCGGTGTAATCCATTACGATTATGTGCTTGAGTTCACAACCGTTCAGTCATGGTCCCGTAACTGCGGTCATGCCACACATTGCTTTCCGGCCTATCATGCTGTCTGTTACGTTTATGGGTGATGTGTTAGATTACTGCATGCATGCGTAGGCTAATGAATAGATGTGCCGTTCTGTAACTGATAGAGACTTGGGAGAACAAGGGTTAATGTGGAATTTTAAACATGATAACGCTGTATATATCGTTTGTGTTATCCTCTAATGACAAAACATAATTATGGTTTTGTGAAAGAATCAAGTCTATCTCAGTTACTGAGGAGGATGTGATAGCTTTCGTGATTGCATGGCGGCCATTTTGAATTAGGCGTTTCACAAAAAATCCCTCAAGAGTGAGAGATCTATATCCACCCATATAGCATATAGCAAGATTTCTGAATTGTTGACTTTCATTTTGCCAAATCTCAGTAATGTGTGAAAGTGTGAATCGCGTCAGTGAGACACAACTTTCGGTGGGTGGAAAGTCCAATTATATAATTTGGCAGTGAATGGGATGGGATATATATTATTCGGTATAGAATAATTTTAGTCCGGGAGTATTAGGTGTCAACCCGGAAAATTCAAGAAAAGCTGAATGTTTCAGAATAGCTGCAAAATGCAGAGGTGGTGAATATACAAAAAAGTTCCCTGTCTGTGCTTTCGCAATTTTTTAGCGACAATTTTAATTTTTCAGAATGGTCGCCACAGTGACAGAGCACTTATATTAAATATTGAATTAAATATCTTGTTGAGCTCCTTTGACCAAAATATGTATAGAACACGTAAAATTTACTGGGGTAAAGCCTCATTCCCCCAGTAAACTTTGTATGTCGTCTACCGATATTTTGGCAACTTTGATCGGTGCAGTCAATTTAGTTCTGGATCCGCCACTGATACAGAGAGCGGGTACGAGCTCTCCAGCTTCTGACCACCACAGCAGGGCTCCTGTCCCTACTTAAACGCATTGCAAAGTCTCCTTGCATCAATTTTCATGTATTTTCTGGTTTAGAGTTTCCTATGCTAATTTTTGCAATGTGATTAAAGATGTGAGTGACAATGTTTTAGCGTGTATTATAATGTAGGTTACTTTTCTCCCAGGTGAAGTGAACGTGAACTGTTCTACGCATGTGTTCCCAGAAGCAATTTAAGAATGTAAATGTCTTCTGTTATTGTAAGGCCATCATTATGACAGCAGAAGAGAGACATGGGCGATATTTGGGGCTATAAGCCGCAGGGTGTTGTACGGTTTTGTCCTCAGTAGGACTTCCTGGGGACTAACTCGGCATGATAGAGCCCCGGTACAATAGTGTGTATATGCCAATGACCTAACCTCCGGCGGGGCGCAACCTCCCATCTTCACATTTGAATGCCCCTAAATCGCAGTGGCTGTCACACAAATGCCTCGCGCCCCATCTATAACTTAGCCGGTCTCTTGTTAAAAGAATCTGACACGAAGCTGAAAACACAAAACCAAAATAGAGTTCTGCTTCGCTGTTTGAAATGATGTGTACACATTAACCTTCACGACGCTGACATATCTTTAAATAAACCATAGAGAGCAAAGGTGTTTTTTTAATTTGAAATCATTGTAAATAGTTTACTCTTTTAGTACGGGGATCGACTTTAGACGTCAGAATCTGACGTCCATAGACATCAGATTCTTGCGTCTAAAGTCGATTCCCGCGCTGAAAGGGTTAATTGCAAAAGCGTGTATACATACATATCCTTTCTTTCTAAAAAAATAATCTTGTCCTTGATTTTCACATCTCTTTTTAAATCACATGGTACTAGTCACTTCCTTGGCACATGAAATTCAGCCTTTAAAGCCATATAAGTAAATATCCAAAATATTGGAGATCTGTTATTTTTGTAAATACTAATAAGTATTATTTAATTGTGAGACAATGTAAGCTAGTCAATATTGAAAGCATGGTATCTCTGCTCTGGTAAACGTGAATGTTAAAACTTGCTGTCTGTACTCTGACAAGCATGAGTGTTAAAACATACTGACTCTGCTCTGCCAAACGTGAGTGTTAAAACATGCTGACTCAGCATTGACAAACGTGAGTGTTAAAACATGGTGTCCCTGCTTTGCCAAACGTGAGTGGTAAAACATGGTGTCCCTGCTCTGGCAAACATCGGTGTTAAAGCATGCTGTCTCTGCTCTGACAAACAGGAAACAAGAAAACAATTCTGTCAAGGAAGGAAATCATAGCACAAAGAATAGATGCAAATAGTTCCCATTTAAATTATCTTATCTCATTTTTATTTCTTCTCGTAAACAAGATACGATAAAACATGAACGTAGACATGAACTTCGTGAACTTCTAAATACGTATTGCAAAATTTGTACTGGTCGTAGGTATTTTTTGCAGATATATTGCTATATAAATGTTAAAGATTTTGCAGGGTATGGTAATTAAAGTGTTAAAATAACTTCTAGATTATTTTATTTTAAACTAATGTTTGGAATATTGAAATGTATGTATTTCCGAAAGACTAAACAACAAAAGGTGTCTGATAAGGCGGAGAAATGTAACCAGAAAAATAGTTTAGTTTTTATTTTCTATTCAAAAAAATTCAAAATAATAATTTAAAATAAGCTTTTTATCATTTAAATGTTTTTTCCTCGTGTATACACCTCCTATATTTATAATTCTACATAAGTATTGAGACATTTTATAGGTTTTTGTAACATTTCTCGACATATATATTGAGATATAACTTTTAAACGTTGTAAGGAACGGTGAATAAAGTGTTGAAATGACGGTTTTGGACACTTGTTGGGGTTAGCTCTGAATAATTTCCTATATAAAAAAGCGAAGAAATATGTTGCAAGGGGGGCTGGGTTGGTGCAGCGATATAGACTTTCGAGAAGCAGCCCCAGGCCTAATCTTCAGTCGTTGCTCTCTAATATATTGAAATAACTCACAACCCAAACCCCACAAAACGACAACCCACAACTCAAAACCCACCAAACCACAACCCACAAAACCAGAACCCACAAAACCACAACCCACAAAACCACAACCAACACAACTACAACCCACAACCCACGACCCACAAAAACACAACCCACGATCCACAAACAAAAAAAGTCCTAAACCATTTTACTTGGTTCGAAACTGAAATGCTTGTAAACGTTTTCAATACTAGTTTAACATGGGTTAACCCTTGTGCTGCTGGAACCGTATATATATATACCTAAACACGTTTCGGACCAAATAATATGTGAATGAAATCCATATAATAATTTCTAAAAGGTGCTCAGTTAATCAAATAATTATTTTTTTTCAGATATTCATTTTTCAGAAATGGACATATTTTTCGTCATTTGAAGCTGGAATTTGCGTCAGCAATTCCAGCGTTAAATGAATGAAAAATAGAAACAAACGATTCTGCACCACAAGGGTTAAGATACAGGGAATAATTTGCTTCAGAAAAATTGTGTAGCAGTTTAGCATACTGGCATGTGTCAAGCTACTATTCTCCATACGAAGAACTGCTACACCAACATATTATTGTGTAGCATTTGCCCAAAATTGCGTAGCAAACTGCACCGCTACACCAGACAAATTATTCCCTGAGATATCTATTGATTTACCTTCACCGCGGGTAAAACAGGGCGCGTGGAATGGAGAGGGTTACAGGGTATTTGTACTGTTAACAGAGAACCTGTGTGTGACGCACGGATGTGGGAGGTGCCCGTACTGACAGCGTGAGTCCTACATCATCAGCCCTACATCACATACACACCACGTGTATGCGCTCCCTATACACACATATGTACACATTCATATACACATGTAGGCCAGTATATTCTAGTGCAAGTCTGAATAATTATGGAAATACGAAAGTTAAATGTTGTAATTATTAGGCAGCGGGTTGCTTTCATGATGTGTCAGGGGGCATCCCAGCGGTGGTGCTGAAATGGTGCCCGTGTTGAAAGAGGCCAGTTCGGACACATTATTACCTGCAACTTTAATCCACCCACCTGCGGGATCAAACCCGCTGACCCGCGGTAACACGACACCGCCGCCCTGACCCGAAAGCCTCCAATTATGACTGATGATCTGCGCTCACGTTTCGCTTGTCGTCTGATATTGATTTGCCTGACTTGGTTTTACGTACCGTTGGGCTGGTCCACATATTACAGCGCTCAAATAGTTTGTATGAACCATTGAGACCAAAGGGTTTATTTAAATTTGAAATAATCATAGGCCTAAATGTCTTAGTGAGCTCTTTTTTATTCATTTGAATACCTATGTTATGGATCTACGACCAATACAAATATGTTAATTCTTTCAGTGCGGGGACCGACTTTATACGACAGAATCTGACGTCGACAGACGTCAGATTCTGACGTATAAAGACGCCCCTCGCGCAGAGAGGGCTAAGGAAATTTGATTATATTTTCTTTGATATAATATATATATATAGTATGGAAAACATTGGCCCGATATTTGAGCCAGCTATCCTTAAGGCCTGTCCCACTAAAAATCCAAAGACAGATCCTTATTTATTCTTAATTTACATTACAAATGTAAATTAAATTGTCTAATGCAATTTAATGGAGAAAGTTAAGATCAATCTCAATATTTTCAAATTAGATTGACCAAGAATTATTGATATAGAGAGTGACATGGCGCAATGGTTCGAAAGTGGAACTTTACCTATGTCGCTGCCTGTCGTGCGGTTTCGAACCCCGCTTGGTGCAGGATTTTCAGAGAAATATCATGTTTCTCCCCTCTCAATATTGGGACATTGTATCTGTTGTGCTCTTGGGCAAGGCACTTACTCTCAAATGCTTCACTTGACTCAGGTATAAATGAGTACCAGCTGGTAGCACAGAGATGACAATGTGTACGATAAGTTACATGCGCCGAAATGGCTGGAGGACTGTATGATCTCCATGGAGGTGAGTGGCACACGAATGAACAGGTCCAGTGACAAGGGGGTAAAATGGGAAAAATCGGCTGATGGATCTTCAGACTTGATATCAGACTATAAACCTGCAGCTTTATATTAACCAGCATTGAAAGTGTAAAGAATGGCGTCGCATACACCTGTATTCAAATGAAGCGGAAAGAGGTAGCTAAGATATCTATGATGATATCAAAATGAACAAACCTTTGGTCCCCTGGTTTATATACAAATACTTCAGCGTTTTACGGGTTAAATTGTATGCATACATGTCTAGTATTATCTGTAGTAAAGCTCTGTGTGATTATTTGTTTAATAGCCTAAAATCTATTAGTTGTAAGAGTCTGTAGCATCGGCGTGGGTAACATCACTCTAAATTCTGACGATATATAATGGGGACATAATATATAGGGACTATACAGTTATTCAGGGATGGTCACCCGTGTGGTTACTATAATGTGAAATGATATTATAGCCATACGAATGCTAATACACTACACAATATGACAATCATAAAGTTCAATCCTTAAAGCGGTGAATTATTTTTGTATAAACCATGGGGAACAAAGGGTTTTTCAATCATAAATGTCCTGGTGAGCTCTTTCCGGTTCATTTGAATACCCATGTTATGGGTCCACGGCCATTATAAAGGAATCTGACGTCTACAGACGTCAGATTCTGACATCTAAACTCGATCCCCGCACTGTAAGGGGCCACCATTCAATGACCACGGGGGGGGGGGGGAGGCTGTAGTATTTTTGAAATAAATAAGTTCGTGTGGACTCTGCGTGAAATAAATAATTTACTTAAATAACTGTTCTATGTGTACATAGACATGCTAATAAAATTAAAAATGTTCGGTGCGCCGCCGAGCCAGGTTGAAAAAAATAATTGTCCACCCCCCCCCCCTTCAGAAATTGAATGGTGGCCCCCTAAGGGTTAATATCATGCTGTCCACTATAAGTCTTCTAGATGCCGGATAGTTATAATCAGGTGTCAAACACCATAAATCAGCTGGGACTGGTCATTGGTCGTCTGCCTACGGGTCTTTGGTCCTACGGGCCATTGGTCCATGGATCATGGGTCCTAAGGGTCATTGGTCACATGGGACATTGGTCGTACGGGTGATTAGTGTCATTGCCATTGGTCCTATGTGATGCTACATGGTCTGAAAGGTTGCAATGTTGTCTGACAGGGTGTTATATGCATGGTCTGACAGGGTGATATATGGTCTGACAGGGTGCTATATAGTCTGACAGGGTGCTATATGGTCTCACAGTTTGCTATATGGTCTGACAGGGTGCACTGTGGTTTGACAGGTTGTTATATGGTCTGACAGGGTGCTATATGGTCTGACAAGGTGTTATATGGTCTGGCAGGGTGCTATATGGTCTGACAGGGTACTATATTGTCTGACAGGGTGTTATATGGTCTGACAGGGTGATATATGGTCTGACAGGGTGCTATATGGTCTGACAGGGTGTTATATGGTCTGACAGGGTGTTATATGCATGGTCTGACAGGGTGATATATGGTCTGACAGGGTGCTATATGGTCTCACAGTTTGCTATATGGTCTGACAGGGTGTGATATGGTCTGACAGGTTGTTATATGGTCTGACAGGTTGCTATATGGTCTGACAGGGTGCTATGTGATTTGACAGGTTGTTATATGGTCTGACAGGGTGCTATATGGTCTGACAAGGTGTTATATGGTCTGGCAGGGTGCTATATGGTCTGACAGGTTGTTATATGGTCTGACAGGGTGCTATATGGTCTGACAGGGTGTTATATGGTCTGACAGGGTGATATATGGTCTGACAGGGTGCTATATGGTCTGACAGGGTGTTATATGGTTTGACAGGGTGATATATGGTCTGACAGGGTGCTATATGGTCTGACAGGGTGTGATATGGTCTGACAGGTTGTTATATGGTCTGACAGGTTGCTATATGGTCTGACAGGGTGCTATGTGATTTGACAGGTTGTTATATGGTCTGACAGGGTGCTATATGGTCAGACAGGGTGTTTATATGGTCTAACAGGGTGCTATATGGTCTGACAGGGTGCTATATGGTCTGACAGGGTGCTATATGGTCTGACAGGGTGTTTTATGGTCTGATATGGTGCTGTATGGTCTGACATGGTGCTATGGATAAAGAATAATTTATATATTTATGGAACGTAATTCTTGAATCTATTTATAAACATAATTGCAGTCAATGTCTAATATTTGACAGTCATGTCTGATCCACTGTCTTAGCTAGGATTAGACAACTGCCCGTGCTTTTTCCCCAATTTTTGCATAACTGCCCGTGCATTTCCTCCTTTATAGTGTAATATGGACAATTTTTGCCCGCCATTTTTACTTTATACCCGTCCAAAAGACGGGTGCACAGGTCGCTGGCTAACACTGTGGTCTGATCACACATATTTGACACCTTCTACGAGAAGTGACACAGTCTAATCGGATATATGTCCTCTGTATTAAGACGACCAGATGTACCACAAGTTATCACAATGGCTTCAGACGCAAATAGTTTCCTAACAAAGTCACAATAACCATATGATGACAGCTTGTAGGACGATTTTTATTTCGTACGCTATTGCTAAAGATCACAATCAATGATTGGTCGAAGGCACACCCCGACCAATCAAGAGTCGTAATCTTTGCAACTTGTCTGCAGATGTTGACGGGTGATGTACGCCTGACTTGTGCTGAGATTGGTGGGCTGGTCGTCACCCGGGAGCGCCCAAACACTAGAAGCTAATCGGTCAGTCGAGGAAACGCCCCTTCTCTGGCCCACGGCAGATGGACAGTGATTTACTCAATGTGAACTCCAGACTGGAACCCACTGACCACATGCATTCTGCCTCACGTGACCATCGCCACCCTCGTTTTATTAGTGTCAGATGCAAGAAGTTGATAGAAAACAAGGTGGCTTTTTAAACCTTTCTGCGCGGGAACTGACTTTAGACATCAGAATCTGACGTCTGTAGACGTCAGATTCTGATGTCTAAAGTCGATGTAGGCGTCAGATTCTGATGTCTAAAGTCAATCCCCGCACTGAAAGAGTAAATATTTATAACGGCTGTAAACCCATAACATATGCCTACGGTAGGTATTCAACTGAAGCAGAAAGAGCCAACTAAGACATTTATGATGCTTATTTATGATGATTTCAAATTGAAGAAAATCTTTGGTCCAAGTCTTGTATTCTACCCCCAACCAATCGGAGAGTGGTTCAGCCTGTCACATGAGCACATCGGCCAATCACCGCCGTCATTCAGTTGTTATTTTAATTTGGGGGTGGAATACGATACTATGGCCAAATGTTTATTCTCCATGGTTTATACAAAATATTTCAGCATTCTAAGGGTTAATCAGCCACACTGTGACCCAAAGCGTCATTGTCCGAGCAGAGGGCAGCACCGTGTGATGAGTGTGCGCGCGCACACCACGTGACGGCACGTGACGTCGTCTGCCTCGCTCCCGCCAGACACGTGTCTTCCGCTATTATCGCTCACTGCCATGTCCACTACCGTGTGGACATTAACCCTTTAACCGCCAAATTATTCATAAATTGAATTTTCACCCACTTGAAGTTGTGTCTCGCTGACGCGATCCACAACTTCAAATGAGTTTAAATTATTCAGATTTGACAAAATGGAGGTCAGCTCTTTTCAAATATTGCTGATTGATGTCACATTTTATCTTTAACATGTTTAAAAGGTGGTACTTAATGGGCTAATAGGAAATGAAAACCCGAATATATTCGGCACCGGCGGTTAAAGGGTTAAAATGTTCTGCTGATTGCCTCAATACGGTAACAATCCTCAGCGACAGTAGATAGCATCACGCCCATCTGCTTGACCCTTACACCGCAAGTCACCAATACAATCTTTTTTAATCAGTTTTATTGGCACGCTCAATCACGGTTATTGAGAATGAAATGTGTGTTCAATTACCAATATTTGCAAATGTTTGGTCTGCAATTAAACAAATATAGTTAATTTTCACCCGTTTGAAGTTGTGGTTCGCGGTAGCGAGACACAACTTCAAGTGAGTGGAAATTTAAATACCATGACTTGGCGGGAATAGGGTTAATTTCATCTCTAGTTAGTTGAACCTGAAATTGTCCCCACTTGATCGTGATATATTTGGAGGAAATGGGTGATTAATAAAGCAATAATAATCGTTCTTGTCGTGCCAAACGCCATTATAGCCTTTAGCATTTCGTGCCATCATAACAACAAAGATTGTCACCCGGAGGTTTTCATGATAAAAATAACCGATATATATATTTATGGACATAAGTTAATATCAAATAATCACAAAATGCACTAAAAATACTCATGTCATTATTATATAATCATACGTTTTACCAGCTAAATACCCATAATAATAGTTGTTATTAATAATAGTAGTCATGACTCCATAGCCGTTTTAGAAAACGTTTATTGAAAAATAAACTGTTTCTATAAAAAATGCAGGTTATATGTATCAATAAATAAATTCAAACGGGCGTTATTTTAAAGGGTGCGAAACACATCAGCACGATTTTTTTTACATAAATATGCACCAAAAAGTATTATTTTTTTGGTACAGAGAGTAGCATTAATCACAATCTTGGACAAAATGGATACGCTCTTTTTAAAATAGTCCTTAAGCATTTGAGCACTGAGCTGTTGAATTTAAATTTTTAGGCACTTGAAGCTGTGTCTCGCTAACGCGATCCACAACTTTATAGCACAGCACTATAAAGAACCCTTGAAGTCATTCGATAAAAGTAGGTCATAGTCCCGACTTCGGGCTTCCTTATGTCGCGATATTGAAATGCTTGTGCAGAAAGCGACATAAAAAAATATTCACTCACTCAGTCATCTTCATCCAATACGCGCCTTGTAGTAAATGAAATAAAATGGATCTGACTTTAGGCAACTTTTGCCACATGCATGCTAAATTGGGACAGGAGAACCTTCTGAGGATGATGAGATGAGTGAGATAACACTGCCCTCTAGACACAGGACGCGGCTTGTAGTGGATGAGGATGACAATCGTAAATTCAGGTTTGAAAAGTTCAGGGATATACCTGAGGTAAACGCGGTATATACCACCTTTGGTTTTATAGGGGTAACGGATATTTTTTGGAGCGCTTCTCAGATTTTTAAAGAGTTTGAAACACAGTTTGTAACTATATAAACATAACTAGTCATTTTAAAGGACGAAACGTCAACAGCTCTACCCTGCACAAAATAACCCTTTATTCTATTTTAAATAAATTTAAAATCACGACCGTTTCTTTAGCTCAATGGGATTGATTTTTTCAAATTCAAAAGAAGTGGACGGAGATAATGCTGACGTCCTGGGTTGTGCTTATGACTGGCTGGTCACCCAGTAAACACAAAACATTTGTATAACATTTGTACAACGTCGGCCCAACGTCTTCGACGTTGGTCCAACATTGTACAAATGTTATACAAATGTGTTTACTGGGTATACGATTTGTATATAATTTTAAAATATTGTTCAAAATAAGCAGGAATGGCCGGTTCAGCGCTAGTCGAATGCAGAGAAACCGCTCCTGGCCACATCTAGGATTGACTGGCTCTTCATGCTCTTAATTCATTGATATTGTGTGCAATATTTGGCTATAGTCAATAGTGGGCGGATTTTGTGTTTTACTTAAGGAATTGTACGATCTACCCATCTCAGGTTAAGTGTTTTTATGTTTTTGATAATAAGTTATAATAAGTGAGCTGAAATATTTTGAATATTCACAGAGCAATTCATTGTGAGATACACTTTGATAATAAATATCAAGTGAAATCACAAACAATTAATCCTCACAAAGCGGAATTATTTTGTATAAACCATGGAGAACATCGCTTTTTTCAATTTGAAATCATCATAAATGTCTTTATTAGTTCTTTCTGGTTAATTTGAATACCTATGTTAGGGGGTCTACGACTATCATAACTATTTTAATTCTTTCAGTGCGGGGACCGTCTTTATAAGTCAGAATCTGACGTCCACAGACGTCAGATTCTGACGTATAAAGACGGTCCCCAAGCTGAAAGGGTTAAGCCATGGAGAATCCAGGCTTAATGTTGTTACAAAGTCTGAAACTTTTTGCCAACAAATAATATATTTGATACAATGCATCGGGTCCAACAGCCCATATGACCTGAAGAAAGGGGTGTGGCGCATCAGAAGAACGCTTAACTGTCACGCCGGTCACACAAGCGTTCCGGGTTCAATCCATGTTGATTCCACATAAGTACTGCAGATGAATTATATGTTTCCAACATCTCAATGTGACTAGACGACCGCGTTATTGACATCCACGCTGATTTTAGCTCAGCTTCAGGCGCTGTGCGCTCCATAATATATCTGTTGTGATGGTTTTAAATACAACACCAAATATTAATGCAAATCAATCAAATATCACATCTTAAAATAACTGTAAATGACCAATGACGAATTATATAATTAATAAATTGTTTTCTGTAACATGATATAATTATATATATTTATAACTATTCCAGTCTATCGTATGTTCCACGGCCCAGTTTGGTGCGTGTCATTTTTCCATTGCTGAGCTAGTGTTGTACTAACGTCAGAGATAGTGAACCAACACTGAAACAACGTTATGCCAACATCTATTACCAACAGTATATTGTTCCATCAAACACACACAACGAACCAATGTTGTTTTAATGTTGGTCCACCATTTGCGACGCTGGACCAACATTAAACCAACATTGTTTCAATGTGTCTTGTTTTCCGGGTGTTGTTTTCCGTTACATGAGAGTGGGTGATTTGTTGTTGACCTCGACACTGAACATCATACAGATTGTCTGTGTGAAGATACCATGTAACTACCATAAATAATAACCATATAACTACCGACTGACAGACAGACAGTCTGAGCAAGAACTTTATCTATATAAAGTTCTTGGTCAGACCAGGGAGGTGTAAAGACACCTCCCTGGTCTGAGCGAGCTGGAGGATATATACCTTGTTTAGAATAACTTGTATCTAATAATCATGATACCATGGTAACCATGATCGCATGGTAATCATGAGAACCATAATACCGTGGTAACCATGATACCATCAAACCATGATAACTTGAAACCATGATGCCTTGATACTATTATAACATGATATCATGATATCCATGATACCATGGTAACCATAATACCATGATAACCATGATACCATCATAACCAAAATACCATGAAAACCATGATACCATCCATGATACCATGATAAGCTTTCATCATTCAGTCTTTTTATGACCGCGTTTTTAACGTTCCTGTGAAAATATTTAGGTGATATCGTTTCCACGACCTGGAAAAAAGAAAACGTCATCTGGCGAATGTTTTTTGAGATGCTATTACGATTGATTATGTATTTTGGTGTCGAACGTCAATTCAGAGTTAGGTTACTGTTGTATAATGTAGTTTTTTCTGCGATGTCATTATCTTATATCCACCTGGTGTTTATAAATTGAAAAGCTATACTTCTTTCTAATCAGATACTTAGATGTAATAAATTTAATGGAAATTCAATCATGTGGACTAAGCGTAGCTATACTCTACTGAGTATATTTTACAGAACTGGGAGATACAAAATGAAATGAAATGAATCGGGCTTCAGGTCACCTTTGTGCTCATATAGGCTAAACTGGGCCAGGAGAACCTCCTGAGGATGGTGAGATGATTGAGATGACACTGCCCTCCAGACACAGGATTCGAAATTCGAGCCCTGGCGGTCTTAGGCCGAGCACGCTACCTCTCGGTCACAGAGGCTCCCCGCAATACTGACTTTCACACGTGGATGGGGAAGAAACATTTTTGTTTCTTTCAAACCGCCGAGACCGGGAACCGAGCCCCGAACTCTGGCGTGAAAGGCAGCGGTGCTTACCACTACCCCAGGGCCTCCGCCCAACTGGGAGATACCTTTAACCCAGCAAATACGATACATTGGCCCAATGCTGGATTAATGCTGGCACGCCGTCTCCGACGTCGGCCCAACATTAACCCAGCATTGGGTCAATGTATCGTGTTTGCTGGGAAAGCACAACATACACCATCCACAATAAGACTAGTAATGGTCTGTATGGAATGGCAATAAATTATTATTCACGGTGAATAAGGCACGGTATATCATTCATAGTTAATTCGATAATTGGTTTGGCATATGTGTCAATTTCAACAACATCAAAAACGAGAATGATTCTATATGTAGCGCCGGTTGATAAGCTAATTCTCAAAACAATGTAAAACAATGCCATGGATGAGCCTGATATCCGTTAGGATTATGGAACCCCACCCCATCATTTGCGCAATTGTTCTATGGTGAAATGATAAGGAATTTGAAACATGAATACACATACCGGTAAATTAATTACATAATCAGTGATAATAGTGCTGTAAGCCTGGACACTCGGCACTGACATGTGCTAAACATTACCACTATTTAGGTAAGAAAACACCTGTTATCAACGTTGATGGAAACAGAATCTGACGTCTGTAAAGAAAGTCCCACACAGAAAGAATTACAATATTTATAATGGCCGTAGCCCCATAGCATAGATAATAAAATGTAGCGGAACAAAGACATTTATGATGATTTCAAATTAAAGAAACCCTTTCGTCTCCATGGTTTATACACAGATATGTCACGGTTGTAAGGGTACACTGACTCGTGTTAACCTCTTTGTTACCCACACTATAACATTTCACTGGGAACAATAAAAAATCTAGTAACGTAGACTTGAACTATATATATACTAAACATAAGGTACTCTATTTAGTAAATGTATTTAGGGGAATGAAATGTAAGGTCAAATAAACTAATTGGTGTCGGGTTCTCCACTAGCGTCGAATTACCAAATCATGAATAGCACAAAGGAAAGGGAAATGTAGTTTCCAAGCGCTGAGATCAATCAGGTATTTATAATATATCAAATCAAATATATTATGACCTTGTGCATGTCCCCTCTGCCCTCTCGCCCCTCACACTCTCGTCTCCTATAATTATATTGAAGTCAAACCCAACATATAATATTAAGTATAGCGTTACTAGCCACAGTACTAAGAAACAACGCTAAGAAGCAACAATACAACTCCCTAATATATATTATTATTGTAATTTACTTTGTTTGTTGTTGTTGCTGTTGTTGTTGGTATTTATTAAAAGGTATACTACATAAAGCACCTCATAAATATGATTGTATAATGATTGTATTGTACTTGATTGTATAATGTCGTCCCCTTGGATATGAAAGGGAGCATCTGCGACTTTACCAAGTGGCAGATACACCCTTTCATATCCAAGGGGACGATGTGATATAACATACAGGTGGTGGTGGTAAGTAAGTGAGTGAGTGACCTTGGTTTTAACAGACAAGCCTGACTTCTATTTCAGGTCACGACAGACAGAAACAAACCTTGACCTCTCTTTTTCTTCTTTCCCATCTAACGTCGCATGTTGGTTTATCACCACGACAGTGTCATTTCAACTCCGTAGACGCTGGCCTAGCATTAAACCAGCGTATGTATAATTATTACCCTGTCTTAGCCAGATTCTATAGCAGTGTGTCCATGCTTGTAATCTACATGGTCACAACCACAAACCTATCATTTAATAGGCGTGGCCAGCTCCAACCAGTCAAAATACAGGTAATATCAACTACACTCAGTAGGTTGGGAGGCCCGGGTGACCATCTTGCCAGGGTCTGTGGTGAGGGGAAATGAAAATGAAATGAATGGGGTTTTAGGCCACCTTTGTGCACATATAGTCTGAACTAGGCCAGGAGAACCTCCTGAAGATGGTGAGATGTATGAGGTGTACTCCAGACACAGGATTCGAACACGCTACAGGAGGCTCTCCTCAATATTGAATCTTCACGAGTGAGTGGGGAAGGAACATGTTGTTTCTTTGACACTGGAAGGCCAAAACTGCTGTTCGAACCCGCGATCCACGACTTTCCAGCAAGCCGCTTTAACCACTGCACCAGGGTCCCGTGGTTGGAGCATAAATGACTTCAGTCAGTGTCTGAGAGTAGGTTTTCTTCACGTGTTCACTTTATTATGGTAATCACACTATCACTCCAGATTGCTCCCGTCGTCTCCCTGTTAACCCTTTTACCGCCGGTACCGAATATATTCGTTTTTATATATTTGTATTACCACATTAAGTACCTCATTTTGAACATGTTAAAGATAAAATATGACATTAAATCTGCAAGATTTTAAAACAGTTAGTCTACATTTTGTCAAATCTGAATAATTTTCACTCACTTGAAGCTATTTAATTTGGTACGTTTTTTGTGGGACAATTGGGCGAAGAAGACTTTGAAGGTTAAACATCGTGTATATAGTAGTATAATGCACAGCTTGTAAATCTGAACTTAGTCCCTTTATTATTTATGTTAAGTATATATGTAGCCACTAAACATTGCATATAGTAAGGTTTTTCCCTAATTCTACGCTTTTAATCCCTAGAACACTGACGTCGACTTCACTTACTGCACCGGTGTTTCACTGATTTTATTCAGACTTGTGTGACCTATTTTTAGATCTAAAAAATGTCTTTAAATCTATGATACTGATATACTGATATGACTTAATTTGTACAAATCCAAATAATTTTGAGTCCTTTAAAGTCGTGGATCGCGGTAGCGAAACACAACTTCAAGTGACTGTAAATTTCACTTGAAATGTTTTCAAGCTGGTATACTTTGTGACTTTATTTTTTTACAAATCCAAGTAATTTTCTGTCACTTAAAGTTGTGGATCGCGTTAGCATGACACAACTTTAGGTGACTGAAAATTCCAGTTGCACAGCTCAGCGCTGTAAATGTGTAAAAATTACGAAACTGTTGAAAAAGACCTTGGACACCGCGAGCAAAGGGTTAATAAATTAAGCTAATCCACAGAAAACGTCAGGTTCAACTCCAGACCCAATTGTTCAATGTCAGGTGGCAGTTTTTCTTATAATTGATGTTTCTAAGATATTTAAAGCGATACGCCCCGCCGATATCGGGTCACCACCGTGCTTCTCGGCCCCGTATTGGTATGCCCAGCCACGTACGGGTATCAATGGAAATGTACGGGTCGTTTAAAAGTGCCGTGGCGGGGCATACAGGCTTCACCTTCCCGCCAATGTCAGTTGTCGCTCAGTGAATTTGCATAATCTCTGGGACGTCAAATCCTAGCTCCCAAAGGGTGCGTGTAGTCTAGGTGTGCGCACAGTTCACCCGGCGTTGGCGTGACGTTGGCCTGCCGTTAAGACGGTGTGCCAACGTTGCCCCAACGCGGACTGAACGTGTGGTGATGCTGGCCGGACCAGCTCAAAGTAGAAACCATGTCAAACGCCTTGTTACAGTCTACAATGAAACATTCCTTTTTGGTATAATATCAAGTTTATCAATCTTTTATTATATTAGGTAGGCTTAATACGTCCTTTGCTCATAAAACTCGAAATTATCATATACATAGCTGCATCGATCATTCAAACTGATCATCCAATATGCGAATAAGAATAACATTCGTCAACATAATATGCGTTAATATTATAATACTATAGCAATCGTTACATTTAGGCTTGATGCAGAGAGTCGCAAAAGTCCCAGAGCTTACCATTTTACAATAAGCAGTGGAGATTCGGATATTCTAGCTGTCTATCGATATTTTGAAACAACCTCGATCAACAGTATTCAATCGTTTGACATTTTGTAGTGATTCTAAGATTTTATTCTCTGTAGATTTCTACCCATTTAGACGCAAAAAACTAGCTGATTATTGGGAAGTTTGAACTTGACGATATGTGGGGTATAATTTTTATAATGTCCTCAGTATTGGTGTACTATCCTATAGGAAAAACGAAAAGTGAATCTGGCGTTGGATCAATGCTGGGACAGCGTCTACGACGCTGGCCTAGCATTGATCCAACGCCAGATGCATGTCTCGCGTCTGCTGGGATGTCTATAGAATATTGAGTGTATATATGTGAGTGGGGTGGCAGCCTCGGTACGTGAAGGGTGTGAGGGGAGAGGTGGGGCTCGGTGGGTGTGCAGTTTGGCCCCGGGGGTCGAGGGTTGACTGGGGGGTAGTGGGGGCCGGGGTGCGGGTGTCAGGCGGGCTGACAGGCGGGTGAATGCCCGGGTACCCCGGCCGGCACTGATGTAGATGAGAGGCCGGGTCACGGGGTCACACCCCGGGTCACGGGGTCACACCCCACTCACTCCGCACCCTCACCTCACCAACAGCCACATTCCGGGCGGCGCGATACACCGGCCCAACGTTGGCGCAATGCTGGCCCGGTGTATCCAACATTCATCCAGCATTCACCAAGCACTAGGCCCACCTCCTGAACAGACTCAAAGCCACCAACAACATTCATTTACCGTCAAATCTGAATAATTTTCAATCACTTGCACAACTTATGGGTGAAAATGCCAATAAAATAATTTGGAGGGCTAACCAGGTCTGGGATCAACCACAAATTGACATACACTTTCACCTGAAAATCCAGGTTGATGACAACTTTATAGCCACCACGGATCAGCGGAATCCAATTCGAGCCATAACCTATTTTTAAAGTTAGGCACACATTTTATCTTGAAACTTCTCACCATGTATCTTATATTTTAACGCTATTAGTTCAATTGTACTTACAATGACAGCGAACACATCTACAGATTGGCGAATTAATGTCTGTATATAAAATATTATCTAGCTGCTTTTGAATTACGTATTAATTCAGGGCTAATTTTTATTTGCAATAATTATATTTGCTTTGAGGAATTCGTTCTTTACCTGTATGACATATATATATTTGGATATTCAGTGCTCAGAAGGTTTACCCATACAGCGCGGTGATTGACTCTAGACGCCAGAATCTGACTCTGTTGACGTCAGATTCTGACGTCTAAAGTCGATCTCCGCACAAAAGGAGAAATATTTATATCATATGTATTTAAATGAAGCAGAAAGAGCAAATTGAGACATTTATAATGATTTAAAATTGAAAAAAACATTTGGTCTCTTCGTTTATATAAATATTTCAGCGCTTTTAGGGTTAAGTATACGAGTTGGCACTTCAAAGGTGGATGGAGAGACTACTCCCCTTGATTTGAGGGCGACAACGAGTGAGGCAATTACAATACTATTTGAGGAGGAAGAAAGAAGCGAAGACAGAGTTACAAAGAAGCAAAATGTTATTAGTGATGATCATATGTATGTTTTATACAGTACAGTTACCAGTTTATTGTACTTACATCATCTTAAGCTTTTTCTAAACAAGGAAACTCTAGAATATTAATATGAGATAAAAATATATCTGTTAAAAGTAGATCGATTCATTATGCTGCACATCATACATAGCTGATTCACAATGTGTATGAGGCGATATATTAGATATCCCAGCATCATCGTTCTGCGTTTTAGGCATCTAACATTCTGCGGCTGGGGCACCTAGCATCATGTGTCTGAGGCATCTAACACGCTGTATCTGAGGCATCTAACACGCTGTGTCTGAGGCATCTAGCATTCTGTGTCTGAGGCATCTAACTTTCTGTGTCTGAGACATCTAACACAATGTGTCTGAGGCATCTAACATTATGTGTCTGAGGTATCTAACATTCTGTGTCTGAGGTATCTAACATACTGTGTCTGAGGCATCTAACATTATGTGTCTCAGGCATCTAACATCATGTGTCTGAGGCATCTAACATCACGTGTCTGAGGCATTTAACATCGTGTCTCTGAGGCATCTAGCATTCTGTGTCTGAGACATCTAACATCATGTGTCTGAGGCATCTAACATGCTGTGTCTGAGGCATCTAACATTCTGTGTCTGAGGCATCTAACATTATGTGTCTGAGGCATCTAACATCATGTGTCTGAGACATCTAACACGCTGTGTCTGAGGCATCTAGCATTCTGTGTCTGAAGCATCTAACTTTCTGTGTCTGAGGCATCTAACATTCCGTGTCTGAGGCATCTAACATTCTGTGTCTGAGGTATCTAACATTCTGTGTCTGAGGTATCTAACATACTGTGTCTGAGGCATCTAACATTATGTGTCTCAGGCATCTAACATCATGTGTCTGAGGCATCTAACATCATGTGTCTGAGGCATTTAACATCGTGTCTCTGAGGCATCTAGCATTCTGTGTCTGAGACATCTAACATCATGTGTCTGAGGCATCTAACATGCTGTGTCTGAGGCATCTAACATTCTGTGTCTGAGGCATCTAACATTATGTGTCTGAGGCATCTAACATCATGTGTCTGAGACATCTAACACGCTCTGTCTGAGGCATCTAACATTCTGTGTCTGAGGCATCTAACTTTCTGTGTCTGAGGCATCTAACATCATGTGTTTGAGGCATCTAGCATTCTGTGTCTGAGGCATCTAGCATTCTGTGTCTGAGGCATCTAACATTCTGTGTCTGAGGCATCTAACATCATGTGTCTGAGGCATCTAACATGCTGTGTTTGAAGCATCTAACATTCTGTGTCTGAGGCATCTAACATTCTGTGTCTGAGGCATCTAACATTACGTGTCTGAGGCATCTAGCATTCTGTGTCTGAGACATCTAACATTCTGTGTCTGAGGCATATAACATTCTGTGTCTGAGGCATCTAACATAGGCCGACTGTGTCTGAGGCATCTAACATCATGTGTCTGAGGCATCTAACATCATGTGTCTGAGGCATCTAACATCATGTGTTTGAGGCATCTAACATTCTGTGTCTGAGGCATCTAACATTCTGTTTCTGAGACATTTAACATTCTGTGTCTGAGGCATGTAACATTCTGTGTTTGAGGAATCTAACATTCTGTGTCTGAGGCATCTAACATTCTGTGTCTGAGGCATCTAACATTCTGTGTTTGAGGCATCTAACATTCTGTGTTTGAGGCACCTAATATCTGGTGTAAGACATCTAACATTCTGTGTCTGAGGCATGTAACATTCTGTGTTTGAGGAATATAACATTCTGTGTCTGAACCATATAACATTTTGTGTTTGAGACATGTGACACTCAGTGTTTGAGGCATCTAACAGCATGTGTCTGAGGCTTATAACATTCTGTGTCTGTGGTAACATTATGTGTCTGAGGCATCTAACATCATGTGTTTGAGGCATCTAACATACTTTGTGTGAGGCGATATATATAGCCCAGCATCTGAAATAATAATAGAAAATCACATAATTCAATTATATAAAAAAAATCAACCCCAAATTCTCGTCATCCTTCCACCCATTATGGTTTTAGTACATGATTTATATGGAAGCCTGACCTTGAAGCCCGAATATGCTAATTTAGCTAGAAATAAGAGGCCAAAGAGAGCGTGCGTGAGTCTGGCTGATCTGCTAAATAACGCGTGAAACCAGACAAAAAAAGAGACATTTTGTCATTTCTTAAACTGCTTGCATTTACCCAGGGTGCAGTCAACCACGTTGAATTCTTGGACCATCTTGCACAATTAAAAAAAATGGCTTGATGATCATTTAGTACTTTAAATCAATAATAAGTAGAGTATTATAGCGTTACCATCCTACACATTATTTTCATCGGTGCTGTCATCAAGTTTTGATTATATCGCATTTCCACTTGACTTTTATTTTGTTGCAATTTCAATTTAATGGTTTGGCAATATTTTATTTCAATTTCCAAAACACTAATTCCGGATCAATTACTGATAATAAAGTTCACTTGAAATCATATGCGAGAAAACTATTGATGAATAAGAGTTGTAACAGAAGATTCAGGCGGAAGGTAACTCTTTAATCCCTTGAGTGCGGGCGACGCTTTTAAGCGCATTCATACTGTTTTTCCACAGCTAAAATTTGACAGAAATTGAACAAATATGCATGTATAAATCTTGAGTAAAGCCCCCCATTGTGCAATTTAGCAGGTTTAATTTTTAAGTGAGGAGGTATTTTCCTTTCATTTGAAGTTGGCAATTGCGTGAGCAATGCCAACTTCAAATGAAAGGAAAATGTTAAGTAGTAATGAAGCACCTAAAGAGTTAATCGCCGGTGCCGATTGTATATTCTCTTTTTTATTTTGTTAAAAGCACATTAAATGCCTGCCTTTTTAACATGGTAATGATAAAAGTTAGTCTCAATTAGTAAGATTTTATAATCGTGTACTTCCATTTTGTCAAATCTGAATAATTTTCACCCACTTGAAGTTGTGAATCGCGAACGCGAGACACAACTTCAAGTGGGTGAAAATTCCCATTATATTTTACGGTTTACGAATAGTATACCAAATACTCTACCCATTGCTCCACATATGCAATAGGACATCTTATTGTTATGGTTTTTTTGGCTTGAATATAAATGGTACGGAAAATAATTGTCGCTGTACATTCAGCATTTGCAGGACTCAGTATGGACTTCAATTCTCGTCCTGACATGGCAGTGATTGGCTTCAGATGTTGATATTTCATCAAACAAAAGTGACAATCTGTGGGGGGTTTTTTATAAAAAACGTAAAGGCGGTTTCAATTCTCATAGAGAATATGAAGACATGTTGCAACTAAAAAACTTATTTGTCTTTAGAATAGATCGTGGTGTAATATTCACTATGACTTTTATTGACATTTTAAACCACAGAAAATAGTAATACCATAGTAATGCCAGGTTCGGTGTAGTGTGGTATTTTATATTTTGTATGTTTTCTGTTTTCGACTTAATCACAGCAATGACAGTTTTAGAAACCACAAGATTTAGCAGCAGCTTATAATGCATGTTGCTAGAAGCTGGCAAATAAGCCACATCTTCACTGAATTGGCTGGTAGAAAAATTCAGAGGTTGATTTAAAGGTAGATACATTATATAAATAACTAGCCAGCTGAATGTAGTCTACACCAGAATACTGTATATAGCAATATAAAAAAATATAGAGAAAATTCAGACGTCAATGACCCGATATGTTTTTAATTATGCTGAAGTACATTACAAAGATCGTTTACTAATGACGAACATTGATTTTGGATTTCTGATGGTACCACCCTTGTGTCGTACCAGTTTTGTCAGTAGTGATTGTTGCTCATGTTTTTTAAATGTTTTTGTTGTAATTGCCATTATCATAATCATATTACAAAGGGTTGTTGGGTGGCAACTAGTAGAAAAGGCTCTTGTGGATCCTGTTTAGCTTTTCCCCCAGGTGTTCATTTACTTTTCTATATTCCAGTGATATTATTACAGTTATTATTATGTACCTCATGTATATATTTTTATGGTCTCAAACTAGGTTATTAATATCGTATGTTGTACACTGAATAAACTGAATTGAATTGTATTAAGCCTTTAATCCCCTGCCCCGATTATATTCGTTTTTATTTTTTTTAGTAGCGCATTGCATACCAGCTTTTGAACATGTTACAGATAAAACACCAAAATCGTTGACCTCTATTTTTCAAATTTGAATAATTTTTACTCACAACTTCAAGTGGGTGAAAATTCAAAAAAAATAAGTCGGCGGTTAAAGGATGAAGACCCAGTTTATGTACTACACTGGAGAAATATATTTGATTGAATCTGTTCGATTAACAATCTGACATTTGGTCTAGGCCAGCTGGTCTCTCAAATGTTTTTAAATTTAATTTTATGAAGCTAAAACTCAAACCAC